>CAWUDS030000572.1:600000-999999 GCA_963859935.3 Lathyrus sativus | reverse complement strand
TTTGTTTAACAGATGCCTGACTGCAAGGTCAAATGTTCCTCTCAACTTCTTGTTGAGCCGACATTCGGGTTCGATGCCTGTTTATTTAACAGATGCCTGACGTCGAGGTCTAATTTTCTTATCAAGTTCGGGTTGAGCTGGCCATCAAATTTGATCCCTGTTTGTGTAACAGAAGCCTGAAAGCAAGGTCAGATGTTCTTCTCAACCTCGGGTTGAGCCGGCCTTCGTGTTCGATGCCTGTTTGTTTAACAGATCCCTGACTGCGAGGTCAGATATACCTATGAACTTCGTGTTGAGCCGGCCTTCGGTTTGATGCCTGTGTGTTTAATAAATGCCTGACTGCGAGGTCAGATGTTCCTCTCAACTTCATGTAGTTCCAGCCTTCAGGTTGGTTGCCTGTTTGTTTAATAGATGTCTGACGGATAGGTCGAATTTTTTTCTCAAATACGGGTTGAGAAGGCCTTCGGGTTCGATGCCTGTTTGTTTAACAGATGCCTCACGGTGAGGTTAGATGTTCTTTTCAACTTCGGGTTGAGCCAACCTTCAGGTTTTATGCATGTTTGTTTAACAGATGCCTGACGGTAAGGTCAAATGTTCTTCTCGACTTTGAGTTCAACCGCCCTTCTGGTTCGATGCCTGTTTGTTTAACAGATGCTTGACGGGGACGTCAAATGTTCCTCTCAACATCGTGTTGAGTCGGCCTTCGGGTTCAACGCCTGTTTGTTTAACAGATATGTGACGGCGAGGTCAGATGTTCTTGTCAACTTCCCGTTGAGCCGGCCTTCGGGTTCGATGCCCGTTTGTTTAACAAATGCCTGACAACGAGGTCAAATGTTGCTCTCAACTTCGTGTTGAGCGGGACTTCGTGTTCGATGCCTTTTTTTTTAACAGATGCCTTCCGGCGAGGTCAGATATTTCTATGAACTTCGGGTTTGATGCCTGTTCGTTTAACAGATGCATGATGGCGAGGTCAAATGTTCCTCTCAACTTCGTGTTGAGCCGGCCTTGGGGTTCGATGCCTGTTTGTTTAACAAATGCTTGACAGCAAGGTCAAATGTTCCTCTCACCTTCGTGTTTAGCCGGCCTTCGGGCTCGATCCCTGTTTGTTTAATAGATGCCTAACGACAAGGTCTAATGTTCTTATAAACTTCTGGTTGAGCCGCCCTTCAGGTTCGATGCCTGTTTGTTTAACAGATACCTGACGGCGAGGTCATATGTTCTTCTCAACATCAGGTTGAGTCGGCCTTCGGGTTCGATTCTTGTTTGTTTAACAGATACCTGACGGTGAGGTCAGATGTTCTTTTCAACTTCTTGTTGAGCCGGCCTTCGGGTTCGATGCCTTTTTGTTTAACAGATGCCTGACGACGAGGTCAGATGTACTTCTCAACTTCGTGATTAGTTGGCCTTCGGGTTTGATGCCTGTTTGTTTAATAGATGCCTAACGGGGAGGTCAGATGTTCTTCTCAGCTTCGGGTTGAGCCTGCCTTCGAGTTCGATGCCTGTTTGTTTAACAGATGCCTGACGGCGAAGTCAGATGTTCTTCTTATCTTCGGGTTGAGATGGCCTTCGAGTTCAATTCCTGTTTGTTTAATTGATGCCTAACAATGAGATCAGATGTTCTTCTCAAATTCAGGATGAGCCGACCATCAATCTCGATGCCTGTTTGTTTAACAGATGCCTGATAGCGAGGTCAGATGTTCTTCGCAACTTCGGGTTGATCCGGCCTCCGGGTTCGATGCCTGTTTGTTTAACAGATCCCTGACGGCGAGGATAGATGTACTTCTCAACTTCGTGTTAAGCCGCCCTTCGGGCTCGATGCCTGTTTGTTTAACAGATGCCTGACGGCGAGGTCAAATGTTCCTCTCAACTTATTGTTGAGCTGACATTCGGGTTCGATGCCTGTTTATTTAATAGATGCCTGACGGCGAGGTCTAATTTTCTTATCAAGTTCGGGTTGAGCTGGCCATCAAATTCGATGCCTGTTTGTTTAACATATGCCTGACAGCGAGGTCAGATGTTCTTCTCAACTTCGGATTGAGCCGACCTTCGTGTTCGATGCCTGCTTGTTTAATAGATCCCTGACTGCAAGGTCAGATATTCCTATGAACTTCGTGTTGAACCGGCCTTCGGGTTCGATGCCTGTTTGTTTCATAAATGCCTGACGGTGAGGTCAGATGTTCCTCCCAACTTTGTGTTGAGCCGACCTTCGGGTTCGATGCCTGTTTGTTTAATAGATACGTGACAACGAGGTCAGATGTTCTTCTCAACTTCAGGTTGAGCCGACCTTCGGGTTCGATGCCTGTTTGTTTAACAGATGCTTGACAGCGAGGTCAAATGTTCTTCTCAACTTTTGGTTGAGCCGACCTTTGGGTTTGATGCCTGTTTATTTAACATATGCTTGACTGCAAGGTCAGATGTTCCTTTCAACTTCATGTTGAGCCGGCCTTTAAGGTTCGATGCTCGTTTGTTTAACAAATGCCTGGCGGCGAGGTCAGATGTTACTCTCAACTTCGTGTTGAGCGGGACTTCCTGTTAGATGCCTATTTGTTTAACAGAGGCCTTACGGCGATGTCAGATATTCCTATGAACTTCGTGTTAAGCCGGCCTTTAGGTTCGATGTCTGTTTCTTTAACAGATGCCTGACTGTGAGGTCAGATGTTCTTCTCAACTTCGGGTTGTGCCGCCCTTCTGTTTCGATGCCTGTTTGTTTAACAGATGCTTGATGGGGAGGTCAAATGTTCCTCTCAACTTCGTGTTGAGCCGGCCTTCGGGTTCGATGCCTGTTTGTTTAAGAGATACGTGACAGCGGGGTCAGATGTCTTTCTCAACTTCGGGTTGAGCCGACCTTCGGGTTCGATGCCTGATTATTTAATAGACGCCTGATGACGAGGTCAAACGTTCTTATCAACTTTTGGTTGAGTCGACCTTAGGGTTCGATGCCTGTTTATTTAACATATGCTTGACGACGAGGTCAGATGTTCCTCTCAACTTCGTGTTTATGCTGCCTTTCGGGTTCGATGTCTGTTTGTTTCTCAAATACCTGGCAGCGAGGTCAGATGTTGCTCTCAACTTCCTATTGATCGAGACTTCTTGTTCGATTCATTTTTGTTTGACAGATGCCTGATAGCGAGGTCAAATATTCCTATGAACTTTGTGTCGAGTCGACCATCGTGTTCGATGTCTGTTTGTTTAATAGATGCCTGACGAAGAGGTTAGATTTTTTTCTCAACTACGGGTTGAGACGGCCATCGGGTTTGATGCCTGTTTGTTTAACAGATGCCTGACGGCGAGGTCAGAAGTTCTTCTCAACTTCGGGTTAAGCCGCCCTTCGGGTTCGATGCCTGTTGGTTTAACAGATGCCTGAAGGCGAGGTCAAATGTTCCTCTCAACTTCGTGTTTAGTCGGCCTTCGGGTTCGGTGCATGTTTAATTAACAGATGCCTGACGGCGAGGTCTAATTTTCTTATCAAGTTCGGGTTTACCTGGCCATCAAATTCGATCCCTGTTTGTTTACTAGAAGCCTGACATCGAGGTTAGATGTTCTTCTTAACCTCAGGTTGAGCCGACCTTCGTGTTCGATGCCTGTTTGTTTAACAGATCCCTGACTGCGAGGTCAGATATTCCTATGAACTTCGTTTTGAACCAGCTTTCGAGTTCGATGCCTGTTTGTTTCATAAATGCTTGACGGCAAGGTCAGATGTTCCTCTCAACTTCGTGTTATACCAGCCTTCAGGTTCGATGCATGTTTTTTTAACAGATGCCTGACGGCAAGGTCAAATGTTCTGCTCAACTACGGGATGAGAAGGCTTTCGGGTTCGATGCCTGTTTGTTTAACAGATGCCTCATGGTGAGGTTAGATGTTCTTTTCAACTTCGGGTTGAGCCAGCCTTCGGGTTTTATTCATGTTTGTTTAACAGATGCCTGACGGTGAGGTCAAATGTTCTTCTCAAATTCGAGTTGAACCGCCCTTCCAGTTCGATGCCTGTTTGTTTAACAGATGCTAGACGGGGACGTCAAATATTCCTCTAAACTTCGTGTTGAGTCGGCCTTCGGGTTCAACGCCTGTTTGATTAACAGATATGTGACGGCGAGGTCAGTTGTTCTTCTCAACTTCGGGTTGAGATGACCTTCTGGTTCGATGCCCGTTTGTTTAACAAATGCCTGACGATGTGGTCAGATGTTGCTCTCAACTTCGTTTTGAGCGGGACTTCGTGCTCGATGCCTTTTTGTTTAACAGATGCCTTCCGGCGAGGTCAGATATTTCTATGAACTTCGGGTACGATGCCTGTTCGTTTAACAGATGCCTGACGGTGAGGTCAAATGTTCCTCTCAACTTCGTGTTGAGTCAGCCTTGGGGTTCGATGCCTATTTGTTTAACAAATGCCTGACGGCAAGGTCAAATGTTCCTCTCACCTTCGTGTTGAGCCGGTCTTCGGGTTCGACCCATGTTTATTTAATAGATGCCTGAAGGCAAGGTCTAATGTTCTTATCAACTTCTAGTTAAGCCGCCCTTCGGGTTCCATGCCTGTTTGTTTAACAGATACTTGACGACGAGTTCAGATGTTCTTTTCAACATCAGGTTGAGCTTGCCTTCGGGTTCGATGCCTGTTTGTTTAACAGATACCTGACAGTGATGGGCAGATCTTCTTCTCAACTTCTTGTCGAGCCGGCCTTCGGGTTCGAAGCCTCTTTGTTTAACAGATGCCTGACGACGAGGTCAGATGTACTTCTCAAATTCGTGTTCAGTCGGCCTTCGGGTTCGATGCCTGTTTGTTTAACAGCTTCCTGACAGCAAGGTCAGATGTTCTTCTCAACTTCAGGTTGAGCCGGCCTTCGTGTTCGATGCCTGTTTGTTTAACAGATCCCTGACTGCGAGGTCAGATATTCCTATGAATTTCGTGTTGAACCAGCCTTCGGGTACGATGCCTGTTTGTTTAATAAATGCCTGACGGCGAGGTCAGATGTTCCCCTGAACTTCGTTTGTGCCAGCCTTCGGGTCCGATGCTTGTTTGTTTAACAGATGCCTGACGGCTAGGTCAAATGTTTTTCTCAACTACGGGTTGAGACGGCCTTCGGGTTCGATGCCTGTTTGTATAACAGATGCCTCACGGTGAGGTTAGATGTTCTTCTCAACTTCGGGTTGAGCCAGCCTTCGGGTTTGATGCATGTTTTTTTAACAGATGCCTGTTGGAAAGGTCAGACGTTCTTCTCAACTTTGGGTTGAGCCGCCTCTCTGGTTCGATACTTGTTTGTTTAAAAGATGCTTGACGGGGACTTCAAATGTTCCTCTCAACTTTGTGTTGATCCAGCCTTCGAATTCGATGCTTGTTTGTTTAACAGATACGTGACGACGAGGTCAAATGTTCTTCTCAACTTCGAATTGAGTCGACCTTCTGGTTCGATTCCTGTTTGTTTAACAGATGCTTGACGGCGAGGTCAAATGTTCTTCTCAACTTTCGTTTGCGCTGGCCTTTGGGTTCGATGCCGGTTTATTTAACATATGCTTGACGGCGAAGTCAGATGTTCCTCTCACCTTCATGTTGGGTCGGCCATCAGGTTCGATGCCTATTTGTTTAACAAATGCCTGGCGGCGAGGTCAGATGTTGCTCTCAAATTTGTGTTGAGCGGGACTTCGTGTTTGATGCCTATTTGTTTAACAGAGGCCTTACGACGATGTCAAATATTCCTATGAACTTCGTGTTAAACCGGCCTTCGGGTTCGATGCCTCTTTGTTTAACAGATGCCTGACAGCGAGGTCAGATGTTCTTCTCAACTTCGGGTTGAGCCGGCCTTCTGGTTTGATGCCTGTTTATTTAACATATGCTTGACGATGAGGTCAGATGTTCCTCTCAACTTCGTGTTAAGCCGGCCTTCGGGTTCGATGCCTGTTTGTTTAACAAATGTTTGGCGGCGAGGTCATATGTTGCTCTTAACTTCCTATTGAGCGGGACGTCGTGTTCGATTCCTGTTTCTTTAACAGATGCCTGACGGCAAGGTCATATATTCCTATGAACTTCGTGTTGAGCCGGTCATCTGGTTCGATGTCTGTTTCTTTAATAGATGTCTGACGAAGAGGTCGGATGTTTTTCTCAACTACGGTTTGAGACGGCCTTCGGGTTCAATGCGTGTTTGTTTAACAGATGCCTGACGGCGAGGTCAGATGTTCTTCTCAACTTTGGGTTGAGCCGGCCTTCGGGTTCGATGCTTGTTTGTTTAACAGATGCCCGACGATGAGGTAAAATGTTCGTCTCAACTCCGTGTTGAGCTGGCCTTGGGGTTCGGTGCCTGTTTGTTTAATAGATGCCTGACAACGAGGTCAAATGTTCCTCTTAACTTCGTGTTTAGCCGGGCTTCGGGTTAGATGCCTGTTTGTTTAATAGATGCCTGACGGCAAGGTTTAATGTTCTTATCAACTTCTGGTTGAGCCGCCTTTCGGCTTCGATTCCTGTTTGTTTAGTAGATGCTTCACGGTGAGGTCTGATGTTCCTCTCAACTTCGTGTTGACCCGGACTTGGGGTTCGATGCCTGTTTGTTTAACAGATACCTGAGGCAAGGTCAGATATTCTTCTCAACTTCAGGTTGATCCGGTCATTGTGTTCGATGCTTGTTTGTTTAACAGATGCCTGATGGCGAGGTCAGATATTCTTCTCAACTTCGTGTTGAACGGGCCTCCGGGTTCGATGCCTGTTTGTTTAACAGATGCCTGACGACGAGGTCAGATGTACTTCTCAACTTTGTGTTCAGCCGACCTTTGGGTTCGATGCCTGTTTGTTTAACAGATGCCACACGGCGAGGTCAGATTTTCTTCTCAAGTTCGGGTTGAGCCGGCCTTCAGGATCGATGCCTGTTTGTTTAACAGATGCCTGACGGCGAGGTCTAATGTTCTTTTCAAGCTCGGGTTGAGCTGGTCATCATATTCGATGCCTGTTCGTTTCACAGATATCTGACTGCGAGGTCAGATGTTCTTCTCAACTTCGGGTTGAGCCGACCTTCGTGGTCGATGCCTGTTTCTTTTAAAAGATCCCTGACTGCGAGGTCAGATATTCCTATGAACTTCGTGTTGAGTCGGCCTTCGGGTTCGAAGCCTGTTTCTTTAATAGATGCCTAAAGGCGAGGTCTGATATTCCACTCAACTTCGTGTTGTGCCCGCCATCGGGTTTGATGCGTGTTTATTTAACAGATGCCTGACGGCTAGGTCGAATGTTTTTCTCAAGTACGGGTTGAGCCAGCCTTCGGGTTTGATGCAAGTTTGTTTAACAGATGCTTGACGGCGAGGTCAGATGTTCCTCTCAACTTCGTGTTGAGCGGGACTTCGTGTTCGATGCCTATTTGTTTAACAGATGCCTTACGGCGAGGTTTGATATTCCTATGAACTTCGTGTTGAACCGGCCTTTGGGTTCGATGCCTGTTTGTTTAACAGATACGTGACGGCGAGGTCAGATGTTCTTCTCATCTTCGGATTGAGCCGACCTTCGGGTTCGATGCCTGTTTGTTTAACAGATGCTTGACGGCGAAGTCAAATGTTCTTCTCAACTTTTGGTTGAGCCGGCCTTTGAGTTTGATGCCTGTTTATTTAACATATGCTTGACAGCGAGGTCCGCTGTTCCTCTCAACATCGTGTTGAACCGGCCTTCGGGTTCGATGCCCGTTTGTTTAACAAATGCCTGGCGGCGAGGTCAGATGTTGCTCTCAATTTCATGTTGAGCGGGACGTCGTGTTAGATGCCTATTTGTACAACAGAGGCCTTACGGTGATGTCAGATATTCCTAGTAACTTCGTGTTGAACCGGCCTTCGGGTTCGATGCCTGTTTGTTTAACAGATGCCTGACGGCGAGGTCAGATGTTTTTCTCAACTTCGGGTTGAGCCACCCTTCTGGTTCAATGCATGTTTGTTTAACAGATGCTTGATGGGGACGTCAAATGTTCCTCTCAACTTCGTGTTGAGCCGGCCTTCGGGTTCGATGCCTGTTTGTTTAACAGATACGTGACAGCGAGGTCAGATGTTTTTCTCAACTTCAGGTTGAGCCAACCTTCGGGTTCGATGCCTAATTATTTAACAAATGCCTGACGACGAGGTCAAATGTTCTTCTCAACTTTTGGTTGAGCCGACCTTTGGGTTCGACGCCTGTTTATTTATCATATGTTTGACGACAAGGTCAGATGTTCCTCTCAACATCGTGTTGATCCGGCCTTTGGGTTCGATGCCCGTTTGTTTAACAAATGCCTGGCGGCGAGGTCAGATGTTGCTCTCAACTTCCTATTGAACGGGACTTCGTGTTCGATTCCTATTTGTTTAACAGATGCCTGACGGTGAGGTCAAATATTCCTATGAACTTCGTGTTTTGTCGGCCATCGGGTTCGATCTCTGTTTCTTTATTAGATGCCTGACGAAGAGGTCGGATGTTTTTCTCAACTACGGTTGGATACGGCCTTCGGGTTAGATTCCTATTTGTTTAACAGATGCTTGACGGCGAGGTCAGATGTTCTTCTCAACTTCGGGTTGAGCCGGCCTTCGGGTTCGATGCCTGTTTGTTTAACAGATGCCTGACGGCGAGGTAAAATGTTCGTCTCAACTTCGTGTTGAGTCGGCCTTGGGGTTCGGTGCTATTTGTTTAACAGATGCCTGACGGCGAGGTCAAATGTTCCTCTTAACTTCGTGTTTAGCCAGCCTTCGGGTTCGATGCCTGTTAATTTAATAGATGCCTGACGACAAGGTCTAACATTCTTATCAACTTCTGGTTGAGCCGTCTTTCGGCTTCGATTCTTGTTTGTTTAGTAGATGCTTCACGGCGAGGTCAGATTTTCTTCTCGAGTTCGGGTTAAGCCGGCCTTCGGGTTCGATGCCTGTTTTTTTAACAGATGCCTTACGTCAAGGTCAGATGTTCTTCTCAACATCGGGTTGAGCCGGCCTTGGGGTTCGATGCCTGTTTGTTTAACAGATGCATGGCGGTGAGGTGAAATGTTCTTCTCACCTTTGGTTTGAGCCGGCCTTTGGGTTTGATTCCTATTTGTTTAACTGATGCCTGACAACAAGGTAAGATGTTCTTCTCAACTTCGGGATGAGCCGACCATCAATATCAATACATGTTTGTTTAACAGATGCCTGACAGTGAGGTCAGATGTTCTTCTCAACTTCGGGTTGAGCCGGCCTCCGGGTTCGATGCCTGTTTGTTTTACAGATCCCTGACAGCGAGGTCAGATGTACTTATCAACTTCGTGTTGAGCCGCCCTTCTGTTTGATGCCTGCTTGTTTAACAGATGCCTGACAGCGAGGTCAAATGTTTCTCTCGACTTCTTGTTGAGCCGGCCTTCGGGTTCGATGCCTGTTTGTTTAACAGATGCCTGACGACGAGGTCTAATGTTCTTTTCAAGCTCGGGTTGAGCTCGCCATCATATTCGATTCCTGTTTGTTTAAAAGATATCTGATAGCGAGGTCAGATGTTCTTCTCAACTTCGGGTTGAGCCAACCTTCGTGTTCGATGCCTGTTTGTTTTAAGAGATCCCTGAATGCGAGGTCAGATATTCCTATGAACTTCGTGTTGAGTCGGCCTTCGGGTTCGAAGCCTGTTTCTTTAATAGATGCCTGGCGGCGAGGTCAGATGTTCCTCTCAACTTCTTGTTGAGCCGACATTCGGGTTTGATACCTGTATATTTAACAGATGCCTGACGGCGAGGTCTAATTTTCTTATCAGGTTCGTGTTGAGTTGGCCATCAAATTCGATGCCATTTGTTTAACAGATGCCTGTTTGTTTAACAGATGCCTGACAGCGAGGTCAGATGTTCTTCTCAACTTCGGGTTGAGCCGGCCTTCTGGTTTGATGCCTGTTTATTTAACATATGCTTGACGATGAGGTCAGATGTTCCTCTCAACTTCGTGTTAAGCCGGCCTTCGGGTTCGATGCCTGTTTGTTTAACAAATGTCTGGCGGCGAGGTCATATGTTGCTCTTAACTTCCTATTAAGCGGGACGTCGTGTTCGATTCCTGTTTCTTTAACAGATGCCTGACGGCAAGGTCATATATTCCTATGAACTTCGTGTTGAGCCGGTCATCTGGTTCGATGTCTGTTTCTTTAATAGATGTCTGACGAAGAGGTCGGATGTTTTTCTCAACTACGGTTTGAGACGGCCTTCGGGTTCAATGCGTGTTTGTTTAACAGATGCCTGACGGCGAGGTCAGATGTTCTTCTCAACTTTGGGTTGAGCCGGCCTTCGGGTTCGATGCTTGTTTGTTTAACAGATGCCCGACAAAGAGGTAAAATGTTCGTCTCAACTCCGTGTTGAGCTGGCCTTGGGGTTCGGTGCCTGTTTGTTTAATAGATGCCTGACAACGAGGTCAAATGTTCCTCTTAACTTCGTGTTTAGCCGGGCTTCGGGTTAGATGCCTGTTTGTTTAATAGATGCCTGACGGCAAGGTTTAATGTTCTTATCAACTTCTGGTTGAGCCGCCTTTCGGCTTCGATTCCTGTTTGTTTAGTAGATGCTTCACGGTGAGGTCTGATGTTCCTCTCAACTTCGTGTTGAGCCGGACTTGGGGTTCGATGCCTGTTTGTTTAACAGATACCTGAGGCAAGGTCAGATATTCTTCTCAACTTCAGGTTGATCCGGTCATTGTGTTCGATGCTTGTTTGTTTAACAGATGCCTGATGGCGAGGTCAGATATTCTTCTCAACTTCGTGTTGAACGGGCCTCCGGGTTCGATGCCTGTTTGTTTAACAGATGCCTGACGACGAGGTCAGATGTACTTCTCAACTTTGTGTTCAGCCGACCTTTGGGTTCGATGCCTGTTTGTTTAACAGATGCCACACGGCGAGGTTAGATTTTCTTCTCAAGTTCGGGTTGATCCGGCCTTCAGGATCGATGCCTGTTTGTTTAACAGATGCCTGACGGCGAGGTCTAATGTTCTTTTCAAGCTCGGGTTGAGCTGGTCATCATATTCGATGCCTGTTCGTTTCACAGATATCTGATTGCGAGGTCAGATGTTCTTCTCAACTTCGGGTTGAGCCGACCTTCGTGGTCGATGCCTGTTTCTTTTAAAAGATCCCTGACTGCGAGGTCAGATATTCCTATGAACTTCGTGATGAGTCGGCCTTCGGGTTCGAAGCCTGTTTCTTTAATAGATGCCTAAAGGCGAGGTCTGATATTCCACTCAACTTCGTGTTGTGCCAGCCATCGGGTTTGATGTGTGTTTATTTAACAGATGCCTGACGGCTAGGTCGAATGTTTTTCTCAAGTACGGGTTGAGCCAGCCTTCGGGTTTGATGCAAGTTTGTTTAATAGATGCTTGACGGCGAGGTCAGATGTTCCTCTCAACTTCGTGTTGAGCGGGACTTCGTGTTCGATGCCTATTTGTTTAACAGATGCCTTACGGCGAGGTTTAATATTCCTATGAACTTCGTGTTGAACCGGCATTTGGGTTCGATGCCTGTTTGTTTAACAGATACGTGACGGCGAGGTCAGATGTTCTTCTCATCTTCGGATTGAGCCGACCTTCGGGTTCGATGCCTGTTTGTTTAACAGATGCTTGACGGCGAAGTCAAATGTTCTTCTCAACTTTTGGTTGAGCCGGCCTTTGGGTTCGATGCCTGTTTATTTAACATATGCTTGACAGCGAAGTCCGCTGTTCCTCTCAACATCGTGTTGAACCGGCCTTCGGGTTCGATGCCCGTTTGTTTAACAAATGCCTGGCGGCGAGGTCAGATGTTGCTCTCAATTTCATGTTGAGCGGGACGTCGTGTTAGATGCCTATTTGTACAACAGAGGCCTTACGGTGATGTCAGATATTCCTAGTAACTTCGTGTTGAACCGGCCTTCGGGTTCGATGCCTGTTTGTTTAACAGATGCCTGACGGCGAGGTCAGATGTTTTTCTCAACTTCGGGTTGAGCCACCCTTCTGGTTCAATGCATGTTTGTTTAACAGATGCTTGATGGGGACGTCAAATGTTCCTCTCAACTTCGTGTTGAGCCGGCCTTCGGGTTCGATGCCTGTTTGTTTAACAGATACGTGACAGCGAGGTCAGATGTTTTTCTCAACTTCAGGTTGAGCCAAACTTCGGGTTCGATGCCTAATTATTTAACAAATGCCTGACGACGAGGTCAAATGTTCTTCTCAACTTTTGGTTGAGCCGACCTTTGGGTTCGACGCCTGTTTATTTATCATATGTTTGACGACAAGGTCAGATGTTCCTCTCAACATCGTGTTGATCCAGCCTTTGGGTTCGATGCCCGTTTGTTTAACAAATGCCTGGCGGCGAGGTCAGATGTTGCTCTCAACTTCCTATTGAACGGGACTTCGTGTTCGATTCCTATTTGTTTAACAGATGCCTGACGGTGAGGTCAAATATTCCTATGAACTTCGTGTTGAGCCTCCCTTCTGGTTCGATGCTTGTTTGTTTAACAGATGCCTGGCGGCGAGGTCAAATGTTCCTCTCGACTTCTTGTTGAGCAGGCCTTGGGGTTCGATGCCTGTTTGTTTAACAGATGTCTAACGGTGAGGTCTAATGTTCTTATCAAGCTCGGGTTGAGCTGGCCATCAAATTTGATGCCTGTTTGTTTAACAGATGCCTGACAGCGAGGTCAGATGTTCTTCTCATCTTCGGGTTGAGCCGGCCTTCGTGTTCGCTGCCTGATTATTTAAGATATCCCTGACTGCGAGGTCAGATATCCTATGAACTTCGTGTTGAGCCGGTCTTCTGGTTCGAAGCCTGTTTGTTTAATAGATGCCTAAAGGCAAGGTCTAATATTCCACTCAACTTCGTGTTGTGCCAGCCTTCGGGTTTGATGCCTGTTTGTTTAACACATGCCTGACGGCTAGGTCGAATGTTTTTCTCAACTACGGGTTGAGCCAGCCTTCGGGTTTGATGCCTATTTGTTTAACAGATGCCTTACGGCAAGGTCTGATATTCCTATGAACTTCTTGTTGAACCGAGCTTTGGGTTCGATGACAGTTTGTTTAACAGATGCCTGACGACGAGGTCAGATGTTCTTCTCAACTTCTTGTTGAGTCGGCCTTCGGGTTCGATGACTGTATTTTTAACAGATGCCTAACGGCGAGGTAACACTTTCCTCTAAACTTCGTGTTGAGCCGGCCTTGGGGTTCGATTCCTATTTGTTTAACAAATTCCTGACGGCGAGGTCACATGTTCCTCTCAACTTCGTGTTCAGCCAGCCTTCGGGTTCGATGCCTGTTTGTTTAATAGATGCCTGACGGGAAGGTCTAATGTTCTTATCAACTTCTGGTTGAGCCGCCCTTCGGGTTTGATGCCTGTTTGTTTAGTAGATGCCTCACGGCGAGGTCAGATATTCCTCTCAACTTCGTGTTATGTCGGCCTTCGGGTTCGATGCCTGTTTGTTTACAGATACCTGACGACGAGGTCAGATGTTCTTCTCAACTTCAGGTTGATCTGGCCTTCGGGTTCGATGCCTGTTTGTTTTATAGATCCTTGACGGCGAGGTCATCTTCTCAACTTCGTGTTGAGCCGCCCTTCTGGTTCGATGCCTGTTTGTTTAACAGATACCTGACGGCGAGGTCAAATGTTCCTCTCGACTTCTTGTTGAGCACGCCTTGGGGTTCGATGCCTGTTTGTTTAATAGATGCCTAACGGTAAGGTCTAATGTTCTTATCAAGCTCGGGTTGAGCTGGCCATCAAATTCGATGTCTATTTTTTTAACAGATGCCCGACAGCGAGGTCAGATGTTCTTCTCATTTTCAGGTTGAGTCGGCCTTCGTGTTCGATGCCTGTTTGTTTAAGAGATCCCTGACTGCAAGGTCAGATATTCCTATGAACTTCGTGTTGAGCCGGTCTTTGGGTTCGAAGGTTGTTTGTTTAATAGATGCCTAAAGGCAAGGTCTGATATTCCACTCAACTTCGTGTTGTGCCAGCCTTCGGGTTTGATTCCTGTCTGTTTAACATATGCCTGAAGACTAGGTCGAATGTTTTTCTCAACTACGGGTTCAGCCAGCCTTCGGGTTTGATGCCTATTTGTTTAACAGATGCCTTACGAGGAGGTCTGATATTCCTATGAACTTCTTGTTGAACCATCCTTTGGGTTCGATGACAGTTTGTTTAACAGATGCCTGACGGCGAGGTCAGATGTTCTTCTCAACTTCGGGTTGAGCCGGCCTTCGGGTTCGATGACTGTATTTTTAACAGATGCCTGACGGCGAGGTAAAACTTTCCTCTCAACTTCGTGTTGAGCCGACCTTGGGGTTCGATTCCTGTTTGTTTAACAAATTCCTGACGGTGAGGTCACATGTTCCTCTCAACTTCGTGTTCAGCCAGCCTTCGGGTTCGATGCCTGTTTGTTTAATAGATGCCTGACGGCAAGGTCTAATGTTCTTATAAACTTCTGGTTGAGCCGCCCTTCGGGTTTGATGCCTGTTTGTTTAGTAGATTCCTCACGACAAGGTTAGATATTCCTCTCAACTTCGTGTTGAGCCGGCCTTCGGGTTCGATGCCTGTTTGTTTACAGATACCTGACGACGAGGTCAGATGTTCTTCTCAACTTCAGGTTGAGCTGGCCTTCGGGTTCGATGCTTGTTTGTTTTACAGATCCTTGACGGCGAGATCATCTTCTCAACTTCGTGTTGAGCCGCCCTTCTGGTTCGATGCCTGTTTGTTTAACAGATGCCTGACGGCGAGTTCAAATGTTCCTCTTGACTTCTTGTTGAGCAGGCCTTGGGGTTCGATGCCTATTTGTTTAACAGATGCCTGACGGTGAGGTCTAATGTTCTTATCAAGCTCGGGTTGAGCTGGCCATCAAATTCGATGCCTCTTTGTTTAACAGATGCCTGACAGCAAGGTCAGATGTTCTTCTCATTTTCAGGTTGAGCCGACCTTTGTGTTCGATGCCTGTTTGTTTAAGAGATCCCTGACTGCGAGGTCAGATATTCCTATGAACTTTGTGTTGAGCCAGTCTTTGGGTTCGAAGCCTGTTTGTTTAATAGATGCCTAAACGCAAGGTCTGATATTCCACTCAACTTCGTGTTGTGCCAGCCTTCGGGTTTGATTCCTGTTTGTTTAACACATGCCTGACGGCTAGGTCGAATGTTTTTCTCAACTACGGGTTCAGCCAGCCTTCGGGTTTGATGCCTATTTGTTTAACAGATGCCTTACGGCGAGGTCTGATATTCCTATGAACTTCTTGTTGAACCGGCCTTTAGGTTCGATGACAGTTTGTTTAACAAATGCCTGACGGTGAGGTCAGATGTTCTTCTCAACTTTGGGTTGAGCCGGCCTTCGGGTTCGATGACTATATTTTTAACAGATGCCTGACGGCGAGGTAAAACGTTCCTCTCAAATTCGTGTTTAGCCGGCCTTGGGGTTCGATTCCTGTTTGTTTAACAAATTCCTGACGGCGAGGTCACATGTTCCTCTCATCTTCGTGTTTAGCCATCCTTCGGGTTCGATTCCGGTTTGTTTAATAGATGCCTGACAGCAAGGTCTAATGTTCTAATCAACTTCTGGTTGAACCGCCCATCGGGTTTGATGCCTGTTTGTTTAGTAGATGCCTCACGGCAAGTTCAAATGTTCCCCTCAACTTCGTGTTGAGCCGGCCTTCGGGTTCGATGCCTGTATCTTTAACAGATGTCTGACGGCGAGGTCAGATGTTCTTCTCAACATCTTTTTGTACCGGGCTCCGGGTTCGATGCCTGTTTGTTTAACAGATGTCCGACGACAACGTCAAATGAACTTCTCAACTTCGTGTTCAGCCGGCCTTCGGGTTCGATGCTTGTTTGTTTAACAAATGCCTTACGGAGAGGTCAAATGTTCCTCTTAACTTCTTGTTGAGCCGACATTCGGGTTCGATGCCTGTATATTAAACAGATGCCTGACGGCGAGGTCTAATTTTCTTATCAAGTTCGGGTTGAGCTGGCCATCAAATTCGATGCCTGTTTGTTTAACAAATTCCTAAAAAAGCGAGGTTAGATGTTCCTCTCAACTTCATGTTGATCCGGCCTTCGGGTTCGATGCCTATTTGTTTAATAAATGCCTGACGGTGAGGTCAGATGTTTCTCTCAACTTCGTGTTGTGCCAACCTTCTGGTTCGATGCGTGTTTGTTTAACAGATGCTTGACGGCTACGTCGAATGTTTTTCTCAACTACGGGTTGAGACGGCCTACGGGTTCGATGCCTGTTTGTTTAACAGATGCCTCACGGTGAGGTTAGATGTTCTTTTCAACTTCGGGTTGAGCCGGGCTCCGGGTTCAATGCCTGTTTGTTTAACAGATGCCTGACGACGAGGTCAAATGAACTTCTCAACTTCGTGTTCAGCAGACCTTCGGGTTCGATGCCTGTTTGTTTAACAGATGCCTCACGGCGAGGTCAAATGTTCCTCTCAACTTCTTGTTGAGCCGGCATTCGGGTTCGATCCCTGTATATTTAACAGATGCCTGACAGCGAGGTCAGATGTTCTTCTCATCTTCGGGTTGAGCCGCTCTTCTGGTTCGATGCCTGTTTGTTTAACAGATACTTGACGGGGACGTCAAATGTTCCTCTCAACTTTGTGTTCAGCCGGCCTTCGGGTTCGATGCTTGTTTGTTTAACAAATTCCTAACGGCGAGGTCAAATGTTCCTCTTAACTTCTTGTTGAGCTGACATTCGGGTTCGATGCTTGTATATTAAACAGATGCCTGACGGCAAGGTCTAATTTTCTTATCAAGTTCGGGTTGAGCTGGCCATCAAATTTGATGCCAGTTTGTTTAACAGATGCCTGACAGCGAGGTCAGATGTTCCTCTCAACTTCGTGTTGATCCGGCCTTCGGGTTCGATGCCTGTTTGTTTAATAAATGCCTGACCGCGAGGTCAGATGTTTCTCTCAACTTCGTGTTGTGCCAGCCTTCCGTTTCGATGCCTGTTTGTTTAACAGATGCCTGACGGCTACGTCGAATGTTTTTCTCAACTACGGGTTGAGACGGCCTACGGGTTCGATGCTTGTTTGTTTAACAGATGCCTCACGGTGAGGTTAGATGTTCTTTTCAACTTCAGGTTGAGCCGGGCTCCGGGTTCAATGCCTGTTTGTTTAACAGATGCCTGACGACGAGGTCAAATGAACTTCTCAACTTCGTGTTCACAGACCTTCGGGTTCGATGCCTGTTTGTTTAACAGATGCCTCACGGCGAGGTCAAATGTTCCTCTCAACTTCTTGTTGAGCCGGCATTCGGGTTCGATGCCTATATATTTAACAGATGCCTGACGGCGAGGTCAGATGTTCTTCTCATCTTCGGGTTGAGCCGCTCTTCTGGTTCGATGCCTGTTTGTTTAACAAATACTTGATGGGGACGTCAAATGTTCCTCTCAACTTTGTGTTCAGCCAGCCTTCGGGTTTGATGCTTTTTTGTTTAACAGATGCCTAACGGCGAGGTCAAATGTTCCTCTTAACTTCTTGTTGAGACGACATTCAGGTTCGATGCCTGTATATTAAACAGATGCCTGACGACGAGGTCTAATTTTCTTATCAAGTTCGGGTTGAGCTGGCCATCAAATTCGATGCCTGTTTGTTTAACAGATGCCTGAAAGCGAGGTCAGATGTTCCTCTCAACTTCGTGTTGATCCGGCCATCGGGTTCGATGCCTGTTTGTTTAATAAATGCCTGACGGCGAGGTCAGATGTTTCTCTCAACTTCGTGTTGTGCCAACCTTCTGGTTCGATGCCTGTTTGTTTAACAGATGCTTGATGGCTACGTCGAATGTTTTTCTCATCTACGGGTTGAGACGGCCTACGGGTTCGATGCATGTTTGTTTAACAGATGCCTCACGGTGAGGTTAGATGTTCTTTTCAACTTCGGGTTGAGCCGGGCTTCGGGTTCAATGCCTGTTTGTTTAACAGATGCCTGACGACGAGGTCAAATGAACTTCTCAACTTCGTGTTCAGCAGACCTTCGGGTTCGATGCCTGTTTGTTTAACAGATGCCTCACGGCGAGGTCAAATGTTCCTCTCAACTTCTTGTTGAGCCAGCATTCGGGTTCGATGCCTGTATATTTAACAGATGCCTGACGGCGAGGTCAGATGTTCTTCTCATCTTCGGGTTGAGCCGCTCTTCTGGTTCGATGCCTGTTTGTTTAACAGATACTTGACGGGGACGTCAAATGTTCCTCTCAACTTTGTGTTCAGCCGGCCTTCGGGTTCGATGCTTGTTTGTTTAACAGATGCCTTACGGCAAGGTCTGATATTCCTATGAACTTCTTGTTGAACCGAACTTTGGGTTCGATGAGAGTTTGTTTAACAGATGCCTGACGGCGAGGTGAGATGTTCTTCTCAACTTCTTGTTGAGTCGGCCTTCGGGTTCGATGACTGTATTTTTAACAGATGCCTGACGGCGAGGTAACACTTTCCTCTAAACTTCGTGTTGAGCCGGCCTTGGGGTTCGATTCCTGTTTTTTTAACAAATTCCTAACGGCGAGGTCACATGTTCCTCTCAACTTCCTGTTCAGCCAGCCTTCGGGTTCGATGCCTGTTTGTTTAATAGATGCCTGACGGGAAGGTCTAATGTTCTTATCAACTTCTGGTTGAGCCGCCCTTCGGGTTTAATGCCTGTTTGTTTAGTAGATGCCTCACGACGAGGTCAGATATTCCTCTCAACTTCGTGTTGAGTCGGCCTTCGGGTTCGATGCCTGTTTGTTTACAGATACCTGACGACGAGGTCAGATGTTCTTCTCAACTTCAGGTTGATCTGGCCTTCGGGTTCGATGCCTGTTTGTTTTACAGATCCTTGACGGCGAGGTCATCTTCTCAACTTCGTGTTGAGCCGCCCTTCTGGTTCGATGCCTGTTTGTTTAACAGATACCTGACGGCGAGGTCAAATGTTCCTCTCGACTTCTTGTTGAGCAGGCCTTGGGGTTCGATGCCTGTTTGTTTAATAGATGCCTAACGGTGAGGTCTAATGTTCTTATCAAGCTCGGGTTGAGCTGGCCATCAAATTCGATGCCTATTTGTTTAACAGATGCCTGACAGCGAGGTCAGATGTTCTTCTCATTTTCAGGTTGAGCCGACCTTCGTGTTCGATGCCTGTTTGTTTAAGAGATCCCTGACTGCGAGGTCAAATATTCCTATGAACTTCGTGTTGAGTCGGTCTTTGGGTTCGAAGGCTGTTTGTTTAATAGATGCCTAAAGGCAAGGTCTGATATTCCACTCAACTTCGTGTTGTGCCAGCCTTCGGGTTTGATTCCTGTCTATTTAACACATGCCTGAAGACTAGGTCGAATGTTTTTCTCAACTACGGGTTCAGCCAGCATTCGGGTTTGATGCCTATTTGTTTAACAGATGCCTTACGAGGAGGTCTGATATTCCTATGAACTTCTTGTTGAACCGTCCTTTGGGTTCGATGACAGTTTGTTTAACAGATGCCTGACGGCGAGGTCAGATGTTCTTCTCAACTTCGGGTTGAGCCGGCCTTCGGGTTCGATGACTGTATTTTTAACAGATGCCTGACGGCGAGGTAAAACTTTCCTCTCAACTTCGTGTTGAGCCGGCCTTGGGGTTCGATTCCTGTTTGTTTAACAAATTCCTGACGGTGAGGTTACATGTTCCTCTCAACTTCGTGTTCAGCCAGCCTTCGGGTTCGATGCCTGTTTGTTTAATAGATGCCTGACGGCAAGGTCTAATGTTCTTATCAACTTCTGGTTGAGCCGCCCTTCGGGTTTGATGCCTGTTTGTTTAGTAGATGCCTCACGGCAAGGTCAGATATTCCTCTCAACTTCGTGTTGAGCCGGCCTTCGGGTTCGATGCCTGTTTGTTTACAGATACCTGACAACGAGGTCAGATGTTCTTCTCAACTTCAGGTTGAGCTGGCCTTCGGGTTCGATGCCTGTTTGTTTTACAGATCCTTTACGGCGATGTCATCTTCTCAACTTCGTGTTGAGCCGCCCTTCTGGTTCGATGCCTGTTTGTTTAACAGATGCCTGACGGCGAGGTCAAATGTTCCTCTTGACTTCTTGTTGAGCAGGCCTTGGGGTTCGATGCCTGTTTGTTTAACAGATGCCTGACGGTGAGGTCTAATGTTCTTATCAAGCTCGGGTTGAGCTGGCCATCAAATTCGATGCCTGTTTGTTTAACAGATGCCTGACAGCAAGGTCAGATGTTCTTCTCATTTTCAGGTTGAGCTGGCCTTCGTGTTCGATGCCTGTTTGTTTAAGAGATCCCTGACTGCGAGGTCAAATATTCCTATGAACTTCGTGTTGAGCCGGTCTTTGGGTTCGAAGGTTGTTTGTTTAATAGATGCCTAAAGGCAAGGTCTGATATTCCACTCAACTTCGTGTTGTGCCAGCCTTCGGGTTTGATTCCTGTCTGTTTAACACATGCCTGAAGACTAGGTCGAATGTTTTTCTCAACTACGGGTTCAGGCAGCCTTCGGGTTTGATGTCTATTTGTTTAACAGATGCCTTACGAAGAGGTCTGATATTCCTATGAACTTCTTGTTGAACCGTCCTTTGGGTTCGATGACAGTTTGTTTAACAGATGCCTGACGGCGAGGTCAGATGTTCTTCTGAACTTCGGGTTGAGCCGGGTTTCAGGTTCGATGACTATATTTTTAACAGATGCCTGACGGCGAGGTAAAACGTTCCTCTCAACTTCGTGTTGAGCCGGCCTTGGGGTTCGATTCCTGTTTGTTTAACAAATTCCTGAGGGTGAGGTCACATGTTCCTCTCAACTTCGTGTTCAGCCAACCTTCGGGTTCGATGCCTGTTTGTTTAATAGATGCCTGACGGCAAGGTCTAATGTTCTTATCAACTTCTGGTTGAGCCGCCCTTCGGGTTTGATGCCTGTTTGTTTAGTAGATGCCTCACGGCAAGGTCAGATATTCCTCTCAACTTCGTGTTGAGCCGGCCTTCGGGTTCGATGCCTGTTTGTTTACAGATACCTGACAACGAGGTCAGATGTTCTTCTCAACTTCAGGTTGAGCTGGCCTTCGGGTTCGATGCCTGTTTGTTTTACAGATCCTTTACGGCGATGTCATCTTCTCAACTTCGTGTTGAGCCGCCCTTCTGGTTCGATGCCTGTTTGTTTAACAGATGCCTGACGGCGAGGTCAAATGTTCCTCTTGACTTCTTGTTGAGCAGGCCTTGGGGTTCGATGCCTGTTTGTTTAACAGATGCCTGACGGTGAGGTCTAATGTTCTTATCAAGCTCGGGTTGAGCTGGCCATCAAATTCGATGCCTGTTTGTTTAACAGATGCCTGACAGCAAGGTCAGATGTTCTTCTCATTTTCAGGTTGAGCCGGCCTTCGTGTTCGATGCCTGTTTGTTTAAGAGATCCCTGACTGCGAGGTCAGATATTCCTATGAACTTCGTGTTGAGCCGGTCTTTGGGTTCGAAGGCTGTTTGTTTAATAGATGCCTAAAGGCAAGGTCTGATATTCCACTCAACTTCGTGTTGTGCCAGCCTTCGGGTTTGATTCCTGTCTGTTTAACACATGCCTGAAGACTAGGTCGAATGTTTTTCTCAACTACGGGTTCAGGCAGCCTTCGGGTTTGATGTCTATTTGTTTAACAGATGCCTTACGAAGAGGTCTGATATTCCTATGAACTTCTTGTTGAACCGTCCTTTGGGTTCGATGACAGTTTGTTTAACAGATGCCTGACGGCGAGGTCAGATGTTCTTCTGAACTTCGGGTTGAGCCGGGCTTCAGGTTCGATGACTATATTTTTAACAGATGCCTGACGGCGAGGTAAAACGTTCCTCTCAACTTCGTGTTGAGCCGGCCTTGGGGTTCGATTCCTGTTTGTTTAACAAATTCCTGAGGGTGAGGTCACATGTTCCTCTCAACTTCGTGTTCAGCCAACCTTCGGGTTCGATGCCTGTTTGTTTAATAGATGCCTGACGGCAAGGTCTAATGTTCTTATCAACTTCTGGTTGAGCCGCCCTTCGGGTTTGATGCCTGTTTGTTTAGTAGATGCCTCACGGCAAGGTCAGATATTCCTCTCAACTTCGTGTTGAGCCGGCCTTCGGGTTCGATGCCTGTTTGTTTACAGATACCTGACAACGAGGTCAGATGTTCTTCTCAACTTCAGGTTGAGCTGGCCTTCGGGTTCGATGCCTGTTTGTTTTACAGATCCTTTACGGCGATGTCATCTTCTCAACTTCGTGTTGAGCCGCCCTTCTGGTTCGATGCCTGTTTGTTTAACAGATGCCTGACGGCGAGGTCAAATGTTCCTCTTGACTTCTTGTTGAGCAGGCCTTGGGGTTCGATGCCTGTTTGTTTAACAGATGCCTGACGGTGAGGTCTAATGTTCTTATCAAGCTCGGGTTGAGCTGGCCATCAAATTCGATGCCTGTTTGTTTAACAGATGCCTGACAGCAAGGTCAGATGTTCTTCTCATTTTCAGGTTGAGCCGGCCTTCGTGTTCGATGCCTGTTTGTTTAAGAGATCCCTGACTGCGAGGTCAGATATTCCTATGAACTTCGTGTTGAGCCGGTCTTTGGGTTCGAAGGCTGTTTGTTTAATAGATGCCTAAAGGCAAGGTCTGATATTCCACTCAACTTCGTGTTGTGCCAGCCTTCGGGTTTGATTCCTGTCTGTTTAACACATGCCTGAAGACTAGGTCGAATGTTTTTCTCAACTACGGGTTCAGCCAGCCTTCGGGTTTGATGTCTATTTGTTTAACAGATGCCTTACGAAGAGGTCTGATATTCCTATGAACTTCTTGTTGAACCGTCCTTTGGGTTCGATGACAGTTTGTTTAACAGATGCCTGACGGCGAGGTCAGATGTTCTTCTGAACTTCGGGTTGAGCCGGGCTTCAGGTTCGATGACTATATTTTTAACAGATGCCTGACGGCGAGGTAAAACGTTCCTCTCAACTTCGTGTTGAGCCGGCCTTGGGGTTCGATTCCTGTTTGTTTAACAAATTCCTGAGGGTGAGGTCACATGTTCCTCTCAACTTCGTGTTCAGCCAACCTTCGGGTTCGATGCCTGTTTGTTTAATAGATGCCTGACGGCAAGGTCTAATGTTCTTATCAACTTCTGGTTGAGCCGCCCTTCGGGTTTGATGCCTGTTTGTTTAGTAGATGCCTCACGGCAAGGTCAGATATTCCTCTCAACTTCGTGTTGAGCTGGCCTTCGGGTTCGATGCCTGTTTGTTTACAGATACCTGACGACGAGGTCAGATGTTCTTCTCAACTTCAGGTTGAGCTGGCCTTCGGGTTCGATGCCTGTTTGTTTTACAGATCCTTTACGGCGATGTCATCTTCTCAACTTCGTGTTGAGCCGCCCTTCTGGTTCGATGCCTGTTTGTTTAACAGATGCCTGACGGCGAGGTCAAATGTTCCTCTTGACTTCTTGTTGAGCAGGCCTTGGGGTTCGATGCCTGTTTGTTTAACAGATGCCTGACGGTGAGGTCTAATGTTCTTATCAAGCTCGGGTTGAGCTGGCCATCAAATTCGATGTCTGTTTGTTTAACAGATGCCTGACAGCAAGGTCAGATGTTCTTCTCATTTTCAGGTTGAGCCGGCCTTTGTGTTTGATGCCTGTTTGTTTAAGAGATTCCTGACTGCGAGGTCAGATATTCCTATGAACTTTGTGTTGAGCCGGTCTTTGGGTTCGAAGCCTGTTTGTTTAATAGATGCCTAAACGCAAGGTCTGATATTCCACTCAACTTCGTGTTGTACCATCCTTCGGGTTTGATTCCTGTTTGTTTAACACATGCCTGACGGCTAGGTCGAATGTTTTCTCAACTACGGGTTCAGCCAGCCTTCGGGTTTGATGCCTATTTGTTTAACAGATGCCTTACGGCGATGTCTGATATTCCTATGAACTTCTTGTTGAACCGACCTTTGGGTTCGATGACAGTTTGTTTAACAAATGCCTGACGGCGAGGTCAGATGTGCTTCTCAACTTTGGGTTGAGCCGGCCTTCGGGTTCGATGACTATATTTTTAACAGATGCCTGACGGCGAGGTAAAACGTTCCTCTCAACTTCGTGTTTAGCCGGCCTTGGGGTTCGATTCCTGTTTGTTTAACAAATTCCTGACGGCGAGGTCACATGTTCCTCTCATCTTCGTGTTTAGCCAGCCTTCGGGTTCGATGCCGGTTTGTTTAATAGATGCCTGACAGCAAGGTCTAATGTTCTAATCAACTTCTGGTTGAACCGCCCATCGGGTTTGATGCCTGTTTGTTTAGTAGATGCCTCACGGCAAGGTCAAATGTTCCCCTCAACTTCGTGTTGAGCTGGCCTTCGGGTTCGATGCCTGTTTGTTTAAAAGATACCTGACGACGAGGTCAGATGTTCTTCTCAACTTCAGGATGAGCTGGCCTTCAGGTTCGATGCCTGTTTCTTTAACAGATGTCTGACGGCGAGGTCAGATGTTCTTCTCAACATCGTGTTGTACCGGGCTCCGGGTTCGATTCCTATTTGTTTAACAGATGTACGACGACGACGTCAAATGAACTTCTCAACTTCGTGTTCAGCCGGCCTTCGGGTTCGATGCTTGTTTGTTTAACAGATGCCTTACCGCGAGGTCAAATGTTCCTCTTAACTTCTTGTTGAGCCGACATTCGGGTTCGATGCCTGTATATTAAACAGATGCCTGACGGCGAGGTCTAATTTTCTTATCAAGTTCGGGTTGAGCTGGCAGTCAAATTCGATGCCTGTTTATTTAACAAATGCCTGAAAAACCGAGGTTAGATGTTCCTCTCAACTTCGTGTTGATCCGGCCTTCTGGTTCGATGCCTGTTTGTTTAATAAATGCCTGACGGTGAGGTCAGATGTTTCTCTCAACTTCGTGTTGTGCCAACCTTCTGGTTCGATGCCTGTTTGTTTAACAGATGCTTGACGGCTACGTCGAATGTTTTTCTCAACTACGGGTTGAGACGGCCTACGGGTTCGATGCCTGTTTGTTTAACAGATGCCTCACGGTGAGGTTAGATGTTCTTTTCAACTTCGGGTTGAGCCGGGCTCCGGGTTCAACGCCTGTTTGTTTAACAGATGCCTGACGACGAGGTCAAATGAACTTCTCAACTTCGTGTTCAGCAGACCTTCGGGTTCGATGCCTGTTTGTTTAACAGATGCCTCACGGCGAGGTCAAATGTTCCTCTCAACTTCTTGTTGAGCCGGCATTCGGGTTCGATGCCTGTATATTTAACAGATGCCTGACGGCGAGGTCAGATGTTCTTCTCATCTTCGGGTTGAGCCGCTCTTCTGGTTCGATGCCTGTTTGTTTAACAGATACTTGACGGGGACGTCAAATGTTCCTCTCAACTTTGTGTTCAGCCGGCCTTCGGGTTCGATGCTTGTTTGTTTAACAAATGCCTAACGGCGAGGTCAAATGTTCCTCTTAACTTCTTGTTGAGCCGACATATGGGTTCGATGCCTGTATATTAAACAGATGCCTGACGGCGAGGTCTAATTTTCTTATCAAGTTCGGGTTGAGCTGGCCATCAAATTCGATGCCTGCTTGTTTAACAGATGCCTGACAGCGAGGTCAGATGTTCCTCTCAACTTCGTGTTGAGCCGGCCTTCGGGTTCGATGCCTGTTTGTTTAATAAATGCCTGACCGCGAGGTCAGATGTTTCTCTCAACTTCGTGTTGTGCCAGCCTTCCGTTTCGATGCCTGTTTGTTTAACAGATGCCTGACGGCTACATCGAATGTTTTTCTCAACTACGGGTTGAGACGGCCTACGGGTTCGATGCTTGTTTGTTTAACAGATGCCTCACGGTGAGGTTAGATGTTCTTTCAACTTTGGGTTGAGCCGGGCTCCGGGTTCAATGCCTGTTTGTTTAACAGATGCCTGACGAAGAGGTCAAATGAACTTCTCAACTTCGTGTTCAGCAGACCTTCGAGTTCGATGCCTGTTTGTTTAACAGATGCCTCACGGCGAGGTCAAATGTTCCTCTCAACTTCTTGTTGAGCTGGCATTCGGGTTCGATGCCTGTATATTTAACAGATGCCTGACGGCGAGGTCAGATGTTCTTCTCATCTTCGGGTTGAGCCGCTCTTCGGGTTCAATGCCTGTTTGTTTAAGAGATCCCTGACTGCGAGGTCAGATATTCCTATGAACTTCTTGTTGAGCCGGTCTTTGGGTTCGAAGCCTGTTTGTTTAATAGATGCCTAAACGCAAGGTCTGATATTCCACTCAACTTCGTGTTGTGCCAGCCTTCGGGTTTGATTCCTGTTTGTTTAACACATGCCTGACGGCTAGGTCGAATGTTTTTCTCAACTACGGGTTCAGCCAGCCATCGTGTTTGATGCCTATTTGTTTAACAGATGCCTTACGGCGAGGTCTGATATTCCTATGAACTTCTTGTTGAACTGGCTTTTGGGTTCGATGACAGTTTGTTTAACAAATGCCTGACGGCGAGGTCAGATGTTCTTCTCAACTTTGGGTTGAGCCGGCCTCCGGGTTCGATGACTATATTTTTAACAGATGCCTGACAGCGAGGTAAAACGTTCCTCTCAACTTTGTGTTTAGCCGGCCTTAGGGTTCGATTCCTGTTTGTTTAACAAATTCCTGACGGCGAGGTTACATGTTCCTCTCATCTTCGTGTTTAGCCAGCCTTCGGGTTCGATGCCGGTTTGTTTAATAGATGCCTGACAGCAAGGTCTAATGTTCTAATCAACTTCTGGTTGAACCGCCCATCGGGTTTGATGCCTGTTTGTTTAGTAGATGCCTCACGGCAAGGTCAAATGTTCCCCTCAACTTCGTGTTGAGCCGGCCTTCGGGTTCGATGCCTGTTTGTTTAAAAGATACCTGACGACGAGGTCAGATGTTCTTCTCAACTTCAGGATGAGCTGGCCTTCAGGTTCGATGCCTGTTTCTTTAACAGATGTCTGACGGCGAGGTCAGATGTTCTTCTCAACATCGTGTTGTACCGGGCTCCAGGTTCGATTCCTATTTGTTTAACAGATGTCCGACGACGACGTCAAATGAACTTCTCAACTTCGTGTTCAGCCGGCCTTCGGGTTCGATGCTTGTTTGTTTAACAGATGCCTTACCGCGAGGTCAAATGTTCCTCTTAACTTCTTGTTGAGCCGACATTCGGGTTCGATGCCTGTATATTAAACAGATGCCTGACGGCGAGGTCTAATTTTCTTATCAAGTTCGGGTTGAGCTGGCAGTCAAATTCGATGCCTGTTTATTTAACAAATGCCTGAAAAACCGAGGTTAGATGTTCCTCTCAACTTCGTGTTGATCCGGCCTTCGGGTTCGATGCCTATTTGTTTAATAAATGCCTGACGGTGAGGTCAGATGTTTCTCTCAACTTCGTGTTGTGCCAACCTTCTGGTTCGATGCCTGTTTGTTTAACAGATGCTTGACGGCTACGTCGAATGTTTTTCTCAACTACGGGTTGAGACGGCCTACGGGTTCGATGCCTGTTTGTTTAACAGATGCCTCACAGTGAGGTTAGATGTTCTTTTCAACTTCGGGTTGAGCCGGGCTCCGGGTTCAATGCCTGTTTGTTTAACAGATGCCTGACGACGAGGTCAAATGAACTTCTCAACTTCGTGTTCAGCAGACCTTCGGGTTCGATGCCTGTTTGTTTAACAGATGCCTCACGGCGAGGTCAAAGGTTCCTCTCAACTTCTTGTTGAGCCGGCATTCGGGTTCGATGCCTGTATATTTAACAGATGCCTGACGGCGAGGTCAGATGTTCTTCTCATCTTCGGGTTGAGCCCCTCTTCTGGTTCGATGCCTGTTTGTTTAACAGATACTTGACGGGGACGTCAAATGTTCCTATCAACTTTGTGTTCAGCCGGCCTTCGGGTTCGATGCTTGTTTGTTTAACAAATGCCTAACGGCGAGGTCAAATGTTCCTCTTAACTTCTTGTTGAGCCGACATTCGGGTTCGATGCCTGTATATTAAACAGATGCCTGACGGCGAGGTCTAATTTTCTTATCAAGTTCGGGTTGAGCTGGCCATCAAATTTGATGCCTGCTTGTTTAACAGATGCCTGACAGCGAGGTCAGATGTTCCTCTCAACTTCGTGTTGAGCCGGCCTTCGGGTTCGATGCCTGTTTGTTTAATAAATGCCTGACCGCGAGGTCAGATGTTTCTCTCAACTTCGTGTTGTGCCAGCCTTCCGTTTCGATGCCTGTTTGTTTAACAGATGCCTGACGGCTACATCGAATGTTTTTCTCAACTACGGGTTGAGACGGCCTACGGGTTCGATGCTTGTTTGTTTAACAGATGCCTCACGGTGAGGTTAGATGTTCTTTTCAACTTCGGGTTGAGCCGGGCTCCGGGTTCAAGCCTGTTTGTTTAACAGATTCCTGACGACGAGGTCAAATGAACTTCTCAACTTCGTGTTCAGCAGACCTTCGGGTTCGATGCCTGTTTGTTTAACAGATGCCTCACGGCGAGGTCAAATGTTCCTCTCAACTTCTTGTTGAGCCGGCATTCGGGTTCGATGCCTGTATATTTAACAGATGCCTGACGGCGAGTTCAGATGTTCTTCTCATCTTCGGGTTGAGCCGCTCTTCTGGTTCGATGCCTGTTTGTTTAACAGATACTTGACGGGGACGTCAAATGTTCCTCTCAACTTTGTGTTCAGCCGGCCTTCGGGTTCGATGCTTGTCTGTTTAACAAATGCCTAACGGCGAGGTCAAATGTTCCTCTTAACTTCTTGTTGAGCCGACATTCGGGTTCGATGCCTGTATATTAAACAGATGCCTGACGGCGAGGTCTAATTTTCTTATCAAGTTCGGGTTGAGCTGGCCATCAAATTCGATGCCTGCTTGTTTAACAGATGCCTGACAGCGAGGTCAGATGTTCCTCTCAACTTCGTGTTGAGCCGGCCTTCGGGTTCGATGCCTGTTTGTTTAATAAATGCCTGACCGCGAGGTCAGATGTTTCTCTCAACTTCGTGTTGTGCCAGCCTTCCGTTTCGATGCCTGTTTGTTTAACAGATGCCTGACGGCTACATCGAATGTTTTTCTCAACTACGGGTTGAGACGGCCTACGGGTTCGATGCTTGTTTGATTAACAGATGCCTCACGGTGAGGTTAGATGTTCTTTTCAACTTCGGGTTGAGCCGGGCTCCGGGTTCAAGCCTGTTTGTTTAACAGATTCCTGACGACGAGGTCAAATGAACTTCTCAACTTCGTGTTCAGCAGACCTTCGGGTTCGATGCCTGTTTGTTTAACAGATGCCTCACCGCGAGGTCAAATGTTCCTCTCAACTTCTTGTTGAGCCGACATTCGGGTTCGATGCCTGTATATTTAACAGATGCCTGACGGCAAGGTCAGATGTTCTTCTCATCTTCGGGTTGAGCCTCTCTTCTGGTTCGATGCCTGTTTGTTTAACAGATACTTGATGGGGACGTCAAATGTTCCTCTCAACTTTGTGTTCAGCCGGCCTTCGGGTTTGATGCTTTTTTGTTTAATAGATGCCTAACGGCGAGGTCAAATGTTCCTCTTAACTTCTCGTTGAGCCGACATTCGGGTTCGATGCCTGTATATTAAACAGATGCCTGACGGCGAGGTCTAATTTTCTTATCAAGTTCGGGTTGAGCTGGCCATCAAATTCGATGCCTGTTTGTTTAACAGATGCCTGAAAGCGAGGTCAGATGTTCCTCTCAACTTCGTGTTGATCCGGCCATCAGGTTCGATGCCTGTTGGTTTAATAAATGCCTGACGGCGAGGTCAGATGTTTCTCTCAACTTCGTGTTGTGCCAGCCTTCCGTTTCGATGCCTGTTTGTTTAACAGATGCCTGACGGCTACGTCGAATGTTTTTCTCAACTACGGGTTGAGATGGCCTACGGGTTCAATGCTTGTTTGTTTAACAGATGCCTCACGGTGAGGTTAGATGTTCTTTTCAACTTCGGGTTGAGCCGGGCTCCGGGTTCAATGCCTGTTTGTTTAACAGATGCCTGACGAAGAGGTCAAATGAACTTCTCAACTTCGTGTTCAGCAGACCTTCGAGTTCGATGCCTGTTTGTTTATCAGATGCCTCACGGCGAGGTCAAATGTTCCTCTCAACTTCTTGTTGAGCTGGCATTCGGGTTCGATGCCTGTATATTTAACAGATGCCTGACGGCGAGGTCAGATGTTCTTCTCATCTTCGGGTTGAGCCGCTCTTCGGGTTCAATGCCTGTTTGTTTAAGAGATCCCTGACTGCGAGGTCAGATATTCCTATGAACTTCGTGTTGAGCCGGTCTTTGGGTTCGAAGCCTGTTTGTTTAATAGATGCCTAAACGCAAGGTCTGATATTCCACTCAACTTCGTGTTGTGCCAGCCTTCGGGTTTGATTCCTGTTTGTTTAACACATGCCTGACGGCTAGGTCGAATGTTTTTCTCAACTACGGGTTCAGCCAGCCATCGGGTTTGATGCCTATTTGTTTAACAGATGCCTTACGGCGAGGTCTGATATTCCTATGAACTTCTTGTTGAACCGGCTTTTGGGTTCGATGACAGTTTGTTTAACAAATGCCTGACGGCGAGGTCAGATGTTCTTCTCAACTTTGGGTTGAGCCGGCCTCCGGGTTCGATGACTATATTTTTAACAGATGCCTGACAGCGAGGTAAAACGTTCCTCTCAACTTCGTGTTTAGCCGGCCTTAGGGTTCGATTCCTGTTTGTTTAACAAATTCCTGACGGCGAGGTTACATGTTCCTCTCATCTTCGTGTTTAGCCAGCCTTCGGGTTCGATGCCGGTTTGTTTAATAGATGCCTAACAGCAAGGTCTAATGTTCTAATCAACTTCTGGTTGAACCGCCCATCGGGTTTGATGCCTGTTTGTTTAGTAGATGCCTTACGGCAAGGTCAAATGTTCCCCTCAACTTCGTGTTGAGCCGGCCTTCGGGTTCGATGCCTGTTTGTTTAAAAGATACCTGACGACGAGGTCAGATGTTCTTCTCAACTTCAGGATGAGCTGGCCTTCAGGTTCGATGCCTGTTTGTTTAACAGATGTCTGACGGCGAGGTCAGATGTTCTTCTTAACATCGTGTTGTACCGGGCTCCGGGTTCGATGCCTGTTTGTTTAACAGATGTCCGACGACGACGTCAAATGAACTTCTCAACTTCGTGTTCAGCCGACCTTTGGGTTCGATGCTTGTTTGTTTAACAGATGCCTTACGGCGAGGTCAAATGTTCCTCTTAACTGCTTGTTGAGCCGACATTCGGGTTCGATGCCTGTATATTAAACAGATGCCTGACGGCGAGGTCTAATTTTCTTATCAAGTTCGGGTTGAGCTGGCCATCAAATTCGATGCCTGTTTGTTTAACAAATGCGTGAAAAAGCGAGGTCAGATGTTCCTCTCAACTTCGTGTTGATCCGGCCTTCGGGTTCGATGCCTATTTGTTTAATAAATGCCTTACGGCGAGGTCAGATGTTTCTCTCAACTTCGTGTTGTGCCAACCTTCGGGTTCGATGCCTATTTGTTTAACAGATGCCTCACGGCGAGGTCAAATGTTCCTCTCAACTTCTTGTTGAGCCGGCATTCGGGTTCGATGCCTGTATATTTAACAGATGCCTGACGGCGAGGTTAGATGTTCTTCTCATCTTCGGGTTGAGCCGCTCTTCTGGTTCGATGCCTGTTTGTTTAACAGATACTTGACGGGGACGTCAAATGTTCCTCTCAACTTTGGGTTTAGCCGGCCTTCGGGTTCAATGCTTGTTTGTTTAACAAATGCCTAACGGCGAGGTCAAATGTTCCTCTTAACTTCTTGTTGAGCCGACATTCGGGTTCGATGCCTGTATATTAAACAGATGCCTGACGGCGAGGTCTAATTTTCTTATCAAGTTCGGGTTGAGCTGGCCATCAAATTCGATGCCTGTTTGTTTAACAGATGCTTGACAGTGAGGTCAGATGTTCCTCTCAACATCGTGTTGAGTCGGCCTTCGGGTTCGATGCCTGTTTGTTTAATAAATGCCTGACCGCGAGGTCAGATGTTTCTCTCAACTTCATGTTGTGCCAACCTTCCGTTTCGATGCCTGTTTGTTTAACAGATGCCTGACGGCTACGTCGAATGTTTTTCTCAACTACGGGTTGAGACGGCCTACGGGTTCGATGCTTGTTTGTTTAACAGATGCCTCATGGTGAGGTTAGATGTTCTTTTCATCTTCGGGTTGAGCCGGGCTCCGGGTTCAATGCCTGTTTGTTTAACAGATGCCTGACGACGAGGTCAAATGAACTTCTCAACTTCGTGTTCAGCAGACCTTCGGGTTCGATGCCTGTTTGTTTAACAGATGCCTCACGGCGAGGTCAAATGTTCCTCTCAACATCTTGTTGAGCCGACATTCGGGTTCGATGCTTGTATATTTAACAGATGCCTGACGGCGAGGTCAGATGTTCTTCTCATCTTCGGGTTGAGCCGCTCTTCTGGTTCGATGCCTGTTTGTTAAACAGATACTTGACGGGGACGTCAAATGTTCCTCTCAACTTTGTGTTCAGCCGGCCTTCGGGTTTGATGCTTTTTTGTTTAACAGATGCCTAACGGCGAGGTCAAATGTTCCTCTTAACTTCTTGTTGAGCCGACGTCCAGGCTCGATGCCTGTATATTAAACAGATGCCTGACGGCGAGGTCTAATTTTCTTATCAAGTTCGGGTTGAGCTGGCCATCAAATTCGATGCCTGTTTGTTTAACAGATACCTGAAAGCGAGGTCAGATGTTCCTCTCAACTTCATGTTGATCCGGCCATCGGGTTCGATGCCTGTTTGTTTAATAAATGCCTGACAGCAAGGTCAGATGTTTCTCCCAACTTCGTGTTGTGCCAACCTTCTGGTTCGATGCCTGTTTGTTTAACAGATGCTTGACGGCTACGTCGAATGTTTTTCTCAACTACGGGTTGAGACGGCCTACGGGTTCGATGCCTGTTTGTTTAACAGATGCCTCACGGTGAGGTTAGATGTTCTTTTCAACTTCGGGTTGAGCCGGGATCCGGGTTCAATGCCTGTTTGTTTAACAGATGCCTGACGACGAGGTCAAATGAACTTCTCAACTTCGTGTTCAGCAGACCTTCGGGTTCGATGCCTGTTTGTTTAACAGATGCCTCATGGAGAGGTCAAATGTTCCTCTCAACTTCTTGTTGAGCCGGCATTCGGGTTCGATGCCTGTATATTTAACAGATGCCTGACGGCGAGGTCATATGTTCTTCTCATCTTCGGGTTGAGCCGCTCTTTTGGTTCGATGCTTGTTTGTTTAATAGATACTTGACGGGGACGTCAAATGTTCCTCTCAACTTTGTGTTCAGCCGGCCTTCGGGTTCGATGCTTGTTTGTTTAACAGATGCCTAACGGCGAGGTCAAATGTTCCTCTTAACTTCCTGTTGAGACGGCATTCGGGTTCGATGCCTGTATATTAAACAGATGCCTGACGGCGAGGTCTAATTTTCTTATCAAGTTCGGGTTGAGCTGGCCATCAAATTCGATGCCTGTTTGTTTAACAGATGCCTGACAGCGAGGTCAGATGTTCCTCTCAACTTCGTGTTGAGCCGGCCTTCGGGATCGATGCCTGTTTGTTTAATAAATGCCTGACAGCGAGGTCAGATGTTTCTCTCAACTTCGTGTTGTGCCAACCTTCCGGTTCGATGCTTGTTTATTTAACAGATGCCTGACGGCTACGTCGAATGTTTTTCTCAACTACGGGTTGAGACGGCCTACGAGTTCGATGCTTGTTTGTTTAACAGATACCTCACGGTGAGGTTAGATGTTCTTTTCAACTACGGGTTGAGCCGGGCTCCGGGTTCAATGCCTGTTTGTTTAACAGATGCCTGACGACGAGGTCAAATGAACTTCTCAACTTCCTGTTCAGCAGACCTTCGGGTTCGATGCCTGTTTGTTTAACAGATGCCTCAGGTCAAATGTTCCTCTCAACTTCTTGTTGAGCCGGCATTCGGGTTCGATGCCTGTATATTTAACAGATGCCTGACGGCGAGGTCAGATGTTCTTCTCATCTTCGGGTTGAGCCGCTCTTCTGGTTCGATGCCTGTTTCTTTAACAGATACTTGACGGGGACGTCAAATGTTCCTCTCAACTTTATGTTCAGCCGACCTTCGGGTTTGATGCTTGTTTGTTTAACAGATGCCTAACGGCGAGGTCAAATGTTCCTCTTAACTTCTTGTTGAGCCGACATTCGGGTTCGATGCCTGTATATTAAATAGATGCCTGACGACGAGGTCTAATTTTCTTATCAAGTTCGGGTTGAGCTGGCCATCAAATTCGATGCCTGTTTGTTTAACAGATGCCTGAAAGCGAGGTCAGATGTTCCTCTCAACTTCATAATGATCCGGCCGTCGGGTTCGATGCCTGTTTGTTTAATAAATGCCTGACGGCGAGGTCAGATGTTTCTCTCAACTTCGTGTTGTGCCAACCTTCTGGTTCGATGCCTGTTTTTTTAACAGATGCTTGACGGCTACGTCGAATGTTTTTCTCAACTACGGGTTGAGACGGCCTACGGGTTCGATGCCTGTTTGTTTAACAGATGCCTCACGGTGAGGTTAGATGTTCTTTTCAACTTCGGGTTGAGCCGGGCTCCGGGTTCAATGCCTGTTTGTTTAACAGATGCCTGACGACGAGGTCAAATGAACTTCTCAACTTCGTGTTCAGCAGACCTTCGGGTTCGATGCCTGTTTGTTTAACAGATGCCTCACGGCGAGGTCAAATGTTCCTCTCAACTTCTTGTTGAGCCGGCATTCGGGTTCGATGCCTGTATATTTAACAGATGCCTGACGGCGAGGTCATATGTTCTTCTCATCTTCGGGTTGAGCCGCTCTTTTGGTTCGATGCTTGTTTGTTTAACAGATACTTGACGGGGACGTCAAATGTTCCTCTCAACTTTGTGTTCAGCCGGCCTTCGGGTTCGATGCTTGTTTGTTTAACAGATGGCTAACGGCGAGGTCAAATGTTCCTCTTAACTTCCTGTTGAGACGACATTCGGGTTCGATGCCTGTATATTAAACAGATGCCTGACGGCGAGGTCTAATTTTCTTATCAAGTTCGGGTTGAGCTGGCCATCAAATTCGATGCCTGTTTGTTTAACAGATGTCTGACAGCGAGGTCAGATGTTCCTCTCAACTTCGTGTTGAGCCGGCCTTCGGGATCGATGCCTGTTTGTTTAATAAATGCCTGACAGCGAGGTCAGATGTTTCTCTCAACTTCGTGTTGTGCCAACCTTCCGGTTCGATGCTTGTTTATTTAACAGATGCCTGACGGCTACGTCGAATGTTTTTCTCAACTACGGGTTGAGACGGCCTACGAGTTCGATGCTTGTTTGTTTAACAGATACCTCACGGTGAGGTTAGATGTTCTTTTCAACTTCGGGTTGAGCCGGGCTCCGGGTTCAATGCCTGTTTGTTTAACAGATGCCTGACGACGAGGTCAAATGAACTTCTCAACTTCGTGTTCAGCAGACCTTCGGGTTCGATGCCTGTTTGTTTAACAGATGCCTCACGGCGAGGTCAAATGTTCCTCTCAACTTCTTGTTGAGCCGGCATTCGGGTTCGATGCTTGTATATTTAACAGATGCCTGACGGCGAGGTCAGATGTTCTTCTCATCTTCGGGTTGAGCCGCTCTTCTGGTTCGATGCCTGTTTCTTTAACAGATACTTGACGGGGACGTCAAATGTTCCTCTCAACTTTATGTTCAGCCGACCTTCGGGTTTGATGCTTGTTTGTTTAACAGATGCCTAACGGCGAGGTCAAATGTTCCTCTTAACATCTTGTTGAGCCGACATTCGGGTTCGATGCCTGTATATTAAATAGATGCCTGACGACGAGGTCTAATTTTCTTATCAAGTTTGGGTTGAGCTGGCCATCAAATTCGATGCCTGTTTGTTTAACAGATGCCTGAAAGTGAGGTCAGATGTTCCTCTCAACTTCGTGTTGATCCGGCCTTCGGGTTCGATGCCTGTTTGTTTAATAAATGCCTGACGGCGAGGTCAGATGTTTCTCTCAACTCCGTGTTGTGCCAACCTTCTGGTTCGATGCCTGTTTGTTTAACAGATGCTTGACGGCTACGTCGAATGTTTTTCTCGACTACGGGTTGAGACGGCCTACGGGTTCGATGCCTGTTTGTTTAACAGATTCCTCACGGTGAGGTTAGATGTTCTTTTCAACTTCGGGTTGAGCCGGGCTCCGGGTTCAATGCCTGTTTGTTTAATAGATGCCTGACGACGAGGTCAAATGAACTTCTCAACTTCGTGTTCAGCAGACCTTCGGGTTCGATGCCTGTTTGTTTAACAGATGCGTCACGGCGAGGTCAAATGTTCCTCTCAACTTCTTATTGAGACGACATTCGGGTTCGATGCCTGTATATTTAACAGATGCCTGACGGCGAGGTCATATGTTCTTCTCATCTTCGGGTTGAGCCGCTCTTTTGGTTCGATGCTTGTTTGTTTAACAGATACTTGACAGGGACGTCAAATGTTCCTCTCAACTTTGTGTTCAGCCGGCCTTCGGGTTCGATGCTTGTTTGTTTAACAGATGCCTACCGGCGAGGTCAAATGTTCCTCTTAACTTCCTGTTGAGACGACATTCGGGTTCGATGCCTGTATATTAAACAGATGCCTGACGGCGAGGTCTAATTTTCTTATCAAGTTCGGGTTGAGCTGGCCATCAAATTCGATGCCTGTTTGTTTAACAGATGTCTGACAGCGAGGTCAGATGTTCCTCTCAACTTCGTGTTGAGCCGGCCTTCGGGATCGATGCCTGTTTGTTTAATAAATGCCTGACAGCGAGGTCAGATGTTTCTCTCAACTTCGTGTTGTGCCAACCTTCCGGTTCGATGCTTGTTTATTTAACAGATGCCTAACGGCTACGTCGAATGTTTTTCTCAACTACGGGTTGAGACGGCCTACGAGTTCGATGCTTGTTTGTTTAACAGATACCTCACGGTGAGGTTAGATGTTCTTTTCAACTTCGGGTTGAGCCGGGCTCCGGGTTCAATGCCTGTTTGTTTAACAGATGCCTGACGACGAGGTCAAATGAACTTCTCAACTTCGTGTTCAGCAGACCTTCGGGTTCGATGCCTGTTTGTTTAACAGATGCCTCACGGCGAGGTCAAATGTTCCTCTCAACTTCTTGTTGAGCCGGCATTCGGGTTCGATGCCTGTATATTTAACAGATGCCTGACGGCGAGGTCAGATGTTCTTCTCATCTTCGGGTTGAGCCGCTCTTCTGGTTCGATGCCTGTTTGTTTAACAGATACTTGACGGGGACGTCAAATGTTCCTCTCAACTTTATGTTCAGCCGACCTTCGGGTTTGATGCTTGTTTGTTTAACAGATGCCTAACGGCGAGGTCAAATGTTCCTCTTAACTTCTTGTTGAGCCGACATTCGGGTTCGATGCCTGTATAATAAATAGATGCCTGACGACGAGGTCTAATTTTCTTATCAAGTTTGGGTTGAGCTGGCCATCAAATTCGATGCCTGTTTGTTTAACAGATGCCTGAAAGTGAGGTCAGATGTTCCTCTCAACTTCGTGTTGATCCGGCCTTCGGGTTCGATGCCTGTTTGTTTAATAAATGCCTGACGGCGAGGTCAGATGTTTCTCTCAACTCCGTGTTGTGCCAACCTTCTGGTTCGATGCCTGTTTGTTTAACAGATGCTTGACGGCTACGTCGAATGTTTTTCTCGACTACGGGTTGAGACGGCCTACGGGTTCGATGCCTGTTTGTTTAACAGATTCCTCACGGTGAGGTTAGATGTTCTTTTCAACTTCGGGTTGAGCCGGGCTCCGGGTTCAATGCTTGTTTGTTTAACAGATGCCTGACGACGAGGTCAAATGAACTTCTCAACTTCGTGTTCAGCAGACCTTCGGGTTCGATGCCTGTTTATTTAACAGATGCCTCATGGCGAGGTCAAATGTTCCTCTCAACTTCTTATTGAGCCGACATTCGGGTTCGATGCCTGTATATTTAACAGATGCCTGACGGCGAGGTCAGATGTTCTTCTCATCTTCGGGTTGAGCCGCTCTTCTGGTTCGATGCCTGTTTCTTTAACAGATACTTGACGGGGACGTCAAATGTTCCTCTCAACTTTATGTTCAGCCGGCCTTCGGGTTTGATGCTTGTTTGTTTAACAGATGCCTAACAACGAGGTCAAATGTTCCTCTTAACTTCTTGTTGAGCCGACATTCGGGTTCGATGCCTGACGACGAGGTCTAATTTTCTTATCAAGTTCGGGTTGAGCTGGCCATCAAATTCGATGCCTGTTTGTTTAACAGATGCCTGAAAGCGAGGTCAAATGTTCCTCTCAACTTCGTGTTGATCCGGCCTTCGGGTTCGATGCCTGTTTGTTTAATAAATGCCTGACAGCGAGGTCAGATGTTTCTCTCAACTCCGTGTTGTGCCAACCTTCTGGTTCGATGCCTGTTTGTTTAACAGATGCTTGACGGCTACGTCGAATGTTTTTCTCGACTACGGGTTGAGACGGCCTACGGGTTTGATGCCTGTTTTTTTAACAGATTCCTCACGGTGAGGTTAGATGTTCTTTTCAACTTCGGGTTGAGATGGGCTCCGGGTTCAATGCCTGTTTGTTTAACAGATTCCTGACGACGAGGTCAAATGAACTTCTCAACTTCGTGTTCAGCAGACCTTCGGGTTCGATGCCTGTTTGTTTAACAGATGCCTCACGGCGAGGTCAAATGTTCCTCTCAACTTCTTGTTGAGCCAGCATTCGGGTTAGATGCCTGTATATTTAACAGATGCCTGACGGCAAGGTCAGATGTTCTTCTCATCTTCGGGTTGAGCCGCTCTTCTGGTTCGATGCATGTTTGTTTAACAGATACTTGACTGGGACATCAAATGTTCCTCTCAACTTTGTGTTCAGCCGGCCTTCGGGTTTTATGCTTGTTTGTTTAACAGATGCCTAACGGCGAGGTCAAATGTTCCTCTTAACTTCTTGTTGAGCCGACCTTCGGGTTCGATGCCTGTATATTAAACAGATGCCTGACGGCGATGTCTAATTTTCTTATCAAGTTCGGGTTGAGCTGGCCATCAAATTCGATGCCTGTTTCTTTAACAGATGCCTGACAGTGAGGTCAGATGTTCCTCTCAACTTCGTGTTGAGCCGGCCTTCGGGTTCGATGCCTGTTTGTTTAATAAATGCCTGACAACGACGTCAGATGTTTCTCTCAACTTCGTGTTGTGCCAACCTTCCGGTTCAATGCCTGTTTGTTTAACAGATGCCTGACGACGAGGTCAAACGAACTTCTCAACTTCGTGTTCAGCAGACCTTCGCGTTCGATGCCTTTTTGTTTAACAGATGCCTCACGGCGAGGTCAAATGTTCCTCTCAACTTCTTGTTGAGCCGACATTCGGGTTCAATGCCTGTATATTTAACAGATGCTTGACGGCGAGGTCAGATATTCTTCTCATCTTCGGGTTGAGCCGCTCTTCTGGTTCGATGCCTGTTTGTTTAATAGATACTTGACGGGGACGTCAAATGTTCCTCTCAACTTTGTGTTCAGCTGGCCTTCCGGCTCGATGCTTGTTTGTTTAACAGATGCCTAACGGCGAGGTCAAATGTTCCTCTAAACTTCTTGTTGAGCCGACATTCGGTTTCGATGCCTGTATATTAAACAGATGCCTGACGGCGAGGTCTAATTTTCTTATCAAGTTCGGGTTGAGCTGGCCATCAAATTCGATGCCTGTTTGTTTAACAGATGCCTGACAGCGAGGTCAGATGTTCCTCTCAACTTCGTGTTGAGCCGGCCTTCGGGTTCGATGCCTGTTTGTTTAATAAATGCCTGACAGCGAGGTCAGATGTTTCTCTCAACTTCTTGTTGTGCCAACCTTCCGGTTCGATGCCTGTTTGTTTAACAGATGCCTGACGGCTACGTCGAATGTTTTTCTCAACTACGGGTTGAGACGGCCTACGGGTTCGATGCTTGTTTGTTTAACAGATGCCTCACGGTGAGGTTAGATGTTCTTTTCAACTTCGGGTTGAGCCGGGCTCCGGGTTCAATGCCTGTTTGTTTAACAGATGCCTGACGACGAGGTCAAATGAACTTCTCAACTTCGTGTTCAGCAGACCTTCGGGTTCGATGCCTGTTTGTTGAACAGATGTCTCACGGCGAGGTCAAATGTTCCTCTCAACTTCTTGTTGAGCCTGCATTCGGGTTCGATGCCTGTATATTTAACAGATGCCTGACGGCGAGGTCAGATGTTCTTCTCATCTTCGGGTTGAGACGCTCTTCTGGTTCGATGCCTGTTTGTTTAACAAATACTTGACGGGGACGTCAAATGTTCCTCTCAACTTTGTGTTCAGCCGGCCTTCGGGTTTGATGCTTGTTTGTTTAACAGATGCCTAACGGCGAGGTCAAATGTTCCTCTTAACTTCTTGTTGAGCCGACATTCGGGTTCGATGCCTGTATATTAAACAGATGCCTGACGGCAAGGTCTAATTTTCTTATCAAGTTCGGGTTGAGCTGGCCATCAAATTCGATGCCTGTTTGTTTAACAGATGCCTGACAGCGAGGTCAGATGTTCCTCTCAACTTCGTGTTGAGCCGGCCTTCGGGCTCGATGCCTGTTTGTTTAATAAATTCCTGACAGCGAGGTCAGATGTTTCTCTCAACTTCGTGTTGTGCCAACCTTCCGGTTCGATGCCTGTTTGTTTAACAGATGCCTGTCGGCTACGTCGAATGTTTTTCTCAACTACGGGTTGAGACGGCCTACGGGTTCGATGCTTGTTTGTTTAGCAGATGCCTCACGGTGAGGTTAGATGTTCTTTTCAACTTCGGGTTGAGTCGGGCTCCGGGTTCAATGCCTGTTTGTTTAACAGATGCCTGACGACGAGGTCAAATGAACTTCTCAACTTCGTGTTCAGCAGACCTTCGGGTTCGATGCCTGTTTGTTGAACAGATGTCTCACGGCGAGGTCAAATGTTCCTCTCAACTTCTTGTTGAGCCTGCATTCGGATTCGATGCCCGTATATTTAACAGATGCCTGACGGCGAGGTCAGATGTTCTTCTCATCTTCGGGTTGAGCCGCTCTTCTGGTTCGATGCCTGTTTGTTTAACAAATACTTGACGGGGACGTCAAATGTTCCTCTCAACTTTGTGTTCAGCCGGCCTTCGGGTTTGATGCTTGTTTGTTTAACAGATGCCTAACGGCGAGGTCAAATGTTCCTCTTAACTTCTTGTTGAGCCGACATTCGGGTTCGATGCCTGTATATTAAACAGATGCATGACGACAAGGTCTAATTTTCTTATCAAGTTCGGGTTGAGCTGGCCATCAAATTCGATGCCTGTTTGTTTAACAGATGCCTGACAGCGAGGTCAGATGTTCCTCTCAACTTCGTGTTGAGCCGGCCTTCGGGCTCGATGCCTGTTTGTTTAATAAATTCCTGACAGCGAGGTCAGATGTTTCTCTCAACTTCGTGTTGTGCCAACCTTCCGGTTCGATGCCTGTTTGTTTAACAGATGCCTGACGGCTACGTCGAATGTTTTTCTCAACTACGGGTTGAGTCGGCCTACGGGTTCGATGCTTGTTTGTTTAACAGATGCGTCACGGCGAGGTAAAATGTTCCTCTCAACTTCTTGTTGAGCCGGCATTCGGGTTCGATGCCTGTATATTTAACGGATGCCTGACGGCGAGGTCAGATGTTCTTCTCATCTTCGGGTTGAGCCGCTCTTCTGGTTCGATGCCTGTTTGTTTAACAGATACTTGACGGGGACGTCAAATGTTCCTCTCAACTTTGTGTTCAGCCGGCCTTCGGGTTCGATGCTTGTTTGTTTAACAGATGCCTAACGGCGAGGTCAAATGTTCCTCTTAACTTCTTGTTGAGCCGACATTCGGGTTCGATGCCTGTATATTAAACAGATGCCTGACGGCGAGGTCTAATTTTCTTATCAAGTTCGGGTTGAGCTGGCCATCAACTTCGATGCGTGTTTGTTTAACAGATGCCTGAAAGCGAGGTCAGATGTTCCTCTCAACTTTGTGTTGAGTCGGCCTTCGGGTTCGATACCTGTTTGTTTAATAAATGCCTGACAGCGAGGTCAGATGTTTCTCTCAACTTCGTGTTGTGCCAACCTTCCGGTTCGATGCCTGTTTGTTTAACAGATGCCTGACGGCTACGTCGAATGTTTTTCTCAATTACGGGTTGAGACGGCCTACGGGTTCGATGCTTGTTTGTTTAACAGATGCCTCACGGTGAGGTTAGATGTTCTTTTAAACTTCGGGTTGAGCCGGGCTCCGGGTTCAATGCCTGTTTGTTTAACAGATGCCTGTCGGCTACGTCGAATGTTTTTCTCAACTACGGGTTGAGACGGCCTACGGGTTCGATGCTTGTTTGTTTAACAGATGCCTCACGGTGAGGTTAGATGTTCTTTTCAACTTCGGGTTGAGTCGGGCTCCGGGTTCAATGCCTGTTTGTTTAACAGATGCCTGACGACGAGGTCAAATGAACTTCTCAACTTCGTGTTCAGCAGACCTTCGGGTTCGATGCCTGTTTGTTGAACAGATGTCTCACGGCGAGGTCAAATGTTCCTCTCAACTTCTTGTTGAGCCTGCATTCGGATTCGATGCCCGTATATTTAACAGATGCCTGACGGCGAGGTCAGATGTTCTTCTCATCTTCGGGTTGAGCCGCTCTTCTGGTTCGATGCCTGTTTGTTTAACAAATACTTGACGGGGACGTCAAATGTTCCTCTCAACTTTGTGTTCAGCCGGCCTTCGGGTTTGATGCTTGTTTGTTTAACAGATGCCTAACGGCGAGGTCAAATGTTCCTCTTAACTTCTTGTTGAGCCGACATTCGGGTTCGATGCCTATATATTAAACAGATGCATGACGGAAAGGTCTAATTTTCTTATCAAGTTCGGGTTGAGCTGGCCATCAAATTCGATGCCTGTTTGTTTAACAGATGCCTGAAAGCGAGGTCAGATGTTCCTCTCAACTTTGTGTTGAGTCGGCCTTCGGGTTCGATACCTGTTTGTTTAATAAATGCCTGACAGCGAGGTCAGATGTTTCTCTCAACTTCGTGTTGTGCCAACCTTCCGGTTCGATGCCTGTTTGTTTAACAGATGCCTGACGGCTACGTCGAATGTTTTTCTCAATTACGGGTTGAGACGGCCTACGGGTTCGATGCTTGTTTGTTTAACAGATGCCTCACGGTGAGGTTAGATGTTCTTTTCATCTTCGGGTTGAGCCGGGCTCCGGGTTCAATGCCTGTTTGTTTAACAGATGCCTGACGACGAGGTCAAATGAACTTCTCAACTTCGTGTTCAGCAGACCTTCGGGTTCGATGCCTGTTTGTTTAGCAGATGCCTCACGGCGAGGTCAAATGTTCCTCTCAACTTCTTGTTGAGCCAGCATTCGGGTTCGATGCCTGTATATTTAACAGATGCCTGACGGCGAGGTCAGATGTTCTTCTCATCTTAGGGTTGAGCCGCTCTTCTGATTCGATGCCTGTTTGTTTAACAGATACTTGACGGGGACGTCAAATGTTCCTCTCAACTTTATGTTCAGCCGGCCTTCGGGTTTGATGCTTGTTTGTTTAACAGATGCCTAACGGCGAGGTCAAATGTTCCTCTTAACTTCTTGTTGAGCCGACATTCGGGTTCGATGCCTGTATATTAAACAGATGCCTGACGACAAGGTCTAATTTTCTTATCAAGTTCGGGTTCAGCTGGCCATCAAATTCGATGCCTGTTTGTTTAACAGATGCCTGACAGCGAGGTCAGATGTTCCCCTCAACTTCGTGTTGAGCCGGCCTTCGGGTTCGATGCCTGTTTGTTTAATAAATTCCTGACAGCGAGGTCAGATGTTTCTCTCAACTTCGTGTTGTGCCAACCTTCCGGTTCGATGCCTTTTTGTTTAACAGATGCCTGACGGCTACGTCGAATGTTTTTCTCAACTACGGGTTGAGTCGGCCTACGGGTTCGATGCTTGTTTGTTTAACAGATGCCTCACGGCGAGGTCAAATGTTCCTCTCAACTTCTTGTTGAGCCGGCATTCGGGTTCGATGCCTGTATATTTAACGGATGCCTGACGGCGAGGTCAGATGTTCTTCTCATCTTCGGGTTGAGCCGCTCTTCTGGTTCGATGCCTGTTTGTTTAACAGATACTTGACGGGGACGTCAAATGTTCCTCTCAACTTTGTGTTCAGCCGGCCTTCGGGTTCGATGCTTGTTTGTTTAACAGATGCCTAACGGCGAGGTCAAATGTTCCTCTTAACTTCTTGTTGAGCCGACATTCGGGTTCGATGCCTGTATATTAAACAGATGCCTGACAGCGAGGTCTAATTTTCTTATCAAGTTCGGGTTGAGCTGGCCATCAAATTCGATGCGTGTTTGTTTTACAGATGTCTGAAAGCGAGGTCAGATGTTCCTCTCAACTTCGTGTTGAGCCGGCCTTCGGGTTCGATACCTGTTTGTTTAATAAATGCCTGACAGCGAGGTCAGATGTTTCTCTCAACTTCGTGTTGTGCCAACCTTCCGGTTCGATGCCTGTTTGTTTAACAGATGCCTGACGGCTACGTCGAATGTTTTTCGCAACTACGGGTTGAGACGGCCTACGGGCTCGATGCTTGTTTGTTTAACAGATGCCTCACGGTGAGGTTAGATGTTCTTTTCAACTTCGGGTTGAGCCGGGCTCCGGGTTCAATGCCTGTTTGTTTAACAGATGCCTGACGACGAGGTCAAATGAACTTCTCAACTTCGTGTTCAGCAGACCTTCGGGTTCGATGCCTGTTTGTTTAACAGATGCCTCACGGCGAGGTCAAATGTTCCTCTCAACTTCTTGTTGAGCCGGAATTCGGGTTCGATGCCTGTATATTTAACAGATGCCTGACGGCGAGGTCAGATGTTCTTCTCATCTTCGGGTTGAACCGGTCTTCTGGTTCGATGCCTGTTTGTTTAACAGATACTTGACGGGGACGTCAAATGTTCCTCTCAACTTTGTGTTCAGCCGGCCTTCGGGTTTGATGCTTGTTTGTTTAACAGATGCCTAACGGCGAGGTCAAATGTTCCTCTTAACTTCTTGTTGAGCCGACATTCGGGTTCGATGCCTGTATATTAAACAGATGCCTGACGGCAAGGTCTAATTTTCTTATCAAGTTCGGGTTGAGCTGGCCATCAAATTCGATGCCTGTTTGTTTAACAGATGCCTGACAGTGAGGTCAGATGTTCCTCTCAACTTCGTGTTGAGTCGGCCTTCGGGTTCGATGCCTGTTTGTTTAATAAATTCCTGACAGCGAGGTCAGATGTTTCTCTCAACTTCGTGTTGTGCCAACCTTCCGGTTCGATGCCTGTTTGTTTAACAGATGCCTGACGGCTACGTCGAATGTTTTTCTCAACTACGGGTTGAGTTGGCCTACGGGTTCGATGCTTGTTTGTTTAACAGATGCCTCACGGCGAGGTCAAATGTTCCTCTCAACTTCTTGTTGAGCCGGCATTCGGGTTCGATGCCTGTATATTTAACAGATGCCTGACGGCGAGGTCAAATGTTCTTCTCATCTTCGGGTTGAGCCGCTCTTCTGGTTCGATGCCTGTTTGTTTAACAGATACTTGACGGGGACGTCAAATGTTCCTCTCAACTTTGTGTTCAGCCGGCCTTCGGGTTCGATGCTTGTTTGTTTAACAGATGCCTAACGGCGAGGTCAAATGTTCCTCTTAACTTCTTGTTAAGCCGACATTCAGGTTCGATGCCTGTATATTAAACAGATGCCTGGCGGCGAGGTCTAATTTTCTTATCAAGTTCGGGTTGAGCTGGCCATCAAATTCGATGCCTGTTTGTTTAACAGATGCCTGAAAGCGAGGTCAGATGTTCCTCTCAACTTCGTGTTGATCCGGCCTTCGGGTTCGATGCCTGTTTGTTTAATAAATGCCTGACGGCGAGGTCAGATGTTTCTCTCAACTATGTGTTGTGCCAACCTTCCAGTTCGATGCTTGTTTGTTTAACAGATGCTTGACGGCTACGTCGAATGTTTTTCTCAACTACGGGTTGAGACGGCCTACGGGTTCGATGCGTGTTTGTTTAACAGATGCCTCACGGTGAGGTTAGATATTCTTTTCAACTTCGGGTTGAGCCGGGCTCCGGGTTCAATGCCTGTTTGTTTAACAGATGCCTGACGACGAGGTCAAATGAACTTCTAAACTTCGTGTTCAGCAGACCTTCGGGTTCGATGCCTGTTTGTTTAACAGATGCCTCACGGCGAGGTCAAATGTTTCTCTAAACTTCTTGTTGAGCCGGCATTCGGGTTCAATGCCTGTATATTTAACAGATGCCTGACGGCGAGGTCAGATGTTCTTCTCATATTCGAGTTGAGCCGCTCTTCTGGTTCGATGCCTATTTGTTTAACAGATACTTGACGGGGACGTCAAATGTTCCTCTCAACTTTGTGTTCAGCCGGCCTTCGGGTTCGATGCTTGTTTGTTTAACAGATGCCTAACGGCAAGGTCAAATGTTCCTCTTAACTTCTTGTTGAGCCGACATTCGGGTTCGATGCCTGTATATTAAACAGATGCCTAATGGCAAGGTCTAATTTTCTTATCAAGTTCGGGTTAAGATGGCCATCAAATTCGATGCCTGACAGCGAGGTCAGATGTTCCTCTCAACTTCGTGATGCCTGTTTGTTTAATAAATTCCTGACAGCGAGGTCAGATGTTTCTCTCGACTTCGTGTTGTGCCAACCTTCCGGTTCGATGCCTGTTTGTTTAACAGATGCTTGACGGCTACGTCGAATGTTTTTCTCAACTACGGGTTGAGTCGGCCTACGGGTTCGATGCTTGTTTGTTTAACAGATGCCTGACGGTGAGGTCAAATGTTCCTCTCAACTTCTTGTTGAGCCGACATTCGGGTTCGATGCCTGTATATTTAACAGATGCCTGACGGAGAGGTCAGATGTTCTTCTCATCTTCGGGTTGAGCCGCTCTTCGGGTTCGATGCCTGTTTGTTTAATAGATACTTGACGGGGACGTCAAATGTTCCTCTCAACTTTGTGTTCAGCCGGCCTTCGGGTTCGATGCTTGTTTGTTTAACAGATGCCTAACGGCGAGGTCAAATGTTCCTCTTAACTTCTTGTTAAGCCGACATTCAGGTTCGATGCCTGTATATTAAACAGATGCCTGGCGGCGAGGTCTAATTTTCTTATCAAGTTCGGGTTGAGCTGGCCATCAAATTCGATGCCTGTTTGTTTAACAGATGCCTGAAAGCGAGGTCAGATGATCCTCTCAACTTCGTGTTGATCCGGCCTTCGGGTTCGATGCCTGTTTGTTTAATAAATGCCTGACGGCGAGGTCAGATGTTTCTCTCAACTATGTGTTGTGCCAACCTTCCAGTTTGATGCTTGTTTGTTTAACAGATGCTTGACGGCTACGTCGAATGTTTTTCTCAACTACGGGTTGAGACGGCCTACGGGTTCGATGCCTGTTTGTTTAACAGATGCCTCACGGTGAGGTTAGATGTTCTTTTCAACTTCGGGTTGAGCCGGGCTCCGGGTTCATTGCCTGTTTGTTTAACAGATGCCTGACGACGAGGTCAAATGAACTTCTAAACTTCGTGTTCAGCAGACCTTCGGGTTCGATGCCTGTTTGTTTAACAGATGCCTCACGGCGAGGTCAAATGTTCCTCTAAACTTCTTGTTGAGCCGGCATTCGGGTTCAATGCCTGTATATTTAACAGATGCCTGACGGCGAGGTCAGATGTTCTTCTCATATTCGGGTTGAGCCGCTCTTCTGGTTCGATGCCTATTTGTTTAACAGATACTTGACGGGGACGTCAAATGTTCCTCTCAACTTTGTGTTCAGCCGGCCTTCGGGTTCGATGCTTGTTTGTTTAACAGATGCCTAACGGCAAGGTCAAATGTTCCTCTTAACTTCTTGTTGAGCCGACATTCGGGTTCGATGCCTGTATATTAAACAGATGCCTAATGGCAAGGTCTAATTTTCTTATCAAGTTCGGGTTGAGATGGCCATCAAATTCGATGCCTGTTTGTTTAACAGATGCCTGACAGCGAGGTCAGATGTTCCTCTCAACTTCGTGTTGAGCCGGCCTTCGGGTTTGATGCCTGTTTGTTTAATAAATTCCTGACAGCGAGGTCAGATGTTTCTCTCGACTTCGTGTTGTGCCAACCTTCCGGTTCGATGCCTGTTTGTTTAACAGATGCTTGACGGCTACGTCGAATGTTTTTCTCAACTACGGGTTGAGTCGGCCTACGGGTTCGATGCTTGTTTGTTTAACAGATGCCTGACGGTGAGGTCAAATGTTCCTCTCAACTTCTTGTTGAGCCGACATTCGGGTTCGATGCCTGTATATTTAACAGATGCCTGACGGAGAGGTCAGATGTTCTTCTCATCTTCGGGTTGAGTCGCTCTTCGGGTTCGATGCCTGTTTGTTTAACAGATACTTGACGGGGACGTCAAATGTTCCTCTCAACTTTGTGTTCAGCCGGCCTTCGGGTTCGATGCTTGTTTGTTTAACAGATGCCTAACGGCGAGGTCAAATGTTCCTCTTAACTTCTTGTTGAGCCGACATTCGGGTTCGATGCCTGTATATTAAACAGATACCTGACGGCGAGGTCTAATTTTCTTATGAAGTTCGGGTTGAGCTGGCCATCAAATTCGATGCCTGTTTGTTTAACAGATGCCTGAAAGCGAGGTCAGATGTTCCTCTAAACTTCGTGTTGAGCCGGCCTTTGGGTTCGATACCTGTTTGTTTAATAAATGCCTGACAGCGAGGTCAGATGTTTCTCTCAACTTCGTGTTGTGCCAACCTTCCGGTTCGATGCCTGTTTGTTTAACAGATGCCTGACGGCTACGTCAAATGTTTTTCTCAACTACGGGTTGAGACGGCCTACGGGTTCGATGCTTGTTTGTTTAACAGATGCCTCACGGTGAGGTTAGATGTTCTTTTCAACTTCGGGTTGAGCCGGGCTCCGGGTTCAATGCCTGTTTGTTTAACAGATGCCTGACGACGAGGTCAAATGAACTTCTCAACTTCGTGTTCAGCAGACCTTCAGGTTCGATGCCTGTTTATTTAACAGATGCCTCACGGCGAGGCCAAATGTTCCTCTCAACTTCTTGTTGAGCCGGAATTCGGGTTCGATGCCTGTATATTTAACAGATGCCTGACGGCGAGGTCAGATGTTCTTCTCATCTTCGGGTTGAGCCTCTCTTCTGGTTCGATGCCTGTTTGTTTAACAGATACTTGACGGGGACGTCAAATGTTCCTCTCAACTTTATTTTCAGCCGGCCTTCGGGTTTGATGCTTGTTTGTTTAACTGATGCCTAACGGCGAGGTCAAATGTTCCTCTTAACTTCTTGTTGAGCCGACATTCGGGTTCGATGCCTGTATATTAAACAGATGCCTGACGGCAAGGTCTAATTTTCTTATCAAGTTCGGGTTGAGCTGGCCATCAAATTCGATGCCTGTTTGTTTAACAGATGCCTGACAGCGAGGTCAGATGTTCCTCTCAACTTTGTGTTGAGCCGGCCTTCGGGTTCGATGCCTGTTTGTTTAATAAATTCCTGACAGCGAGGTCAGATGTTTCTCTCAACTTCGTGTTGTGCCAACCTTCCGGTTCGATGCCTGTTTGTTTAACAGATGCCTGACGGCTACGTCGAATGTTTTTCTCAACTACGGGTTGAGTCGGCCTACGGGTTCGATGCTTGTTTGTTTAACAGATGCCTCACGGCGAGGTCAAATGTTCCTCTCAACTTCTTGTTGAGCCGGTATTCGGGTTCGATGCCTGTATATTTAACAGATGCCTGACGGCGAGGTCAGATGTTCTTCTCATCTTCGGGTTGAGCCGCTCTTCTGGTTCGATGCCTGTTTGTTTAACAGATACTTGACGGGGACGTCAAATGTTCCTCTAAAATTTGTATTCAGCCGGCCTTCGGCTTCGATGCTTGTTTGTTTAACAGATGCCTAACGGCGAGGTCAAATGTTCCTCTTAACTTCTTGTTGAGCCGACATTCGGGTTCGATGCCTGTATATTAAACAGATGCCTGACGGCGAGGTCTAATTTTCTTATCAAGTTCGGGTTGAGCTGGCCATCAAATTCGATGCCTGTTTGTTTAACAGATGCCTGAAAGCGAGGTCAGATGTTCCTCTCAACTTCGTGTTGAGCCAGCCTTCGGGTTCGATACCTGTTTGTTTAATAAATGCCTGACAGCGAGGTCAGATGTTTCTCTCAACTTCGTGTTGTGCCAACCTTCCGGTTCGATGCCTGTTTGTTTAACAAATGCCTGACGGCTACGTCGAATGTTTTTCTCAACTACGGGTTGAGACGGCCTACGGGTTCGATGCTTGTTTGTTTAACAGATGCCTCACGTTGAGGTTAGATGTTCTTTTCAACTTCGGGTTGAGCCGGGCTCCGGGTTCAAGGCCTGTTTGTTTAACAAATGCCTGACGACGAGGTCAAATGAACTTCTCAACTTCGTGTTCAGCAGACCTTCGGGTTCGATGCCTGTTTGTTTAACAGATGCCTCACGGCAAGGTCAAATGTTCCTTTCAACTTCTTGTTGGGCCGGCATTCGGGTTCGATGCCTGTATATTTAACAGATGCCTGACGGCGTGGTCAGATGTTCTTCTCATCTTCGGTTTGAGCCGCTCTTCTGATTCGATGCCTGTTTTTTTAACAGATACTTGACTGGGACGTCAAATGTTCCTCTCAACTTTATGTTCAGCCGGCCTTCGGGTTTGATGCTTGTTTGTTTAACAGATGCCTAACGGCGAGGTCAAATGTTCCTCTTAACTTCTTGTTGAGCCGACGTTCGGGTTCGATGCCTGTATATTAAACAGATGCCTGACGGCAAGGTCTAATTTTCTTATCAAGTTCGGGTTGAGCTGGCCATCAAATTTGATGCCTGTTTGTTTAACAGATGCCTGATAGCGAGGTCAGATGTTCCTCTCAACTTCGTGTTGAGCCGGCCTTCGGGTTCGATGCCTGTTTGTTTAATAAATTCCTGACAGCGAGGTCAGATGTTTCTCTCAACTTCGTGTTGTGCCAACCTTCCGGTTCGATGCCTGTTTGTTTAACAGATGCCTGACGGCTACGTCGAATGTTTTTCTCAACTACGGGTTGAGTCGGCCTACTGGTTCGATGCTTGTTTGTTTAACAGATGCCTCACGGCGAGGTCAAATGTTCCTCTCAACTTCTTGTTCAGCCGGCATTCGGGTTCGATGCCTGTATATTTAACAGATTCCTGACGGCGAGGTCAGATGTTCTTCTCATCTTCAGGTTGAGCCGCTCTTCTGGTTCGATGCCTGTTTGTTTAACAGATACTTGACGGGGACGTCAAATGTTCCTCTCAACTTTGTCTTCAGCCGGCCTTCGGGTTCGATGCTTGTTTGTTTAACAGATGCCTAACGGCGAGGTCAAATGTTCCTCTTAACGTCTTGTTGAGCCGACATTCAGGTTCGATGCCTGTATATTAAACAGATGCCTGGCGGCGAGGTCTAATTTTCTTATCAAGTTCGGGTTGAGCTGGCCATCAAATTCGATGCCTGTTTATTTAATAGATGCCTGAAAGCGAGGTCAGATGTTCCTCTCAACTTCGTGTTGAGCCGGCCTTCGGGTTCGATACCTGTTTGTTTTATAAATGCCTGACAGCGAGGTCAGATGTTTCTCTCAACTTCGTGTTGTGCCAACCTTCCGGTTTGATGCCTGTTTGTTTAACAAATGCCTGACGGCTACGCCGAATGTTTTTCTCAACTACGGGTTGAGACGACCTATGGATTCGATGCTTGTTTGTTTAACAGATGCCTCACGTTGAGGTTAGATGTTCTTTTCAACTTCGGGTTGAGCCGGGCTCCGGGTTCAATGCCTGTTTGTTTAAGAGATGCCTGACGACGAGGTCAAATGAACTTCTAAACTTCGTGTTCAGCAGACCTTCGGGTTCGATGCCTGTTTGTTTAACAGATGCCTCACGGCGAGGTCAAATGTTCCTCTAAACTTCTTGTTGAGCCGGCATTCGGGTTCGATGCCTGTATATTTAACAGATGCCTGACGGCGAGGTCAGATGTTCTTCTCATCTTCGGGTTGAGCCGCTCTTCTGGTTCGACGCCTATTTTTTTAACAGATACTTGACTGGGACGTCAAATGTTCCTCTCAACTTTATGTTCAGCCGGCCTTCGGGTTTGATGCTTGTTTGTTTAACAGATGCCTAACGGCGAGGTCAAATGTTCCTCTTAACTTCTTGTTGAGCCGACGTTCGGGTTCGATGCCTGTATATTAAACAGATGCCTGACGGCAAGGTCTAATTTTCTTATCAAGTTCGGGTTGAGCTGGCCATCAAATTTGATGCCTGTTTGTTTAACAGATGCCTGATAGCGAGGTCAGATGTTCCTCTCAACTTCGTGTTGAGCCGGCCTTCGGGTTCGATGCCTGTTTGTTTAATAAATTCCTGACAGCGAGGTCAGATGTTTCTCTCAACTTCGTGTTGTGCCAACCTTCCGGTTCGATGCCTGTTTGTTTAACAGATGCCTGACGGCTACGTCGAATGTTTTTCTCAACTACGGGTTGAGTCGGCCTACGGGTTCGATGCTTGTTTGTTTAACAGATGCCTCACGGCGAGGTCAAATGTTCCTCTCAACTTCTTGTTCAGCCGGCATTCGGGTTCGATGCCTGTATATTTAACAGATTCCTGACGGCGAGGTCAGATGTTCTTCTCATCTTCAGGTTGAGCCGCTCTTCTGGTTCGATGCCTGTTTGTTTAACAGATACTTGACGGGGACGTCAAATGTTCCTCTCAACTTTGTGTTCAGCCGGCCTTCGGGTTCGATGCTTGTTTGTTTAACAGATGCCTAACGGCGAGGTCAAATGTTCCTCTTAACTTCTTGTTGAGCCGACATTCGGGTTCGATGCCTGTATATTAAACAGATGCTTGGCGGCGAGGTCTAATTTTCTTATCAAGTTCGGGTTGAGCTGGCCATCAAATTCGATGCCTGTTTGTTTAACAGATGCCTGAAAGGAAGGTCAGATGTTCCTATCAACTTCGTGTTGATCCGGCCTTCGGGTTCGATGCCTGTTTGTTTAATAAATGCCTGACGGCGAGGTCAGATGTTTCTCTCAACTTCGTGTTGTGCCAACCTTCCAGTTCGATGCCTGTTTGTTTAATAGATGCTTGACGGCTACGTCGAATGTTTTTCTCAACTACGGGTTGAGACGGCCTACGGGTTCGATGCCTGTTTGTTTAACAGATGCCTCACGGTGAGGTTAGATGTTCTTTTCAACTTCGGGTTGAGCCGGGCTCCGGGTTCAATGCCTGTTTGTTTAACAGATGCCTGACGACGAGGTCAAATGAACTTCTAAACTTCGTGTTCAGCAGACCTTCGGGTTCGATGCCTGTTTGTTTAACAGATGCCTCACGGCGAGGTCTAATGTTCCTCTCAACTTCTTGTTGAGCCGGCATTCGGGTTCGATGCCTGTATATTTAACAGATGCCTGATGGCGAGGTCAGATGTTCTTCTCATCTTCGGGTTGAGCCGCTCTTCTGGTTCGATGCCTGTTTGTTTAACAGATACTTGACGGGGACGTCAAATGTTCCTCTCAACTTTGTGTTCAGCCGGCCTTCGGGTTCGATGCTTGTTTGTTTAACAGATGCCTAACGGCGAGGTCAAATGTTCCTCTTAACTTCTTGTTGAGCCGACATTTGGGTTCGATGCCTGTATATTAAACAGATGCCTGACGGCGAGGTCTAATTTTCTTATCAAGTTCGGGTTGAGCTGGCCATCAAATTCGATGCCTGTTTGTTTAACAGATGCCTGACAGCGAGGTTAGATGTTCCTCTCAACTTCGTGTTGAGCCGGCCTTCGGGTTCGATGCCTGTTTGTTTAATAAATGTCTGACGGCGAGGTCAGATGTTTCTCTCAACTTCGTGTTGTGCCAACCTTCCAGTTCGATGCCTGTTTGTTTAACAGATGCTTGACGGCTACGTCGAATGTTTTTCTCAACTACGGGTTGAGACGGCCTACGGGTTCGATGCCTGTTTGTTTAACAGATGCCTCACGGTGAGGTTAGATGTTCTTTTCAACTTCGGGTTGAGCCGGGCTCCGGGTTCAATGCCTGTTTGTTTAACAGATGCCTGACGACGAGGTCAAATGAACTTCTAAACTTCGTGTTCAGCAGACCATCGGGTTCGATGCCTGTTTGTTTAACAGATGCCTCACGGCGAGGTCAAATGTTCCTCTCAACTTCTTGTTGAGCCGGCATTCGGGTTCGATGCCTGTATATTTAACAGATGCCTGATGGCGAGGTCAGATGTTCTTCTCATCTTCGGGTTGAGCCGCTCTTCTGGTTCGATGCCTGTTTGTTTAACAGATACTTGACGGGGACGTCAAATGTTCCTCTCAACTTTGTGTTCAGCCGGCCTTCGGGTTCGATGCTTGTTTGTTTAACAGATGCCTAACGGCGAGGTCAAATGTTCCTCTTAACTTCTTGTTGAGCCGACATTTGGGTTCGATGCCTGTATATTAAACTGATGCCTGACGGCGAGGTCTAATTTTCTTATCAAGTTCGGGTTGAGCTGGCCATCAAATTCGATGCCTGTTTGTTTAACAGATGCCTGACAGCGAGGTTAGATGTTCCTCTCAACTTCGTGTTGAGCCGGCCTTCGGGTTCGATGCTTGTTTGTTTAATAAATGTCTGACGGCGAGGTCAGATGTTTCTCTCAACTTCGTGTTGTGCCAACCTTCCGGTTCGATGCCTGTTTGTTTAATAGATGCCTGATGGCTACGTCGAATGTTTTTCTCAACTACGGGTTGAGACGGCCTACGGGTTCGATGCTTGTTCGTTTAACAGATGCCTCACGGCTAGGTCAAATGTTCCTCTCAACTTCTTGTTGAGCCAGCATTCGGGTTTGATGCCCGGATATTTAACAGATGCCTGACGGCGAGGTCAGATGTTCTTCTCATCTTCGGGTTGAGCCGCTCTTCTGGTTCGATGCCTGTTTGTTTAATAGATACTTGACGGGGACGTCAAATGTTCCTCTCAACTTTGTGTTCAGCCGGCCTTCGGGTTCAATGCTTGTTTGTTTAACAGATGCCTAACAGCGAGGTCAAATGTTCCTCTTAACTTCTTGTTGAGCCGACATTCGGGTTCGATGCCTGTATATTAAACAGATGCCTGACGGAGAGGTCTAATTTTCTTATCAAGTTCGGGTTGAGCTGGCCATCAAATTCGATGCCTGTTTGTTTAACAGATGCCTGACAGCGAGGTCAGACGTTCCTCTCAACTTCGTGTTGAGCCGGCGTTCGGGTTCAATGCCTGTTTGTTTAATAAATGTCTGACAGCGAGGTCAGATGTTTCTCTCGACTTCGTGTTGTGCCAACCTTCCGGTTCGATGCCTGTTTGTTTAACAGATGCCTGACAGCTACGTCAAATGTTTTTCTCAACTACGGGTTGAGACGGCCTACGGGTTCGATGCTTGTTTGTTTAACAGATGCCTCACGATGAGGTTAGATGTTCTTTTCAACTTCGGGTTGAGCCGGGCTCTGGGTTCAATGCCTGTTTGTTTAACAGATGATTGACGACGAGGTCAAATGAACTTCTCAACTTCGTGTTCAGCAGACCTTCGGGTTCGATGCCTGTTTGTTTAACAGATGCCTCACGGCGAGGTCAAATGTTCCTCTCAACTTCTTGTTGAGCCGGCATTCGGGTTCGATGCCTGTATATTTAACAGATGCCTGACGGCGAGGTCAGATGTTCTTCTCATCTTCGGGTTGAGCCGTCCTTCGGGTTTGATGCATGTTTGTTTAACAGATACTTGACAGGGACGTCAAATGTTCCTCTCAACTTTGTGTCCAGCCGGCCTTCGGGTTCGATGCTTGTTTGTTTAACAGATGCCTAACGGCGAGGTCAAATGTTCCTCTTAACTTCTTGTTGAGCCGACATTTGGGTTCGATGCCTGTATATTAAACAGATGCCTGACGGCGAGGTCTAATTTTCTTATCATGTTCGGGTTGAGCTGGCCATCAAATTCGATGCCTGTTTGTTTAACAGATGCCTGACAGCGAGGTTAGATGTTCCTCTCAACTTCGTGTTGAGCCGGCCTTCGGGTTCGATGCTTGTTTGTTTAATAAATGTCTGACGGCGAGGTCAGATGTTTCTCTCAACTTCGTGTTGTGCCAACCTTCCGGTTCGATGCCTGTTTGTTTAATAGATGCCTAATGGCTACGTCGAATGTTTTTCTCAACTACGGGTTGAGACGGCCTACGGGTTCGATGCTTGTTCGTTTAACAGATGCCTCACGGCTAGGTCAAATGTTCCTCTCAACTTCTTGTTGAGCCAGCATTCGGGTTTGATGCCCGGATATTTAACAGATGCCTGACGGCGAGGTCAGATGTTCTTCTCATCTTCGGGTTGAGCCGCTCTTCTGGTTCGATGCCTGTTTGTTTAATAGATACTTGACGGGGACGTCAAATGTTCCTCTCAACTTTGTGTTCAGCCGGCCTTCGGGTTCGATGCTTGTTTGTTTGACAGATGCCTAACAGCGAGGTCAAATGTTCCTCTTAACTTCTTGTTGAGCCGACATTCGGGTTCGATGCCTGTATATTAAACAGATGCCTGACGGCGAGGTCTAATTTTCTTATAAAGTTCGGGTTGAGCTGGCCATCAAATTCGATGCCTGTTTGTTTAACAGATGCCTGACAGCGAGGTCAGACGTTCCTCTCAACTTCGTGTTGAGCCGGCGTTCGGGTTCGATGCCTGTTTGTTTAATAAATGCCTGACAGCGAGGTCAGATGTTTCTCTCGACTTCGTGTTGTGCCAACCTTCTGGTTCGATGCCTGTTTGTTTAACAGATGCCTGACAGCTACGTCGAATGTTTTTCTCAACTACGGGTTGAGACGGCCTACGGGTTCGATGCTTGTTTGTTTAACAGATGCCTCACGATGAGGTTAGATGTTCTTTTCAACTTCGGGTTGAGCCGGGCTCTGGGTTCAATGCCTGTTTGTTTAACAGATGCCTGACGACGAGGTCAAATGAACTTCTCAACTTCGTGTTCAGCAGACCTTCGGGTTCGATGCCTGTTTGTTTAACAGATGCCTCACGGCGAGGTCAAATGTTCCTCTCAACTTCTTGTTGAGCCGGCATTCGGGTTCGATGCCTGTATATTTAACAGATGCCTGACGGCGAGGTCAGATGTTCTTCTCATCTTCGGGTTGAGCCGTCCTTCGGGTTTGATGCATGTTTGTTTAACAGATACTTGACAGGGACGTCAAATGTTCCTCTCAACTTTGTGTCCAGCCGGCCTTCGGGTTCGATGCTTGTTTGTTTAACAGATGCCTAACGGCGAGGTCAAATGTTCCTCTTAACTTCTTGTTGAGCCGACATTTGGGTTCGATGCCTGTATATTAAACAGATGCCTGACGGCGAGGTCTAATTTTCTTATCAAGTTCGGGTTGAGCTGGCCATCAAATTCGATGCCTGTTTGTTTAACAGATGCCTGACAGCGAGGTTAGATGTTCCTCTCAACTTCGTGTTGAGCCGGCCTTCGGGTTCGATGCTTGTTTGTTTAATAAATGTCTGACGGCGAGGTCAGATGTTTCTCTCAACTTCGTGTTGTGCCAACCTTCCGGTTCGATGCCTGTTTGTTTAACAGATGCCTGATGGCTACGTCGAATGTTTTTCTCAACTACGGGTTGAGACGGCCTACGGGTTCGATGCTTGTTCGTTTAACAGATGCCTCACGGCTAGGTCAAATGTTCCTCTCAACTTCTTGTTGAGCCAGCATTCGGGTTCGATGCCTGGATATTTAACAGATGCCTGACGGTGAGGTCAGATGTTCTTCTCATCTTCGGGTTGAGCCGCTCTTCTGGTTCGATGCCTGTTTGTTTAATAGATACTTGACGGGGACGTCAAATGTTCCTCTCAACTTTGTGTTCAGCCGGCCTTCGGGTTCGATGCTTGTTTGTTTAACAGATGCCTAACAGCAAGGTCAAATGTTCCTCTTAACTTCTTGTTGAGCCGACATTCGGGTTCGATGCCTGTATATTAAACAGATGCCTGACGGCGAGGTCTAATTTTCTTATCAAGTTCGGGTTGAGCTGGCCATCAAATTCGATGCCTGTTTGTTTAACAGATGCCTGACAGCGAGGTCAGACGTTCCTCTCAACTTCGTGTTGAGCCGGCGTTCGGGTTCGATGCCTGTTTGTTTAATAAATGCCTGACAGCGAGGTCAGATGTTTCTCTCGACTTCGTGTTGTGCCAACCTTCCGGTTCGATGCCTGTTTGTTTAACAGATGCCTGACAGCTACGTCGAATGTTTTTCTCAACTACGGGTTGAGACGGCCTACGGGTTCGATGCGTGTTTGTTTAACAGATGCCTCACGGTGAGGTTAGATGTTCTTTTCAACTTCGGGTTGAGCCGGGCTCTGGGTTCAATGCCTGTTTGTTTAACAGATGCCTGACGACGAGGTCAAATGAACTTCTCAACTTCGTGTTCAGCAGACCTTCGGGTTCGATGCCTGTTTGTTTAACAGATGCCTCACGGCGAGGTCAAATGTTCCTCTCAACTTCTTGTTGAGCCGGCATTCGGGTTCGATGCCTGTATATTTAACAGATGCCTGACGGCGAGGTCAGATGTTCTTCTCATCTTCGGGTTGAGCCGCTCTTCTGGTTCGATGCCTGTTTGTTTAACAGATACTTGACGGGGACGTCAAATGTTCCTCTCAACTTTGTGTTCAGCCGGCCTTCGGGTTCGATGCTTGTTTGTTTAACAGATGCCTAACGGCGAGGTCAAATGTTCCTCTTAACTTCTTGTTGAGCCGACATTTGGGTTCGATGCCTGTATATTAAACAGATGCCTGACGGCGAGGTCTAATTTTCTTATCAAGTTTGGGTTGAGCTGGCCATCAAATTCGATGCCTGTTTGTTTAACAGATGCCTGACAGCGAGGTTAGATGTTCCTCTCAACTTCGTGTTGAGCCGGCCTTCGGGTTCGATGCTTGTTTGTTTAATAAATGTCTGACGGCGAGGTCAGATGTTTCTCTCAACTTCGTGTTGTGCCAACCTTCCGGTTCGATGCCTGTTTGTTTAACAGATGCCTGATGGCTACGTCGAATGTTTTTCTCAACTACGGGTTGAGACGACCTACGGGTTCGATGCTTGTTTGTTTAACAGATGCCTCATGGTGAGGTCAAATGTTCCTCTCAACTTCTTGTTGAGCCGGCATTCGGGTTCGATGCCTGGATATTTTACAGATGCCTGACGGCGAGGTCAGATGTTCTTCTCATCTTCGGGTTGAGCCGCTCTTCTGGTTCGATGCCTGTTTGTTTAATAGATACTTGACGGGGACGTCAAATGTTCCTCTCAACTTTGTGTTCAGCCGACCTTGGGGTTCGATGCTTGTTTGTTTAACAGATGCCTAACAGCGAGGTCAAATGTTCCTCTTAACTTCTTGTTGAGCCGACATTCGGGTTCGATGCCTGTATATTAAACAGATGCCTGACGGCGAGGTCTAATTTTCTTATCAAGTTCGGGTTGAGCTGGCCATCAAATTCGATGTCTGTTTGTTTAACAGATGCCTGACAGCGAGGTCAGACGTTCCTCTCAACTTCGTGTTGAGCCGGCCTTCGGGTTCGATGCCTGTTTGTTTAATAAATTCCTGACAGCGAGGTCAGATGTTTCTCTCAACTTCGTGTTGTGCCAACCTTCCGGTTCGATGCCTGTTTGTTTAACAGATGCCTGACGGCTACGTCAAATGTTTTTCTCAACTACGGGTTGAGTCGGCCTAAGGGTTCGATGCTTGTTTGTTTAACAGATGCCTCACGGCGAGGTCAAATGTTCCTCTCAACTTCTTGTTGAGCCGACATTCGGGTTCGATGCCTGTATATTTAACACATGCCTGACGGCGAGGTCAGATGTTCTTCTCATCTTCGGGTTGAGCCGCTCTTCTGGTTCGATGCCTGTTTGTTTAACAGATACTTGACGGGGACGTCAAATGTTCCTCTCAACTTTGTGTTCAGCCGGCCTTCGGGTTCGATGCTTGTTTGTTTAACAGATGCCTAACAGCGAGGTCAAATGTTCCTCTTAACTTCTTGTTGAGCCGACATTCGGGTTCGATGCCTGTATATTAAACAGATGCCTGACGGCGAAGTCTAATTTTCTTATTAAGTTCGGGTTGAGCTGGCCATCAAATTCGATGCCTGTTTGTTTAACAGATGCCTGACAGCGAGGTCAGACGTTCCTCTCAACTTCGTGTTGAGCCGGCGTTCGGGTTCGATGCCTGTTTGTTTAATAAATGCCTGACAGCGAGGTCAGATGTTTCTCTCGACTTCGTGTTGTGCCAACCTTCCGGTTCGATGCCTGTTTGTTTAACAGATGCCTGACAGCTACGTCGAATGTTTTTCTCAACTACGGGTTGAGACGGCCTACGGGTTCGATGCGTGTTTGTTTAACAGATGCCTCACGGTGAGGTTAGATGTTCTTTTCAACTTCGGGTTGAGCCGGGCTCTGGGTTCAATGCCTGTTTGTTTAACAGATGCCTGACAGCGAGGTCAGATGTTCCTCTCAACTTCGTGTTGAGCCGGCCTTCGGGTTCGATGCCTGTTTGTTTAATAAATTCCTGACAGCGAGGTCAGATGTTTCTCTCAACTTCGTGTTGTGCCAACCTTCCGGTTCGATGCCTGTTTGTTTAACAGATGCCTGACGGCTACGTCAAATGTTTTTCTCAACTACGGGTTGAGTCGGCCTAAGGGTTCGATGCTTGTTTGTTTAACAGATGCCTCACGGCGAGGTCAAATGTTCCTCTCAACTTCTTGTTGAGCCGACATTCGGGTTCGATGCCTGTATATTTAACACATGCCTGACGGCGAGGTCAGATGTTCTTCTCATCTTCGGGTTGAGCCGCTCTTCTGGTTCGATGCCTGTTTGTTTAACAGATACTTGACGGGGACGTCAAATGTTCCTCTCAACTTTGTGTTCAGCCGGCCTTCGGGTTCGATGCTTGTTTGTTTAACAGATGCCTAACAGCGAGGTCAAATGTTCCTCTTAACTTCTTGTTGAGCCGACATTCGGGTTCGATGCCTGTATATTAAACAGATGCCTGACGGCGAGGTCTAATTTTCTTATCAAGTTCGGGTTGAGCTGGCCATCAAATTCGATGCCTGTTTGTTTAACAGATGCCTGACAGCGAGGTCAGACGTTCCTCTCAACTTCGTGTTGAGCCGGCGTTCGGGTTCGATGCCTGTTTGTTTAATAAATGCCTGACAGCGAGGTCAGATGTTTCTCTCGACTTCGTGTTGTGCCAACCTTCCGGTTCGATGCCTGTTTGTTTAACAGATGCCTGACAGCTACGTCGAATGTTTTTCTCAACTACGGGTTGAGACGGACTACGGGTTCGATGCGTGTTTGTTTAACAGATGCCTCACGGTGAGGTTAGATGTTCTTTTCAACTTCGGGTTGAGCCGGGCTCTGGGTTCAATGCATGTTTGTTTAACAGATGCCTGACGACGAGGTCAAATGAACTTCTCAACTTCGTGTTCAGCAGACCTTCGGGTTCGATGCCTGTTTGTTTAACAGATGCCTCACGGCGAGGTCAAATGTTCCTCTCAACTTCTTGTTGAGCCGGCATTCGGGTTCGATGCCTGTATATTTAACAGATGCCTGACGGCGAGGTCAGATGTTCTTCTCATCTTCGGGTTGAGCCGCTCTTCTGGTTCGATGCCTGTTTGTTTAACAGATACTTGACGGGGACGTCAAATGTTCCTCTCAACTTTGTGTTCAGCCGGCCTTCGGGTTCGATGCTTGTTTGTTTAACAGATGCCTAACGGCGAGGTCAAATGTTCCTCTTAACTTCTTGTTGAGCCGACATTTGGGTTCGATGCCTGTATATTAAACAGATGCCTGACGGCGAGGTCTAATTTTCTTATCAAGTTTGGGTTGAGCTGGCCATCAAATTCGATGCCTGTTTGTTTAACAGATGCCTGACAGCGAGGTTAGATGTTCCTCTCAACTTCGTGTTGAGCCGGCCTTCGGGTTCGATGCTTGTTTGTTTAATAAATGTCTGACGGCGAGGTCAGATGTTTCTCTCAACTTCGTGTTGTGCCAACCTTCCGGTTCGATGCCTGTTTGTTTAACAGATGCCTGATGGCTACGTCGAATGTTTTTCTCAACTACGGGTTGAGACGGCCTACGGGTTCGATGCTTGTTTGTTTAACAGATGCCTCACGGTGAGGTCAAATGTTCCTCTCAACTTCTTGTTGAGCTGGCATTCGGGTTCGATGCCTGGATATTTTACAGATGCCTGACGGCGAGGTCAGATGTTCTTCTCATCTTCGGGTTGAGCCGCTCTTCTGGTTCGATGCCTGTTTGTTTAATAGATACTTGACGGGGACGTCAAATGTTCCTCTCAACTTTGTGTTCAGCCGACCTTGGGGTTCGATGCTTGTTTGTTTAACAGATGCCTAACAGCGAGGTCAAATGTTCCTCTTAACTTCTTGTTGAGCCGACATTCGGGTTCGATGCCTGTATATTAAACAGATGCCTGACGGCGAGGTCTAATTTTCTTATCAAGTTTGGGTTGAGCTGGCCATCAAATTCGATGCCTGTTTGTTTAACAGATGCCTGACAGCGAGGTTAGATGTTCCTCTCAACTTCGTGTTGAGCCGGCCTTCGGGTTCGATGCTTGTTTGTTTAATAAATGTCTGACGGCGAGGTCAGATGTTTCTCTCAACTTCGTGTTGTGCCAACCTTCCGGTTCGATGCCTGTTTGTTTAACAGATGCCTGATGGCTACGTCGAATGTTTTTCTCAACTACGGGTTGAGACGGCCTACGGGTTCGATGCTTGTTTGTTTAACAGATGCCTCACGGTGAGGTCAAATGTTCCTCTCAACTTCTTGTTGAGCTGGCATTCGGGTTCGATGCCTGGATATTTTACAGATGCCTGACGGCGAGGTCAGATGTTCTTCTCATCTTCGGGTTGAGCCGCTCTTCTGGTTCGATGCCTGTTTGTTTAATAGATACTTGACGGGGACGTCAAATGTTCCTCTCAACTTTGTGTTCAGCCGACCTTGGGGTTCGATGCTTGTTTGTTTAACAGATGCCTAACAGCGAGGTCAAATGTTCCTCTTAACTTCTTGTTGAGCCGACATTCGGGTTCGATGCCTGTATATTAAACAGATGCCTGACGGCGAGGTCTAATTTTCTTATCAAGTTCGGGTTGAGCTGGCCATCAAATTCGATGTCTGTTTGTTTAACAGATGCCTGACAGCGAGGTCAGATGTTCCTCTCAACTTCGTGTTGAGCCGGCCTTCGGGTTCGATGCCTGTTTGTTTAATAAATTCCTGACAGCGAGGTCAGATGTTTCTCTCAACTTCGTGTTGTGCCAACCTTCCGGTTCGATGCTTGTTTGTTTAACAGATGCCTGACGGCTACGTCAAATGTTTTTCTCAACTACGGGTTGAGTCGGCCTAAGGGTTCGATGCTTGTTTGTTTAACAGATGCCTCACGGCGAGGTCAAATGTTCCTCTCAACTTCTTGTTGAGCCGACATTCGGGTTCGATGCCTGTATATTTAACACATGCCTGACGGCGAGGTCAAATGTTCTTCTCATCTTCGGGTTGAGCCGCTCTTCTGGTTCGATGCCTGTTTGTTTAACAGATACTTGACGGGGACGTCAAATGTTCCTCTCAACTTTGTGTTCAGCCGGCCTTCGGGTTCGATGCTTGTTTGTTTAACAGATGCCTAACAGCGAGGTCAAATGTTCCTCTTAACTTTTTGTTGAGCCGACATTCGGGTTCGATGCCTGTATATTAAACAGATGCCTGACGGCGAGGTCTAATTTTCTTATCAAGTTCGGGTTGAGCTGGCCATCAAATTCGATGCCTGTTTGTTTAACAGATGCCTGACAGCGAGGTCAGACGTTCCTCTCAACTTCGTGTTGAGCCGGCGTTCGGGTTCGATGCCTGTTTGTTTAATAAATGCCTGACAGCGAGGTCAGATGTTTCTCTCGACTTCGTGTTGTGCCAACCTTCCGGTTCGATGCCTGTTTGTTTAACAGATGCCTGACAGCTACGTCGAATGTTTTTCTCAACTACGGGTTGAGACGGCCTACGGGTTCGATGCTTGTTTGTTTAACAGATGCCTCACGGTGAGGTTAGATGTTCTTTTCAACTTCGGGTTGAGCCGGGCTCTGGGTTCAATGCCTGTTTGTTTAACAGATGCCTGACGACGAGGTCAAATGAACTTCTCAACTTCGTGTTCAGCAGACCTTCGGGTTCGATGCCTGTTTGTTTAACAGATGCCTCACGGCGAGGTCAAATGTTCCTCTCAACTTCTTGTTGAGCCGGCATTCGGGTTCGATGCCTGTATATTTAACAGATGCCTGACGGCGAGGTCAGATGTTCTTCTCATCTTCGGGTTGAGCCGCTCTTCTGGTTCGATGCCTGTTTGTTTAACAGATACTTGACGGGGACGTCAAATGTTCCTCTCAACTTTGTGTTCAGCCGACCTTGGGGTTCGATGCTTGTTTGTTTAACAGATGCCTAACAGCGAGGTCAAATGTTCCTCTTAACTTCTTGTTGAGCCGACATTCGGGTTCGATGCCTGTATATTAAACAGATGCCTGACGGCGAGGTCTAATTTTCTTATCAAGTTCGGGTTGAGCTGGCCATCAAATTCGATGTCTGTTTGTTTAACAGATGCCTGACAGCGAGGTCAGATGTTCCTCTCAACTTCGTGTTGAGCCGGCCTTCGGGTTCGATGCCTGTTTGTTTAATAAATTCCTGACAGCGAGGTCAGATGTTTCTCTCAACTTCGTGTTGTGCCAACCTTCCGGTTTGATGCCTGTTTGTTTAACAGATGCCTGACGGCTACGTCAAATGTTTTTCTCAACTACGGGTTGAGTCGGCCTACGGGTTCGATGCTTGTTTGTTTAACAGATGCCTCACGGCGAGGTCAAATGTTCCTCTCAACTTCTTGTTGAGCCGGCATTCGGGTTCGATGCCTGGTTATTTAACAGATGCCTGACGGCGAGGTCAGATGTTCTTCTCATCTTCGGGTTGAGCCGCTCTTCTGGTTCGATGCCTGTTTGTTTAACAGATACTTGACGGGGACGTCAAATGTTCCTCTCAACTTTGTGTTCAGCCGGCCTTCGGGTTCGATGCTTGTTTGTTTAACAGATGCCTAACGGCGAGGTCAAATGTTCCTCTTAACTTCTTGTTGAGCCGACATTCAGGTTCGATGCCTGTATATTAAACAGATGCCTGACGGCGAGGTCTAATTTTCTTATCAAGTTCGGGTTGAGCTGGCCATCAAATTCGATGCCTGTTTGTTTAACAGATGCCTGACAGCGAGGTCAGATGTTCCTCTCAACTTCGTGTTGAACCGGCCTTCGGGTTCGATGCCTGTTTGTTTAATAAATGCCTGATGGCGAGGTCATATGTGTCTTTCAACTTCGTGTTGTGCCAACCTTCCGGTTTGATGCCTGTTTGTTTAACAGATGCCTAATGGCTACGTCGAATGTTTTTCTCAACTACGGGTTAAGACGGCCTACGGGTTCGATGCTTGTTTGTTTAACAGATGCCTCACGGCGAGGTCAAATGTTCCTCTCAACTTCTTGTTGAGCCGGCATTCGGGTTCGATGCCTGGTTATTTAACAGATGCCTGACGGCGAGGTCAGATGTTCTTCTCATCTTCGGGTTGAGCCGCTCTTCTTGTTCGATGCCTGTTTGTTTAATAGATACTTGACGGGGACGTCAAATGTTCCTCTCAACTTTGTGTTCAGCCGACCTTCAGGTTCGATGCTTGTTTGTTTAACAGATGCCTAACAGCGAGGTCAAATGTTCCTCTCAACTTCTTGTTGAGCCGACATTCGGGTTCGATGCCTGTATATTAAACAGATGCCTGACGGCGAGGTCTAATTTTCTTATCAAGTTCGGGTTGAGTTGGCCATCAAATTTGATGCCTGTTTGTTTAACAGATGCCTGACAGCGAGGTCAGATGTTCCTCTCAACTTCGTGTTGAGCCGGCCTTCGGGTTCGATCCCTGTTTGTTTAATAAATGCCTGACAGCGAGGTCAGTTGTTTCTCTCAACTTCGTGTTGTGCCAACCTTCCGGTTCGATGCCTGTTTGTTTAACAGATGCCTGACGGCTACGTCGAATGTTTTTCTCAACTACGGGTTGAGACGGCCTACGGGTTCGATGCTTGTTTGTTTAACAGATGCCTCACGGTGAGGTTAGATGTTCTTTTTAACTTCGGGTTGAGCCGGGCTCCGGGTTCAATGCCTGTTTGTTTAACAGATGCCTGACGACGAGGTCAAATGAACTTCTCAACTTCGTGTTCAGCAGACCTTCGGGTTCGATGCCTGTTTGTTTAACACATGCCTTACGGCGAGGTTAAATGTTCCTCTCAACTTCTTGTTGAGCCGGCATTCGGGTTCGATGCCTGTATATTTAACAGATGCCTGACAGCGAGGTCAGATGTTCTTCTCATCTTCGGGTTGAGCCGCTCTTCTGGTTCGATGCCTGTTTGTTTAACAGATACTTGACGGGGACGTCAAATGTTCCTCTCAACTTTGTGTTCAGCCGGCCTTCGGGTTTGATGCTTGTTTGTTTAACAGATGCCTAACGGCAAGGTCAAATGTTCCTCTTAACTTCTTGTTGAGCCGACATCCGGGTTTGATGCCTGTATATCAAACAGATGCCTGACGGCGAGGTCTAGTTTTCTTATCATGTTCGGGTTGAGAAGGCCATCAAATTCGATGCCTGTTTGTTTAACAGATGCCTGACAGCGAGGTCAGATGTTCCTCTCAACTTCGTGTTTATCCGACCTTCGGGTTCGATGCCTGTTTGTTTAATAAATGCCTGACGGCGAGGTCAGATCTTTCTCTCAACTTCGTGTTGTGCCAACCTTCCGGTTCGATGCCTGTTTGTTTAACAGATGCTTGACGGCTACGTCGAATGTTTTTTTCAACTACGGGTTGAGACGGCCTACTGGTTCGTTGCCTGTTTGTTTAACAGATGCCTCACGGTGAGGTTAGATGTTCTTTTCAACTTTGGGTTGAGCCGGGCTCCGGGTTCAATGCCTGTTTGTTTAACAGATGCCTGACGACGAGGTCAAATGAACTTCTCAACTTCGTGTTCAACAGACCTTCGGGTTCAATGCCTGTTTGTTTAACAGATGCCTCACGGCAAGGTCAAATGTTCCTCTCAACTTCTTGTTGAGTCGGCATTCGGGTTCGATGCCTGTATATTTAACAGATGCCTGACGGCGAGGTCAGATGTTCTTCTCATCTTCGGGTTGAGCCGCTCTTCTGGTTCGATGCCTGTTTGTTTAACAGATACTTGGCGGGGACGTCAAATGTTCCTCTCAACTTTGTGTCCAGCCGGCCTTCGGGTTCGATGCTTGTTTGTTTAACAGATGCCTAACGGCGAGGTCAAATGTTCCTCTTAACTTCTTGTTGAGCCGACATTCGGGTTCGATGCCTGTATATTAAACAGATGCCTGACGGTGAGGTCTAATTTTCTTATCAAGTTCGGGTTGAGCTGGCCATCAAATTCGATGCCTGTTTGTTTAACAGATGCCTGACAGCGAGGTCAGATGTTCCTCTCAACTTCGTGTTGAGCCGGCCTTCGGGTTCGATGCCTGTTTGTTTAATAAATTCCTGACAGCGAGGTCATATGTTTCTCTCAACTTCGTGTTGTGCCAACCTTCCGGTTCGATGCCTGTTTGTTTAACAGATGCCTGACGGCTACGTCGAATGTTTTTCTCAACTACGGGTTAAGACGGCCTACGGGTTCGATGCTTGTTTGTTTAACAGATGCCTCACAGTGAGGTTAGATGTTCTTTTCAACTTCGGGTTGAGCCGGGCTCCGGGTTCAATGCCTGTTTGTTTAACAGATGCCTGACGACGAGTTCAAATGAACTTCTCAACTTCGTGTTCAGCAGACCTTCGGGTTCGATGCCTGTTTGTTTAACACATGCCTTACGGCGAGGTTAAATGTTCCTCTCAACTTTTTGTTGAGCCGACATTCGGGTTCGATGCCTGTATATTTAACAGATGCCTGACAGTGAGGTCAGATGTTCTTATCATCTTCGGGTTGAGCCGCTCTTCTGGTTCGATGCCTGTTTGTTTAACAGATACTTGACGGGGACGTCAAATGTTCCTCTCAACTTTGTGTTCAGCCGGCCTTCGGGTTCGATGCTTGTTTGTTTAACAGATGCCTAACGGCGAGGTCAAATATTCTTCTTAACTTCTTGTTGAGACGACATTCGGATTCGATGCTTGTATATTAAACAGATGCCTGACGGCGAGGTCTAATTTTCTTATCAAGTTCGGGTTGAGCTGGCCATCAAATTCGATGCCTGTTTGTTTAACAGATGCCTGACAGCGAGGTCAGATGTTCCTCTCAACTTCGTGTTGAGCCGGCCTTCGGGTTCGATACCTGTTTGTTTAATAAATGCCTGACAGCGAGGTCAGATGTTTCTCTCAACTTCGTGTTGTGCCAACCTTCCGGTTCGATGCCTGTTTGTTTAATAGATGCCTAACGGCTACGTCGAATGTTTTTCTCAACTACGGGTTGAGACGGCCTACGGGTTCGATGCTTGTTTGTTTAACAGATGCCTCACAGTGAGGTTAGATGTTCTTTTCAACTTCGGGTTGAGCCGGGCTCCGGGTTCAATGCCTGTTTGTTTAACAGATGCCTGGCGACGAGGTCAAATGAACTTCTCAACTTCGTGTTCAGCAGACCTTCGGGTTCGACGCCTGTTTGTTTAACAGATGCCTCACGGCGAGGTCAAATGTTCCTCTCAACTTCTTGTTGAGCCGGCATTCGGGTTCGATGCCTGTATATTTAACAGATGCCTCACAGCGAGGTCAGATGTTCTTCTCATCTTTGGGTTGAGCCGCTCTTCTGGTTCGATGCTGTTTGTTTAACAGATACTTCACGGGGACGTCAAATGTTCCTCTCAAATTTGTGTTCAGCCGGCCTTCGGGTTCGATGCTTGTTTGTTTAACAGATGCCTAACGGCGAGGTCAAATATTCTTCTTAACTTCTTGTTGAGACGACATTCGGATTCGATGCGTGTATATTAAACAGATGCCTGACGGCGAGGTCTAATTTTCTTATCAAGTTCGGGTTGAGCTGGCCATCAAATTCGATGCCTGTTTGTTTAACAGATGCTTGACAGCGAGGTCAGATGTTCCTCTCAACTTCGTGTTGAGCCGGCCTTCGGGTTCGATACCTGTTTGTTTAATAAATGCCTGACAGCGAGGTCAGATGTTTCTCTCAACTTCGTGTTGTGCCAACCTTCCGGTTCGATGCCTGTTTGTTTAATAGATGCCTAACGGCTACGTCGAATGTTTTTCTCAACTACGGGTTGAGACGGCCTACGGGTTCGATGCTTGTTTGTTTAACAGATGCCTCACAGTGAGGTTAGATGTTCTTTTCAACTTCGGGTTGAGCCGGGCTCCGGGTTCAATGCCTGTTTGTTTAACAGATGCCTGGCGACGAGGTCAAATGAACTTCTCAACTTCGTGTTCAGCAGACCTTCGGGTTCGATGCCTGTTTGTTTAACAGATGCCTCACGGCGAGGTCAAATGTTCCTCTCAACTTCTTGTTGAGCCGGCATTCGGGTTCGATGCCTGTATATTTAACAGATGCCTGACAGCGAGGTCAGATGTTCTTCTCATCTTTGGGTTGAGCCGCTCTTCTGGTTCAATGCTGTTTGTTTAACAGATACTTCACGGGGACGTCAAATGTTCCTCTCAACTTTGTGTTCAGCCGGCCTTCGGGTTCGATGCTTGTTTGTTTAACAGATGCCTAACGGCGAGGTCAAATATTCTTCTTAACTTCTTGTTGAGACGACATTCGGATTCGATGCTTGTATATTAAACAGATGCCTGACGGCGAGGTCTAATTTTCTTATCAAGTTCGGGTTGAGCTGGCCATCAAATTCGATGCCTGTTTGTTTAACAGATGCCTGACAGCGAGGTCAGATGTTCCTCTCAACTTCGTGTTGAGCCGGCCTTCGGGTTCGATACCTGTTTGTTTAATAAATGCCTGACAGCGAGGTCAGATGTTTCTCTCAACTTCGTGTTGTGCCAACCTTCCGGTTCGATGCCTGTTTGTTTAACAGATGCCTGACGGCTACGTCGAATGGTTTTCTCAACTACGGGTTGAGACGGCCTACGGGTTCGATGCTTGTTTGTTTAACAGATGCCTCACGGCGAGGTCAAATGTTCCTCTCAACTTCTTGTTGAGCCGGCATTCGGGTTCGATGCCTGTATATTTAACAGATGCCTGACGACGAGGTCAGATGTTCTTGTCATCTTCGGGTTGAGCCGCTCTTCTGGTTCGATGCCTGTTTGTTTAACAGATACTTGACGGGGACGTCAAATGTTCCTCTCAACTTTGTGTTCAGCCGGCCTTCGGGTTTGATGCTTGTTTGTTTAACAGATGCCTAACGGCAAGGTCAAATGTTCCTCTTAACTTCTTGTTGAGCCGACATCCGGGTTTGATGCCTGTATATTAAACAGATGCCTGACGGCGAGGTCTAGTTTTCTTATCATGTTCGGGTTGAGAAGGCCATCAAATTCGATGCCTGTTTGTTTAACAGATGCCTGACAGCGAGGTCAGATGTTCCTCTCAACTTCGTGTTTATCCGACCTTCGGGTTCGATGCCTGTTTGTTTAATAAATGCCTGACGGCGAGGTCAGATGTTTCTCTCAACTTCGTGTTATGCCAACCTTCCGGTTCGATGCCTGTTTGTTTAACAGATGCTTGACGGCTACGTCGAATGTTTTTTTCAACTACGGGTTGAGACGGCCTACGGGTTCGTTGCCTGTTTGTTTAACAGATGCCTCACGGTGAGGTTAGATGTTCTTTTCAACTTCGGGTTGAGCCGGGCTCCGGGTTCAATGCCTGTTTGTTTAACAGATGCCTGACGACGAGGTCAAATGAACTTCTCAACTTCGTGTTCAACAGACCTTCGGGTTCAATGCCTGTTTGTTTAACAGATGCCTCACGGCGAGGTCAAATGTTCCTCTCAACTTCTTGTTGAGTCGGCATTCGGGTTCGATGCCTGTATATTTAACAGATGCCTGACGGCGAGGTCAGATGTTCTTCTCATCTTCGGGTTGAGCCGCTCTTCTGGTTCGATGCCTGTTTGTTTAACAGATACTTGACGGGGACGTCAAATGTTCCTCTCAACTTTGTGTCCAGCCGGCCTTCGGGTTCGATGCTTGTTTGTTTAACAGATGCCTAACGGCGAGGTCAAATGTTCCTCTTAACTTCTTGTTGAGCCGACATTCGGGTTCGATGCCTGTATATTAAACAAATGCCTGACGGCGAGGTCTAATTTTCTTATCAAGTTCGGGTTGAGCTGGCCATCAAATTCGATGCCTGTTTGTTTAACAGATGCCTGACAGCGAGGTCAGATGTTCCTCTCAACTTCGTGTTGAGTCGGCCTTCGGGTTCGATGCCTGTTTGTTTAATAAATTCCTGACAGCGAGGTCATATGTTTCTCTCAACTTCGTGTTGTGCCAACCTTCCGGTTCGATGCCTGTTTGTTTAACAGATGCCTGACGGCTACGTCGAATGTTTTTCTCAACTACGGGTTAAGACGGCCTACGGGTTCGATGCCTGTTTGTTTAATAGATGCCTCACGGTGAGGTTAGATGTTCTTTTCAACATCAGGTTGAGCCGGGCTCCGGGTTTAATGCCTGTTTGTTTAACAGATGCCTGACGACGAGGTCAAATGAACTTCTCAACTTCATGTTCAGCAGACCTTCGGGTTCAATGCCTGTTTGTTTAACAGATGCCTCACGGCGAGGTCAAATGTTCCTCTCAACTTCTTGTTGAGCCGGCATTCGGGTTCGATGCTTGTATATTTAACAGATGCTTGACGGCGAGGTCAGATGTTCTTCTCATCTTCGGGTTGAGCCGCTCTTCTGGTTCGATGCCTGTTTGTTTAACAGATACTTGACGGGGACGTCAAATGTTCCTCTCAACTTTGTGTCCAGCCGGCCTTCGGGTTCGATGCTTGTTTGTTTAACAGATGCCTAACGGCGAGGTCAAATGTTTCTCTTAACTTCTTGTTGAGCCGATATTCGGGTTCGATGCCTGTATATTAAACAGATGTCTGACGGCGAGGTCTAATTTTCTTATCAAGTTCGGGTTGAGCTGGCCATCAAATTCGATGCCTGTTTGTTTAACAGATGCCTGACAGCGAGGTCAGATGTTCCTCTCAACTTCGTGTTGAGCCGGCCTTCGGGTTCGATGCCTGTTTGTTTAATAAATGCCTGACAGCGAGGTCAGATGTTTCTCTCAACTTCGTGTTGTGCCAACCTTCCGGTTCGATGCCTGTTTGTTTAACAGATGCCTGACGGCTACGTCGAATGTTTTTCTCAACTACGGGTTGAGACGGCCTACGGGTTCGATGCTTGTTTGTTTAACAGATGCCTCACGGCGAGGTCAAATGTTCCTCTCAACTTCTTGTTGAGCCGACATTCGGGTTCGATGCCTGTATATTTAACAGATGCCTGACGACAAGGTCAGATGTTCTTGCCATCTTCGGGTTGAGCCGCTTTTCTGATTCGATGCCTGTTTGTTTAATAGATACTTGACGGGGACGTCAAATGTTCCTCCCAACTTTGTGTTCAGCCGGCCTTCGGGTTCGATGCTTGTTTGTTTAACAGATGCCTAACGGCGAGGTCAAATGTTCCTCTTAACTTCTTGTTGAGCCGACATTCGGGTTCGATGCCTGTATATTAAACAGATGCCTGACGGCGAGGTCTAATTTTCTTATCATGTTCGGGTTGAGCTGGCCATTAAATTCGATGCCTGTTTGTTTAACAGATGCCTGACAGCGAGGTCAGATGTTCCTCTCAACTTCGTGTTGAGCCAGCCTTCGGGTTCGATGCCTGTTTGTTTAATAAATGCCTGACAGCGAGGGCAGATGTTTCTCTCAACTTCGTGTTGTGCCAACCTTCCGGTTCGATGCCTGTTTGTTTAACAGATGCCTGACGGCTACGTCGAATGTTTTTCTCAACTACGGGTTGAGACGACCTACGGGTTCGATGCTTGTTTGTTTAACAGATGCCTCACGGTGAGGTTAGATGTTCTTTTCAACTTCGGGTTGAGCCGGACTCCGGGTTCAATGCCTGTTTGTTTAACAGATTCCTGACGACGAGGTCAAATGAACTTCTCAACTTCGTGTTCAGCAGACCTTCGGGTTCGATGCCTGTTTGTTTAACAGATGCCTGCAAATGTTTTGATTTTATAATTTTCTAGACATCAATGTGAAATAGGAGAAAAAACTCCCACGTAAAAATCATTAATTTTCTATTTTACATGATTTTCCAAAGTTTAAAATAAAATGGAGAAAATAAAATGAAATGTGAAAATAATGGGTGCAGTTAGTAATCCAGTGCAGTTCAATATGAGAATGGGCTTGAAATGGGGGTGCCATCAGTAATGGGCGCTAGGCCCATGATTTAATCAGAAAACCAACTCAAAAATATAAAGAAAAAGGAAAAGCACGCGGTGCACTTAGTAAAGAAAACTAGTTCATATCATGACTGGGCCACGAGAGGGGGTGTGATTATCAAAGTCAACTTAAGCCCAAACGAAAGAATAAATGAAACGCAGCGTTTGGTTGTTTCAGACTTCCCTCTTCAACCGTGAGATTAAACCTCAGCCTTTAGATCTGATCCCAGTCAACGGGTCCTTGCTTCATCCAACAACCATGACCTTATCTTCTTCCTTCAGCCAGGGTTTGGAATGAAGAAGCCATGGAAATAGAGCTTCATAGTGCCTCTTCACCACAATCGTATCACCTCAATTCTTGCCCGAAATCCAAGATTTAAAACCCTAGAACACTCTAAATTTCATGCTGATCATGACCATCACCTTAGAATTCAAAGAATCATCCTCAATCTCTAAACCTGATCCAAGATCAAAACTATGCTCAAACTTCAACTTTAACGATTCTTGAAATTGATTGGCTCAGAATGATCACCACCTCACACTGGTTAAATCTTGCTATTAAACTCATGTTATATCTCACTATACATCGGATTCTTGAAGTTTGATGTTGAAGATTTTTCCATTTGAAGTTTGGAAATAGGAGTTATGGCCTTATGCTTGAAATGACCTGTAATCTCCAAATGACCAAAATGCCCTTGACTTGTCAAAGCCATAACTTGAGTTCTACAAATCCTATCAAGTACTTATAGTACTATCTAGAAAGCTAAGAAGATAAGGAACAATATTCATGTTGACCAAAAGTTCATAGGAATCATCCTTCTTGGGCAAAGGTTTGATGCAAGTTGGGTAACTTTCAAGTTCCCAAATTCACATACCTCAGATGACCTGTAACTTGTCAAAGTCATAACTTGAGCTCTACAAATCCTATCAAGGACTTCTAGTACTCAAATTAAAGCTAAGAGCAAGATATACAACATTCATGTTGGGGGAAAGATGAGATGACAATCACATCTTGAGCTAAACTTCCTTGAAGATAGGGGTCAAACTAGGGGATTTTACACTGTCAAGCCTTAGAAACCCTAGCTTGAAACTTCTCAAACTCTTCAATCATGATGATTTGACCTTGGAATAGTCCTTATAACATCTCAATGCATCCATCCATGATCACATGGCTCTTGAATTGGGTCTCAACCCTCTCCAAATCATCAGTTGACCCAGTCAAACCCTAATTAAACCACTCATGGCTGAGGCTTCTTAATCTTGCACAATGACCTCTCTAGGCTTCATGATGGCTTTCAAGACATCTCATAAGCTCTCTCAAGGCTTCAAGTCCACATTCTTGGCTTCATAATCATCTGAGGAGCTCCCACAACTATCAAGTTAGGAGGCATACGCACTTGGTTTCAACCACCCTCTCTGAGGATCTTTAAACTTCTCTGACAAGGATATCAACCCTTGAGCACTTGAATAAACTTCTTGGCTAGCTTCAAAGTCTTGTGGTGCTCTTGATTGGTAATCATACCTCTTGATCTCCTGCACACATGTCAATGAAATGCAAATGATAATGCTAATGTGAATGAAATGAAACATAAGTTAGGTAAAGAAATGTTGGTCAAATTTTGGGGTGCAACAGGCGGCTCAACCCAAAGTTGATAAGTACATCTGACCTCGCCGTCTGGAATCTGTTAAACAAATATGCATCAAACCCGACTGCCGGCTTAACACGAAGTTGAGAGGAACATCTGACCTCGCCACCAGGCATCTGTTAAACAAACAGGCATCGAACCCGAAGGTCGGCTCAACATGAAGTTGAAAGGAACATTTGACTTCATTATCAAGCATCTGTTAATAAAACAGTCATCAAATCTGAAGACCGGCTCAACTCAAAGTTGAGAAGAAAATCTGACCTCACCGTCAGGCATCTGTTAAACAAACAGGCATCGAACCCGAAGGGCGGCTCAACCCGAAGTTGATTAGATCATCTGACTCACTGTCAGGCATTTGTTAAACAAACATGCATCGAACCCGAAGGCCGGCTCAACACGAAGTTGAGAGCAACATCTGACCTCGCCGTCAGGCATCTGTTAAACAAACAGGCATCGAACCCGAAGGTTGGCTCAACATGATGTTGAAAGGAACATTTGACTTCACTGTCAAGCATCTGTTTAACAAACAGTCATCAAATCCGAAGACCGTCTAAACCCGAAGTTGAGAAGAACATCTGACCTCACCTTCAGGCATCTGTTAAACAAACAGGCATCGAACCCGAAGGGTGGCTCAACTCGAAATTGATAAGAACATTAGACCTCGCTGTCAGGCATCTGTTAAACAAACAGGAATTGAACCCGAAGTGCGGCCCAACCCGAAGTTGATTAGATCATCTGACCTCGCTGTCAGGCATCTGTTGAACAAACATGCATCGAACCCGAAGGCGGACTCAACACGAAGTTGAGAGGAATATCTGACCTCACCGTCAGGCATCTGTTAAACAAACAGGCATCGAACCCGAAGGTTAGCTCAACATGAAGTTGAAAGGAACATTTGACTTCACTGTCAAGCATCTGTTAAACAAACAGTCATCAAATCCGAAGACCGGCTAAACCCGAAGTTGAGAAGAACATCTGACCTCACCGTCAGGCATCTGTTAAACAAACAGGCATCAAACACGAAGGGCGGCTCAACCTGAAGTTGATAAGAACATTAGACCTCGCTGTCAGGCATCTGTTAAACAAACAGGCATCGAACCCGAAGTGCGGCCCAACCCGTAGTTGACTAGATCATCTGACCTCGCTGTCAGGCATCTGTTGAACAAACATGCATCGAACCCGAAGGCCGGCTCAACACGACGTTGAGAGAACGTCAGGCATCTGTTAAACAAACAGGCATCGAACCCGAAGGTCGGCTCAACATGAAGTTGAAAGGAACATTTGACTTCACTGTCACGCATCTGTTAAACAAACAGTCGTCAAATCCGAAGACCGGCTAAACCCGAAGTTGAGAAGAACATCTGTCCTCACCGTCAGGCATCTGTTAAACAAACAGGCATCGAACCCGAAGGGCGGATCAACCCGAAGTTGATAAGAACATTAGACCTCCCTGTCAGGCATCTGTTAAACAAACAGGCATCGAACCCGAAGGCCGGCTCAAACCGAAGTTGAGAAGAACATCTGACCTCACCGTCATGCATCTTTTAAACAAATAGGCATCGAACCTGATGGGCTGCTCAACCCAAACTAGATTAGATCATCTGAACTCGCCGTCAGGCATATGTTAAACAAACATGCATCGAACCAGAAGCCGGCTCAACACGAAGTTGAGATGAACATCTGACCTCGCCGTCAAGCATCTGTTAAACAAACAGGCATCGAACCCGAAGGTCGGCTCAACATGAAGTTGAAAGGAACATTTGACTTCACTGTCAAGCATCTGTTAAACAAACAGTCATCAAATCCGAAGACCGGCTCAACCCGAAGTTTAGAAGAACATCTGACCTCACCGCCAGGCATCTGTTAAACAAACAGGCATCGAACCCGAAGTGCGGCCTAACCCGAAGTTGATTAGATCATCTGACCTCGCCGTCAGGCATCTGTTGAACAAACATGCATCGAACCCGAAGGTCGGCTCAACACGAAATTGAAAGGAACATCTGACCTCACCGTCAGGAATCTGTTAAACAAACAGGCATCGAACCCGAAGGGAGGCTCAACCCGAAGTTAATAAGAACATTAGACCTCGCTGTCAGGCATCTGTTAAACAAACAGGCTTCGAACCCGAAGGCTGGCTCAACCCGAAGTTGACAAGAACTTCTGACCTCACCGTCAGGCATCTGTTAAACAAACAGGCATCGAACCCGATGGGAGGCTCAACCCAAAGTTGATAAGTACATCTGACCTCGCCGTCTGGCATCTGTAAAACAAACATGCATCAAACCCGAAGGCCGGCTCAACACGAAGTTGAGAGGAACATCTGACCTCGCCGTCAGGCATCTGTTAAACAAACAGGCATTGAACCCGAAGGTCGGCTCAACATGAAGTTGAAAGGAACATTTGACTTCATTATCAAGCATCTGTTAATAAAACAGTCATCAAATCCGAAGACCGACTCAACTCAAAGTTGAGAAGAAAATCTGACCTCACCGTCAGGCATCTGTTAAACAAACAGGCATCGAACCCGAAGGGCGGCTCAACCCAAAGTTGATTAGATCATCTGACTCACTGTCAGGCATTTGTTAAACAAACATGCATCGAACCCGAAGGCCAGCTCAACACGAAGTTGAGAGCAACATCTGACCTCGCCGTCAGGCATCTGTTAAACAAACAGGCATCGAACCCGAAGGTTGGCTCAACATGATGTTGAAAGGAACATTTGACTTCACTGTCAAGCATCTGTTTAACAAACAGTCATCCAATCCGAAGACCGTCTAAACCCGAAGTTGAGAAGAACATCTGACCTCACCTTCAGGCATCTGTTAAACAAACAGGCATCGAACCCGAAGGGTGGCCCAACTCGAAATTGATAAGAACATTAGACCTCGCTGTCAGTATCTGCTAAACAAACAGGTATCGAACCCGAACGCTGGTTCAACCCGAAGTTGAGAAGAACTTCTGACCTCACTGTCAGGCATCTGTTAAACAAACAGGCATCGAACCCGATGGGCGGCTTAACCCAAAGTTGATAAGTACATCTGACCTCGCCGTCTGGCATCTGTTAAACAAACATGCATTAAACCCGAATGTCGGCTCAACACGAAGTTGAGAGGAACATCTGACCTCGCCGTCAGGCATCTGTTAAACAAACAGGCATCAAACCCGAAGGTCGGCTCAACATGAAGTTGAAAGGAACATTTGACTTCACTGTCAAGCATCTGTTAAACAAACAGTCATCAAATCCGAAGACCGGCTCAACCCGAAGTTTAGAAGAACATCTGACCTCACCGCCAGGCATCTGTTAAACAAACAGGCATCGAACCCGAAGTGTGGCCTAACCCGAAGTTGATTAGATCATCTGACTCGCCGTCAGGCATCTGTTGAACAAACATGCATCAAACCCGAAGGTCGGCTCAACACGAAGTTGAAAGGAACATCTGACCTCGCCGTCAGGAATCTGTTAAACAAACGGGCATCGAACCCGAAGGGAGGCTCAACCCGAAGTTGATAAGAACATTAGACCTCGCTGTCAGGCATCTGTTAAACAAACAGGCATCGAACCCGAAGGCTGGCTCAACCCGAAGTTGAGAAGAACTTCTGACCTCACCGTCAGGCATCTGTTAAACAAACAGGCATCGAACCCGATTGGCGGCTCAACCCAAAGTTGATAAGAACATTATACCTCGCTATCAGACATCAGTTAAACAAACATGCATCGAACCCGTAGTGCGGCCCAACCCGAAGTTGATTAGATCATCTGACCTTGCCGTCAGGCATCTGTTGAACAAACATGCATCGAACCCGAAGGCCGGGTCAACACGAAGTTGAGAGGAACATCTGACCTCAATGTCAGGCATCTGTTAAACAAACAGGCATTGAACCCGAAGGTCGGCTCAACATGAAGTTGAAAGGAACATTTGACTTCACTGTCAAGCATCTGTTAAACAAACAGTCATCAAATCCGAAAACCGGCTAAACCCGAAGTTGAGAAGAACATCTGACCTCACCGTCAGGCATCTGTTAAACAAACAGGCATTGAACCCGAAGGGCGGCTCAACCCGAAGTTGATAAGAACATTAGACCTCGTTGTCAGGCATGTGTTAAACAAACAGGCATCGAACCTGAAGTGCGGCCAAACCCGAAGTTGACTAGATCATCTGACCTCGTTGTCAGGCATCTGTTGAACAAACATGCATCGAACCCGAAGGCCGGCTCAACACGACGTTGAGAGAACGTCAGGCATCTGTTAAACAAACATGCATCGAATCCGAAGGCCGGCTCAACACGAAGTTGAAAGGAACATTTGACCTAGCCGTCAGGCATCTGTTAAACAAACAGGCATCGAACCCGAAGGTCGGCTCAACATGAAGTTGAAAGGAATATTTGACTTCACTGTCAAGCATCTGTTAAACAAACAGTCATCAAATCCGAAGACCGGCTAAACCCGAAGTTGATAAGAACATATGACCTCACCGTCAAGCATCTGTTAAACAAATAGGCATCGAACCCGAAGGGCAGCTCAACCCGAAGTTGATAAGAACATTAGACCTCGCTGTCAGTATCTGTTAAACAAACAGGCATCGAACCCGAAGGCTGGTTCAACCCGAAGTTGAGAAGAACTTCTGACCTCACTGTCAGGCATCTGTTAAACAAACAGGCATCGAACCCGATGGGCGGCTCAACCCAAAGTTGATAAGTACATCTGACCTCGTCGTCTGGCATCTGTTAAACAAACATGCATTAAACCTGAATGTCGGCTCAACACGAAGTTGAGAGGAACATCTGACCTCGCCGTCAGGCATCTGTTAAACAAACAGGCATCAAATCCGAAGGTCGGCTCAACATGAAGTTGAAAGGAACATTTGACTTCATTGTCAAGCATCTGTTAAACAAACAGTCATCAAATCCGAAGACCGCCTCAACCCGAAGTTGAGAAGAAAATCTGACCTCACCGTCAGGCATCTGTTAAACAAACAGGCATCGAACCCGAAGGTCGGCTCAACATGAAGTTGAAAGGAACATTTGACTTCACTGTCAAGCATCTGTTAAACAAACAATCATCAAATCCGAAGACCGGCTAAACCCGAAGTTGAGAAGAACATATGACCTCACCGTCAAGCATCTGTTAAACAAATAGGCATCGAACCCGAACGGCGGCTCAACCCGAAGTTGATAAGAACATTAAACCTCGCTGTTAGTATCTGTTAAACAAACAGGCATCGAACCCGAAGGCTGGTTCAACCCGAAGTTGAGAAGAACTTCTGACCTCACCGTCAGGCATCTGTTAAACAAACAGGCATCGAACCCGATGGGCGGTTCAACCCAAAGTTGATAAGTACATCTGACCTCGCCGTCTGGCATCTGTTAAACAAACATGCATTAAACCCGAATGTCGGCTCAACACGAAGTTGAGAGGAACGTCTAACCTCGCCGTCAGGCATCTGTTAAACAAACAGGCATCAAACCCGAAGGTCGGCTCAACATGAAGTTGAAAGGAACATTTGACTTCATTGTCAAGCATTTGTTAAACAAACAGTCATCAAATCCGAAGACCGGCTCATGCCGAAGTTGAGAAGAAAATCTAACCTCACCGTCAGGCATCTGTTAAACAAGCAGGCATCGAACCCGAAGGGCGGCTCAACCCGAAGTTGATTAGATCATCTGACTCACCGTCAGGCATCTGTTAAACAAACATGCATCGAACCCGAAGGTCGGCTCAACACGAAGTTGAGAGCCACATCTGACCTCGCTGTCAGGCATCTGTTAAACAAACGGGCATCGAACCCGAAGGTTGGCTTAACATGAATTGAAAGGAACATTTGACTTCACTGTCAAGCATCTGTTTAACAAGCACTCATCAAATCCTAAGACCGTCTAAACCCGAAGTTGAGAAGAACATCTGACCTCACTGTCAGGCATCTCCTAAACAAACAGGCATCGAACCCGAAGGGCGGCTCAACCCGAAGTTGATAAGAACATTAGACCTCGCTATCAGACATCAGTTAAACAAACAGGCATCGAACCCGAAGTGCGGCCCAACCCGAAGTTGATTAGATCATCTGACCTTGCCGTCAGGCATCTGTTGAACAAACATGCATCGAACCCGAAGGCCGGGTCAACACGAAGTTGAGAGGAACATCTGACCTCGCTGTCAGGCATCTGTTAAACAAACAGGCATTGAACCCGAAGGTCGGCTCAACATGAAGTTGAAAGGAACATTTGACTTCACTGTCAAGCATCTGTTAAACAAACAGTCATCAAATCCGAAGACCGGCTAAACCCGAAGTTGAGAAGAACATCTGACCTCACCGTCAGGCATCTGTTAAACAAACAGGCATTGAACCCGAAGGGCGGCTCAACCCGAAGTTGATAAGAACATTAGACCTCGTTGTCAGGCATGTGTTAAACAAACAGGCATCGAACCCGAAGTGCGGCCAAACCCGAAGTTTATTAGATCATCTGACCTCGCTTTAAGGCATCTGTTGAACAAACATGCATCGAACCCGAAGGTTGGCTCAACACGAAGTTGAGAGGAACATCTGACCTCGCCGTCAGGCATCTGTTAAACAAACAGGGATTGAACCCGAAGGTTGGCTCAACATGAAGTTGAACGGAACATTTGACTTCACTGTCAAGCATCTGTTAAACAAACAGTCGTCAAATCCGAAGACCGGCTCAACCCAAAGTTTAAAGAACATCTGACCTCACCGCCAGACATCTGTTAAACAAACAGGCATCAAACCCGAAGTGCGGCCTAACCCGAAGTTGATTAGATCATCTGACCTCGCCGTCAGGCATCTGTTGAACAAACATGCATCGAACCCGAAGGTCGGATCAACACGAAGTTGAAAGGAACATCTGACCTCACCGTCAGGAATCTGTTAAACAAACAGGCATCGAACCCGAAAGGAGGCTCAACCCGAAGTTGATAAGAACATTAGACCTCGCTGTCAGGCATCTGTTAAACAAACAGGCATCGAACCCGAAGGCTGGCTCAACCCGATGTTGAGAAGAACTTCTGACCTCACCTTCAGGCATCTGTTAAACAAACAGGAATTGAACCCGATGGGCGGCTCAACCCAAAGTTGATAAGTACATCTGACCTCGCCGTCTGGCATCTGTTAAACAAACATGCATCAAACCCGAAGGCCGGCTCAACACGAAGTTGAGAGGAACATCTGACCTCGCCGTCAGGCATCAGTTAAATAAACAGGCATTGAACCCGAAGGTCGGCTCAACATGAAGTTGAAAGGAACATTTGACTTCACTGTCAAGCATCCGTTTAAAAAACAGTCATTAAATCCGAAGACCGTCTAAACCCGAAGTTGAGAAGAACATCTGACCTCACCGTCAGGCATCTGTTAAACAAACAGGCATCGAACCCGAAGGGCGGCTCAACCCGAAGTTGATAAGAACATTAGACCGCGCTGTCAGGCATCTGTTAAACAAACAGGCATCGAACCCGAAGTGCGGCCCAACCCAAAGTTGATTAGATCATCTGACCTCGCCGTCAGGCATCTGTTGAACAAACATGCATCGAACCCGAAGACCGGGTCAACACGAAGTTGAGAGGAACATATGACCTCGCCGTCAGGCATCTGTTAAACAAACACGCATCGAACCCGAAGGTCGGCTCAACATGAAGTTGAAAGGTACATTTGACTTCATTGTCAAGCATCTGTTAAACAAACACTCATCAAATCCGAAGACCGGCTAAACCCGAAGTTGAGAAGAACATCTGACCTCATCGTCAGGAATCTCTTAAACAAACAGGCATCGAACCCGAAGGGAGGCCTAACCCGAAGTTGATAAGAACATTAGACCTCGCTGTCAGGCATCTATTAAACAAACAGGCATCGAACCCGAAGTGCGGCCCAACCCGAAGTTGATTAGATCATCTGACCTCGCCGTCAGGCATCTGTTGAACAAACATGCATCGAACCCGAAGGCCGGCTCAACATGAAGTTGAGAGGAACATCTGACCTCGCCGTCAGGCATCTGTTAAACAAACAGGCATCGAACCCAAAGGTCGGCTCAACGTGAAGTTGAAAGCAACATTTGACTTCACTGTCAAGCATCTGTTAAACAAACAGTCATCAAATCCGAAGACCGGCTAAACCCGAAGTTGAGAAGAACATCTGACCTCACCGTCAGGCATCTGTTAAACAAACAGGCATCGAACCCGAAGGGCGGCTCAACCCGAAGTTGATAAGAACATTACACCTCGTTGTCCGGCATCTGTTAAACAAACAGGCATCGAACCCGATGGCCGGCTCAACCCGAAGTTGAGAAGAACATCTGACCTCACCGTCATGCATATGTTAAACAAGCAGGCATCGAACCCGATGGGCTGCTCAACCCAAACTTGATTAGATCATTTGAACTCGCCGTCAGGCATCTGTTAAACAAACATGCATCGAACCTGAAGGCCGGCTCAACACGAAGTTTAGAGCAACATCTGACCTCGCCGTCAGGCATCTGTTAAACAAGCAGGCATCGAACCCGAAGGTTGGCTCAACATGAAGTTGAAAGGAACATTTGACTTCACTGTCAAGCATCCGTTTAAAAAACAGTCATTAAATCCGAAGACCGTCTAAACCCGAAGTTGAGAAGAACATCTGACCTCACCGTCAGGCATCTGTTAAACAAACAGGCATCGAACCCGAAGGGCGGCTCAACCCGAAGTTGATAGGAACATTAGACCGCGCTGTCAGGCATCTGTTAAACAAACAGGCATCGAACCCGAAGTGCGGCCCAACCTGAAGTTGATTAGATCATCTGACCTCGCCGTCAAGCATCTGTTGAACAAACATGCATCGAACCCGAAGACCGGGTCAACACGAAGTTGAGAGGAACATCTGACCTCGCCGTGAGGCATCTGTTAAACAAACACGCATCGAACCCGAAGGTCGGCTCAACATGAAGTTGAAAGGAACATTTGACTTCACTGTCAAGCATCTGTTAAACAAACAGTCATCAAATCCGAAGACCAACTAAACCCGAAGTTGAGAAGAACATCCGACCTCACCGTCAGGCATCTGCTAAACAAACAGGCATCGAACCCGAAGGGCGGCCTAACCCGAAGTTGATAAGAACACTAGACCTCGCTGTCAGGCATCTGTTAAACAAACAGGCATCGAACCCGAAGTGCGGCCCAACCCGAAGTTGATTAGATCATCTGACCTCGCCGTCAGGCATCTGTTGAACAAACATGCATCGAACCCGAAGGCCGGCTCAACATGAAGTTGAGAGGAACTTCTGAACTCGCCGTCAGGCATCTGTTAAACAAACAGGCATCGAACCCGAAGGTCGGCTCAACATGAAGTTGAAAGCAACATTTGACTTCACTGTCAAGCATCTGTTAAACAAACAGTCATCAAATCCGAAGACCGGTTAAACCCGAAGTTGAGAAGAACATCTGACCTCACTGTCAGGCATCTGTTAAACAAACAGGCATCGAACCCGAAGGGCGGCTCAACCCGAAGTTGATAAGAACATTACAACTCGCTGTCAGGAATCTGTTAAACAAACAGGCATCGAACCCGAAGGCCGGCTCAACCCGAAGTTGAGAAGAACATCTGACCTCACCGTCATGCATATGTTAAACAAGCAGGCATCGAACCCGATGGGCTGCTGAACCCAAACTTGATTAGACCATCTGAACTCGCTGTCAGGCATCTGTTAAACAAACATGCATCGAACCCGAAGGCCGGCTCAACACGAAGTTGAGAGCAACATCTGACCTCGCTGTCAGGCATCTGTTAAACAAACAGGCATCGAACCCGAAGGTTGGCTCAACATGAAGTTGAAAGGAACATTTGACTTCACTGTCAAGCATCTGTTTAACAAATACTCATCAAATCCGAAGACCGTCTCAACCCGAAGTTGAGTAGAACATTTGACCTCACCGTCAGGCATCTGCTAAACAAACAGGCATCGAACCCGAAGGGCGGCTCAACCCGAAGTTGATAAGAACATTAGACCTCGCTATCAGGCATCTTTTAAACAAATAGGCATCGAACCCGAAGTGCGGCCCAACCCGAAGTTGATTAGATCATCTGACCTCACCGTCAGGCATCTGTTGAACAAACATGCATCGAACCCGATGGTCGGGTCAACACGAAGTTGAGAGGAAGATCTGACCTCGCCGTCAGGCATCTGTTAAACAAACAGGCATCGAACCCGAAGGTCGTCTCAACATGAAGTTCAAAGGAACATTTGACTTCACTGTCAAGCATCTGTTAAACAAACAGTCATCAAATCCGAACACCGGCTAAACCCGAAGTTTAGAATAACATCTGACCTCACCGCCAGGCATCTGTTAAACAAACAGGCATCGAACCCGAAGGGCGGCCTAACCCGAAGTTGATAAGAACATTAGACCTCGCTGTCAGGCATATGTTAAACAAACAGGTATCGAACCCGAAGTGCGGCCCAACCCGAAGTTGATTAGATCATCTGACCTCGCCGTCAGGCATCTGTTGAACAAACATGCATCGAACCCGAAGGCCGGCTCAACATGAAGTTGAGAGGAACATCTGACCTCGCCGTCAGGCATCTGTTAAACAAACAGGCATGGAACCCGAAGGTCGGCTCAACATGAAGTTGAAAGCAACATTTGACTTCACTGTCAAGCATCTGTTAAACAAACAGTCATCAAATCCGAAGACCGGTTAAACCCGAAGTTGAGAAGAACATCTGACCTCACTGTAAGGCATCTGTTAAACAAACAGGCATCGAACCCGAAGGGCGGCTCAACCCGAAGTTGATAAGAACATTACACCTCGCTGTCAGGCATCTGTTAAACAAACAGGCATCGAACCCGAAGGCCGGCTCAACCCGAAGTTGAGAAGAACATCTGACCTCACTGTCATGCATATGTTAAACAAGCAGGCATCGAACCCGATGGGCTGCTCAACCCAAACTTGATTAGATCATCTGAACTCGCTGTCAGGCATCTGTTAAACAAACATGCATCGAACCCGAAGGCCGGCTCAACACGAAGTTGAGAGCGACATCTGACCTCGCTGTCAGGCATCTGTTAAACAAACAGGCATCGAACCCGAAGGTTGGCTCAACATGAAGTTGAAAGGAACATTTGACTTCACTGTCAAGCATCTGTTTAACAAACACTCATCAAATCCGAAGACCGTCTAAACCCGAAGTTGAGTAGAACATCTGACCTCACCGTCAGGCATCTGCTAAACAAACAGGCGTCGAACCCGAAGGGTGGCTCAACCCGAAGTTGATAAGAACATTAGACCTCGCTATCAGGCATCTTTTAAACAAACAGGCATCGAACCCGAAGTGCGGCCCAACCCGAAGTTGATTAGATCATCTGACCTCACCGTCAGGCATCTGTTGAACAAACATGCATCGAACCCGATGGCCGGGTCAACACGAAGTTGAGAGGAAGATCTGACCTCGCCGTCAGGCATCTGTTAACAAACAGGCATCGAACCCGAAGGTCGGCTCAACATGAAGTTGAAAGGAACATTTGACTTCACTGTCAAGCATCTGTTAAACAAACAGTCATCAAATCCGAACACCGGCTAAACCCGAAGTTGAGAAGAACATCTGACCTCACCGTCAGGCATCTGTTAAACAAACAGGCATCGAACCCGAAGGCCGGCTCAACCCGAAGTTGATAAGAACACTAGACCTCGCTGTCAGGCATCTGTTAAACAAACAGGCATCGAACCCGAAGGCCGGCTCAACCCGAAGTTTAGAAGAACATCTGACCTCACCGTCATGCAACTGTTAAACAAACAGATATCGAACCCAATGGGATGCTCAACCCAAACTTGATTAGATCATCTAAACTCGCCGTCAGGCATCTGTTAAACAAACATGCATCGAACCCGAAGCCGAATCAACACGAAGTTGAGAGGAACTTCTGACCTCGCCGTCAGGCTTCTGTTAAACAAATAGGCAACGAACCCGAGGGTCGGCTCAACATGAAGTTGAAAGGAACATTTGACTTCACTGTCAAGAATCTGTTAATCAAACAGTCAACAAATCCAAAGACCGGCTCAACCCGAAGTTTAGAAGAACATCTGACCTCACCGTCAGGCATCTGTTAAACAAACAGGCATCGAACCCGAAGGGCGGCTCAACCCGAAGTTGATAAGAACACTAGACCTCGCTGTCAGGCATCTGTTAAACAAACAGGCATCGAACCCGAAGGCCGGCTCAACCCGAAGTTTAGAAGAACATCTGACCTCACCGTCATGCAACTGTTAAACAAACAGGCATCGAACCCAATGGGCTGCTCAACCCAAACTTTATTAGATCATCTGAACTCGACGTCAAGCATCTGTTAAACAAACATGCATCGAACCCGAAGCCGAATCAACACGAAGTTGAGAGGAACTTCTGACCTCGCCGTTAGGCATCTGTTAAACAAATAGGCAACGACCCCGAAGGTCGGCTCAACATGAAGTTGAAAGGAACATTTGACTTCACTGTCAAGCATCTGTTAATCAAACAGTCATCAAATCCAAAGACCGGCTTAACCCGATGTTTAGAACAACATCTGACCTCACCGTCAGGCATCTGTTAAACAAACAGGCATCGAACCCGAAGGGTGGCTCAACCCGAAGTTGATAAGAACATTAGACCTCGCTGTCAGGCATCTGTTAAACAAACAGGCATCGAACCCGAAGGCCGGCTCAACCCGAAGTTTAGAAGAACATCTGACCTCACCGTCATGCAACTGTTAAACAAACAGGCATCGAACCCAATGGGCTGCTCAACCCAAACTTGATTAGATCATCTGAACTCGCCGTCAGGCATCTGTTAAACAAACATGCATCGAACCCGAAGCCGAATCAACACGAAGTTGAGAGGAACATCTGACCTCACCGTCAGGCATCTGTTAAACAAACAGGCAACGAACCCGAAGGTCGGCTCAACATGAAGTTGAAAGGAACATTTGACTTCACTGTCAAGCATCTGTTAATCAAACAGTCATCAAATCCAAAGACCGGCTCAACCCGAAGTTGAGAAGAACATCTGACCTCACCGTCAGGCATCTGTTAAACAAACAGGCATCGAACCCGAAGGGCGGCTCAACCCGAAGTTGATAAGAACATTAGACCTCGCTGTCAGGCATCTGTTAAACAAACAGGCATCGAACCCGAAGGCCGGCTCAACCCGAAGTTTAGAAGAACATCTGACCTCACCGTCATGCAACTGTTAAACAAACAGGCATCGAACCTAATGGGCTGCTCAACCCAAACTCGATTAGATCATCTGAACTCGTCGTCAGGCATCTGTTAAACAAACATGCATCGAACCCGAAGCCGAATCAACACGAAGTTGAGAGGAACTTCTGACCTCTCCGTCAGGCATCTGTTAAACAAACAGGCAACGAACCCGAAGGTCGGCTCAACATGAAGTTGAAAGGAACATTTGACTTCACTGTCAAGCATCTGTTAAACAAATAGTCATCAAATCCGAAGACCGGCTAAACCCGAAGTTGAGAAGAACATATGACCTCAACGTCAGGCATCTGTTAAACAAATAGGCATCGAACCCGAAGGGCGGCTCAACCCGAAGTTGATAAGAACGTTAGACCTCGCTGTCAGGCATCTGTTAAACAAACAGGCATCAAACCCGAAAGCCGGATCAACCCGAAGTTTAGAAGAACATCTGACCTCACCGTCATGCAAATGTTAAACAAACAGGCATCGAACCCAATGGGCTGCTAAACCAAAACTTGATTAGATCATATGAACTCGCCGTCAGGCATCTGTTAAACAAACATGCATCGAACCCGAAGCCGAATCAACACGAAGTTGAGAGGAACATCTGACCTCGCCGTCAGGCAGCTGTTAAACAAACAGGCAACGAACCCGAAGGTCGGCTCAACATGAAGTTGAAAGGAACATTTGACTTCACTGTCAAGCATCTGTTAAACAAACAGTCATCAAATCCAAAGACCGGCTCAACCCGAAGTTTAGAAGAACATCTGACCTCACCGTCAGGCATCTGTTAAACAAACAGGCATCGAACCCGAAGGGCGACTCAACCCGAAGTTGATAAGACCATTAGACCTCGCTGTCAGGCATTTGTTAAACAAACAGGCATCGAACCCGAAGGCCGGCTCAACCCGAAGTTGAGAAGAACATCTGACCTCACCGTCATGCAACTGTTAAACAAACAGGCATCGAACCCAATGGGCTGCTCAACCCAAACTTTATTAGATCATCTGAACTCGCCGTCAAGCATCTGTTAAACAAACATGCATCGAACCCGAAGCCGAATCAACACGAAGTTGAGAGGAACTTCTGACCTCGCCGTTAGGCATCTGTTAAACAAATAGGCAACGAACCCGAAGGTCGGCTCAACATGAAGTTGAAAGGAACATTTGACTTCACTGTCAAGCATCTGTTAATCAAACAGTCATCAAATCCAAAGACCGGCTCAACCCGATGTTTAGAACAACATCTGACCTCACCGTCAGGCATCTGTTAAACAAACAGGCATCGAACCCGAAGGGTGGCTCAACCCGAAGTTGATAAGAACATTAGACCTCGCTGTCAGGCATCTGTTAAACAAACAGGCATCGAACCCGAAGGCCGGCTCAACCCGAAGTTTAGAAGAACATCTGACCTCACCGTCATGCAACTGTTAAACAAACAGGCATCGAACCCAATGGGCTGCTCAACCCAAACTTGATTAGATCATCTGAACTCGCTGTCAGGCATCTGTTAAACAAACATGCATCGAACCCGAAGCCGAATCAACACGAAGTTGAGAGGAACATCTGACCTCACCGTCAGGCATCTGTTAAACAAACAGGCAACGAACCCGAAGGTCGGCTCAACATGAAGTTGAAAGGAACATTTGACTTCACTGTCAAGCATCTGTTAATCAAACAGTCATCAAATCCAAAGACCGACTCAACCCGAAGTTGAGAAGAACATCTGACCTCACCGTCAGGCATCTGTTAAACAAACAGGCATCGAACCCGAAGGGCGGCTCAACCCGAAGTTGATAAGAACATTAGACCTCGCTGTAAGGCATTTGTTAAACAAACAGGCATCGAACCCGAAGGCCGGCTCAACCCGAAGTTTAGAAGAACATCTGACCTCACCGTCATGCAACTGTTAAACAAACAGGCATCGAACCCAATGGGCTGCTAAACCCAAACTTGATTAGATCATCTGAACTCGCCGTCAGGCATCTGTTAAACAAACATGCATCGAACCCGAAGCCGAATCAACACGAAGTTGAGAGGAACATCTGACCTCGCCGTCAGGCAGCTGTTAAACAAACAGGCAACGAACCCGAAGGTCGGCTCAACATGAAGTTGAAAGGAACATTTGACTTCACTGTCAAGCATCTGTTAAACAAACAGTCATCAAATCCAAAGACCGGCTCAACCCGAAGTTTAGAAGAACATCTGACCTCACCGTCAGGCATCTGTTAAACAAACAGGCATCGAACCCGAAGGGCGGCTCAACCCGAAGTTGATAAGACCATTAGACCTCGCTGTCAGGCATTTGTTAAACAAACAGGCATCGAACCCGAAGGCCGGCTCAACCCGAAGTTGAGAAGAACATCTGACCTCACCGTCATGCAACTGTTAAACAAACAGGCATCGAACCCAATGGGCTGCTCAACCCAAACTTTATTAGATCATCTGAACTCGCCGTCAAGCATCTGTTAAACAAACATGCATCGAACCCGAAGCCGAATCAACACGAAGTTGAGAGGAACTTCTGACCTCGCCGTTAGGCATCTGTTAAACAAATAGGCAACGAACCCGAAGGTCGGCTCAACATGAAGTTGAAAGGAACATTTGACTTCACTGTCAAGCATCTGTTAATCAAACAGTCATCAAATCCAAAGACCGGCTCAACCCGATGTTTAGAACAACATCTGACCTCACCGTCAGGCATCTGTTAAACAAACAGGCATCGAACCCGAAGGGTGGCTCAACCCGAAGTTGATAAGAACATTAGACCTCGCTGTCAGGCATCTGTTAAACAAACAGGCATCGAACCCGAAGGCCGGCTCAACCCGAAGTTTAGAAGAACATCTGACCTCACCGTCATGCAACTGTTAAACAAACAGGCATCGAACCCAATGGGCTGCTCAACCCAAACTTGATTAGATCATCTGAACTCGCTGTCAGGCATCTGTTAAACAAACATGCATCGAACCCGAAGCCGAATCAACACGAAGTTGAGAGGAACATCTGACCTCACCGTCAGGCATCTGTTAAACAAACAGGCAACGAACCCGAAGGTCGGCGCAACATGAAGTTGAAAGGAACATTTGACTTCACTGTCAAGCATCTGTTAATCAAACAGTCATCAAATCCAAAGACCGACTCAACCCGAAGTTGAGAAGAACATCTGACCTCACCGTCAGGCATCTGTTAAACAAACAGGCATCGAACCCGAAGGGCGGCTCAACCCGAAGTTGATAAGAACATTAGACCTCGCTGTAAGGCATCTGTTAAACAAACAGGCATCGAACCCGAAGGCCGGCTCAACCCGAAGTTTAGAAGAACATCTGACCTCACCGTCATGCAACTGTTAAACAAACAGGCATCGAACCCAATGGGCTGCTAAACCCAAACTTGATTAGATCATCTGAACTCGCCGTCAGGCATCTGTTAAACAAACATGCATCGAACCCGAAGCCGAATCAACACGAAGTTGAGAGGAACATCTGACCTCGCCGTCAGGCAGCTGTTAAACAAACAGGCAACGAACCCGAAGGTCGGCTCAACATGAAGTTGAAAGGAACATTTGACTTCACTGTCAAGCATCTGTTAAACAAACAGTCATCAAATCCAAAGACCGGCTCAACCCGAAGTTTAGAAGAACATCTGACCTCACCGTCAGGCATCTGTTAAACAAACAGGCATCGAACCCGAAGGGCGGCTCAACCCGAAGTTGATAAGACCATTAGACCTCGCTGTCAGGCATTTGTTAAACAAACAGGCATCGAACTCGAAGGCCGGCTCAACCCGAAGTTGAGAAGAACATCTGACCTCACCGTCATGCAACTGTTAAACAAACAGGCATCGAACCCGATGGGCTGCTCAACCCAAACTTGATTAGATCATCTGAACTCGCCGTCAGGCATCTGTTAAACAAACATGCATCGAACCCGAAGGCGGCTCAACACGAAGTTGAGAGGAACATCTGACCTCGCCGTCAGACATCTGTTAAACAAACAGGCATCGAACCCGAAGGTCGGCTCAACATGAAGTTGAAAGGAACATTTGACTTAACTGTCAAGCATCTAATAAACAAACAGTTATCAAATCCGAAGACCGGCTCAACCCGAAGTTTAGAAGAACTCCTGACCTCACCATCAGGCATCTGTTAAACAAACAGGCATCGAACCTGAAGGGCGGCTCAACCTGAAGTTGATAAGAACATTAGACCTCGCTGTCAGGCGTCTGTTAAACAAACAGGCATCGAACCCGAAGTGCGGCCCAACCCGAAGTTGATTAGATCATCTGACCTCGCCGTCAGGCATCTGTTGAACAAACATGCATCGAACTCGAAGGCCGGCTCAACACGATGTTGAGAGGAACATCTGACCTTGCTTTCAGGCATCTGTTAAACAAACAGGCATCAAACCCCAAGGTCGGCTCAACATGAAGTGGAAAGGAACATTTGACTTCACTGTCAAGCATTTGTTAAACAAACAGTCATAAATCCGAAGACCGGCTAAACCCGAAGTTGAGAAGAACATCTGACCTCACCGTCAGGCATTTGTTAAACAAACAGGCATCGAACCCGAAGGGCGGCTCAACCCGAAGTTGATAACAACATTAGACCTCGCTGTCAGGCATCTGTTAAACAAACAGGCATCGAACCCGAAGGCCGGCTCAACCCGAAGTTGAGAAGAACATCTGACCTCACCGTCATGCAACTGTTAAACAAACAGGCATCGAACCCGATGGGCTGCTCAACCCAAACTTGATTAGATCATCTGAACTCGCAGTCAGGCATCTGTTAAACAAACATGCATCGAACCAGAAGCCGTCCCAACACGAAGTTGAGAGGAACATCTGACCTCGCCACCAGGCATCTGTTAAACAAACAAGCATCGAACCTGAAGGTCGGCTCAACATGAAGTTGAAAGGAACATTTGACTTCACTGTCAAGCATCTGTTAAACAAACAGTCATCAAATCCAAAGACCGCTCAACCCGAAGTTTAGAAGAACATCTGACCTCACCGTCAGGAATCTGTTAAACAAACAGGCATCGAACCCGAAGGGAGGCTCAACCCTAAGTTGATAAGACAATTAGACCTCGTTATTAGGCATCTGTTAAACAAACAGGCATCGAACCCGAAGGCTGGCTCAACCCGAAGTTGAGAAGAACTTCTGACCTCACCGTCAAGCATCTGTTAAACAAACAGGCATCGAACCCGATGGGCGGCTGAACCCAAAGTTGATAAGTACATCTGACCTCGCTGTCTGGCATCTGATAAACAAACATGCATCAAACCCGAAGGCCGACTCAACACGAATTTGAGAGGAACATCTGACCTCGCCGTCAGGCATCTGTTAAACAAACAGGCATTGAACCCGAAGGTCGGCTCAACATGAAGTTGAAAGGAACATTTGACTTCATTGTCAAGCATCTGTTAAACAAACAGTCATCAAATCTGAAGACCGGCTCAACTCGAAGTTGAGAAGAAAATCTGACCTCACCGTCAGGCATCTGTTAAACAAACAGGCATCGAACCCGAAGAGCGGCTCAACTCGAAGTTGATTAGATCATCTGACTCACCTTCAGGAATCTGTTAAACAAATATGCATTGAACCCGAAGGCCGGCTCAACACGAAGTTGAGAGAAACATCGGACCTCGCCGTCAGGCATCTGTTAAACAAACAGGCATCGAACCCGAAGGTTGGCTCAACAAGAAGTTGAAAGGAACATTTGACTTCACTGTCAAGCATCCGTTAAACAAACAGTCATCAAATCCGAAGACCGGCTCAACCCGAAGTTGAGAAGAAAATCTGACCTCACCGTCAGGCATCTGTTAAACAAGCAGGCATCGAACCCGAAGGGCGGCTCAACCCGAAGTTGATTAGATCATCTGACTCACCGTCAGGCATCTGTTAAACAAACATGCATCAAACCCGAAGGCCGGCTCAACACGACGTTGAGAGCAACATCCGACCTCGCCGTCAGGCATCTGTTAAACAAACAGGCATCGAACCCGAAGGTTGGCTCAACATGAAGTTGAAAGGAACATTTGACTTCACTGTCAAGCATCTGTTTAACAAACACTCATCAAATCCGAAGACCGTCTAAACCTGAAGTTGAGAAGAACATCTGACCTCACCGTCAGGCATCTTCTAAACAAACAGGCATCAAACTCGAAGGGCGGCTCAACCCGAAGTTGATAAGAACATTAGACCTCGCTATTAGGCATCTGTTAAACAACCAGGCATCGAACCTGAAGTGCGGCCCAACCCGAAGTTGATTAGATCATCTGACCTCGCCGTCAGGCATCTGTTGAACAAACATGCATCGAACCCGAAGGCCGGGTCAACACGAAGTTGAGAGGAACACCTGACCTCGCCGTCATGCATATGTTAAACAAACAGGCATCGAACCCGAAGGTCGGCTCAACATGAAGTTGAAAGGAACATTTGACTTCATTGTCAAGCATCTGTTAAACAAACAGTCATCAAATCCGAAGACCGGCTAAACCCGAAGTTGAGAAGAACATATGACCTCACCGTCAGGCATCTGTTAAACAAACAGGCATCGAACCCGAAGGGCGGCTCAACCCGAAGTTGATAAGAATATTAGACCTCGTTGTCAGGAATCTGTTAAACAAACAGGCATCGAACCCGAAGTGCGGCCCAACCCGAAGTTGATTAGATCATCTGACCTCGCCGTCAGGCATCTGTTGAACAAACATGCATCGAACTCGAAGGCCGGCTCAACACGATGTTGAGAGGAACATCTGACCTTGCTTTCAGGCATCTATTAAACAAACAGGCATCGAACCCCAAGGTCGGCTCAACATGAAGTGGAAAGGAACATTTGACTTCACTGTCAAGCATTTGTTAAACAAACAGTCATAAATCCGAAGACCGGCTAAACCCGAAGCTGAGAAGAACATCTGACCTCACCGTCAGGCATTTGTTAAACAAACAGGGATCGAACCCGAAGGGCGGCTCAACCCGAAGTTGATAACAACATTAGACCTCGCTGTCAGGCATCTGTTAAACAAACAGGCATCGAACCCGAAGGCCGGCTCAACCCGAAGTTGAGAAGAACATCTGACCTCACCGTCATGCAACTGTTAAACAAACAGGCATCGAACCCGATGGGCTGCTCAACCCAAACTTGATTAGATCATCTGAACTCGCAGTCAGGCATCTGTTAAACAAACATGCATCGAACCAGAAGCCGTCCCAACACGAAGTTGAGAGGAACATCTGACCTCGCCACCAGGCATCTGTTAAACAAACAAGCATCGAACCTGAAGGTCGGCTCAACATGAAGTTGAAAGGAACATTTGACTTCACTGTCAAGCATCTGTTAAACAAACAGTCATCAAATCCAAAGACCGCTCAACCCGAAGTTTAGAAGAACATCTGACCTCACCGTCAGGAATCTGTTAAACAAACAGGCATCGAACCCGAAGGGAGGCTCAACCCTAAGTTGATAAGACAATTAGACCTCGTTATTAGGCATCTGTTAAACAAACAGGCATCGAACCCGAAGGCTGGCTCAACCCGAAGTTGAGAAGAACTTCTGACCTCACCGTCAAGCATCTGTTAAACAAACAGGCATCGAACCCGATGGGCGGCTGAACCCAAAGTTGATAAGTACATCTGACCTCGCTGTCTGGCATCTGATAAACAAACATGCATCAAACCCGAAGGCCGACTCAACACGAATTTGAGAGGAACATCTGACCTCGCCGTCAGGCATCTGTTAAACAAACAGGCATTGAACCCGAAGGTCGGCTCAACATGAAGTTGAAAGGAACATTTGACTTCATTGTCAAGCATCTGTTAAACAAACAGTCATCAAATCTGAAGACCGGCTCAACTCGAAGTTGAGAAGAAAATCTGACCTCACCGTCAGGCATCTGTTAAACAAACAGGCATCGAACCCGAAGAGCGGCTCAACTCGAAGTTGATTAGATCATCTGACTCACCTTCAGGAATCTGTTAAACAAATATGCATTGAACCCGAAGGCCGGCTCAACACGAAGTTGAGAGAAACATCGGACCTCGCCGTCAGGCATCTGTTAAACAAACAGGCATCGAACCCGAAGGTTGGCTCAACATGAAGTTGAAAGGAACATTTGACTTCACTGTCAAGCATCCGTTAAACAAACAGTCATCAAATCCGAAGACCGGCTCAACCCGAAGTTGAGAAGAAAATCTGACCTCACCGTCAGGCATCTGTTAAACAAGCAGGCATCGAACCCGAAGGGCGGCTCAACCCGAAGTTGATTAGATCATCTGACTCACCGTCAGGCATCTGTTAAACAAACATGCATCAAACCCGAAGGCCGGCTCAACACGACGTTGAGAGCAACATCCGACCTCGCCGTCAGGCATCTGTTAAACAAACAGGCATCGAACCCGAAGGTTGGCTCAACATGAAGTTGAAAGGAACATTTGACTTCACTGTCAAGCATCTGTTTAACAAACACTCATCAAATCCGAAGACCGTCTAAACCTGAAGTTGAGAAGAACATCTGACCTCACCGTCAGGCATCTTCTAAACAAACAGGCATCAAACTCGAAGGGCGGCTCAACCCGAAGTTGATAAGAACATTAGACCTCGCTATTAGGCATCTGTTAAACAACCAGGCATCGAACCTGAAGTGCGGCCCAACCCGAAGTTGATTAGATCATCTGACCTCGCCGTCAGGCATCTGTTGAACAAACATGCATCGAACCCGAAGGCCGGGTCAACACGAAGTTGAGAGGAACACCTGACCTCGCCGTCATGCATATGTTAAACAAACAGGCATCGAACCCGAAGGTCGGCTCAACATGAAGTTGAAAGGAACATTTGACTTCACTGTCAAGCATCTGTTAAACAAACAGTCATCAAATCCGAAGACCGGCTAAACCCGAAGTTGAGAAGAACATATGACCTCACCGTCAGGCATCTGTTAAACAAACAGGCATCGAACCCGAAGGGCGGCTCAACCCGAAGTTGATAAGAATATTAGACCTCGTTGTCAGGAATCTGTTAAACAAACAGGCATCGAACCCGAAGTGCGGCCCAACCCGAAGTTGATTAGATCATCTGACCTCGCTGTCAGGCATTTGTTGAACAAACATGCATCGAACCTGAAGGTTGGCTCAACACTAAGTTGAGAGGAACATCTGACCTCGCCGTCAGGAATCTGTTAAACAAACAGGCATCAATCCCGAAGGTCGGCTCAACATGAAGTTGAAAGGAACATTTGACTTCACTGTCAAGCATCTGTTAAACAAACAGTCATCAAATCCAAAGACCGGCTAAACCTGAAGTTGAGAAGAACATCTAACCTCACCGTCAGGCATCTGTTAAACAAACAGGCATCGAACCCGAAGGGCGGCTCAACCCGAAGTTGATAAGAACATTAGACCTCGCTGTCAGGCATCTGTTAAACAAATACGCATCGAACCCGAAGGCCGGCTCAACCCGAAGTTTAGAAGAACATCTGACCTCACCGTCATGCAACTGTTAAACAAACAGGCATCGAACCCAATGGGCTGCTCAACCCAAACTTGATTAGATCATCTGAACTCGCCGTCAGGCATCTATTAAACAAACATGCATCAAACCCGAAGCCGGATCAACACGCAGTTGAGAGGAACATCTGACCTCGCCGTCAAGCATCTGTTAAACAAACAGGCAACGAACCCGAAGGTCGGCTCAACATGAAGTTGAAAGGAACATTTGACTTCACTATCAAGCATCTGTTAAACAAACAGTCATCAAATCCAAAGACCGTCTCAACCCTAAGTTTAGAAGAACATCTGACCTCACCGTCAGGCATCTGTTAAACAAACAGGCATCGAACCCGAAGGGCAGCTCAACCCGAAGTTGATAAGAACATTAGACCTTGCTGTCAGGCATCTATTAAACAAACAGGCATCGAACCCGAAGGCTGGCTCAACCCGAAGTTGAGAAGAACTTCTGACCTCACCGTCAGGGATCTGTTAAACAAACAGGCATCGAACCCGATGGGCGGCTCAACCCAAAGTTGATAAGTACATCTGACCTCGCCATCTGGCATCTGTTAAACAAACATGCATCAAACCCGAAGGCCGACTCAACACAAAGTTGAGAGGAACATCTGACCTCGCCGTCAGGCATCTGTTAAACAAACAAGCATCGAACCCGAAGGTCGGCTCAACATGAAGTTGAAAGGAACATTTGACTTCATTGTCAAGCATCTGTTAAACAAACAGTTATCAAATCCGAAGACCGGCTCAACCCGAAGTTTAGAAGAACTCCTGACCTCACCATCAGGCATCTGTTAAAGAAACAGGCATCGAACCTGAAGGGCGGCTCAACCCGAAGTTGATAAGAACATTAGACCTCGCTGTCAGGCGTCTGTTAAACAAACAGGCATCGAACCCGAAGTGCGGCCCAACCCGAAGTTGATTAGATCATCTGACCTCGCCGTCAGGCATCTGTTGAACAAACATGCATCGAACTCGAAGGCCGGCTCAACACGATGTTGAGAGGAACATCTGACCTTGCTTTCAGGCATCTGTTAAACAAACAGGCATCGAACCCGAAGGTCGGCTCAACATGAAGTTGAAAGGAACATTTGACTTCACTGTCAAGCATTTGTTAAACAAACAGTCATAAATCCGAAGACCGGCTAAACCCGAAGTTGAGAAGAACATCTGACCTCACCGTCAGGCATCTGTTAAACAAACAGGCATCGAACCCGAAGGGCGGCTCAACCCGAAGTTGATAACAACATTAGACCTCGCTGTCAGGCATCTGTTAAACAAACAGGCATCGAACCCGAAGGCCGGCTCAACCCGAAGTTGAGAAGAACATCTGACCTCACCGTCATGCAACTGTTAAACAAACAGGCATCGAACCCGATGGGCTGCTCAACCCAAACTTGATTAGATCATCTGAACTCGCAGTCAGGCATCTGTTAAACAAACATGCATCGAACCAGAAGCCGTCCCAACACGAAGTTGAGAGGAACATCTGACCTCGCCACCAGGCATCTGTTAAACAAACAAGCATCGAACCTGAAGGTCGGCTCAACATGAAGTTGAAAGGAACATTTGACTTCACTGTCAAGCATCTGTTAAACAAACAGTCATCAAATCCAAAGACCGCTCAACCCGAAGTTTAGAAGAACATCTGACCTCACCGTCAGGAATCTGTTAAACAAACAGGCATCGAACCCGAAGGGAGGCTCAACCCTAAGTTGATAAGAAAATTAGACCTCGTTATTAGGCATCTGTTAAACAAACAGGCATCGAACCCGAAGGCTGGCTCAACCCGAAGTTGAGAAGAACTTCTGACCTCACCGTCAAGCATCTGTTAAACAAACAGGCATCGAACCCGATGGGCGGCTGAACCCAAAGTTGATAAGTACATCTGACCTCGCTGTCTGGCATCTGTTAAACAAACATGCATCAAACCCGAAGGCCGACTCAACACGAAGTTGAGAGGAACATCTGACCTCGCAGTCAGGCATCTGTTAAACAAACAGGCATTGAACCCGAAGGTCGGCTCAACATGAAGTTGAAAGGAACATTTGACTTCACTGTCAAGCATTTGTTAAACAAACAGTCATAAATCCGAAGACCGGCTAAACCCGAAGTTGAGAAGAACATCTGACCTCACCGTCAGGCATCTGTTAAACAAACAGGCATCGAACCCGAAGGGCGGCTCAACCCGAAGTTGATAACAACATTAGACCTCGCTGTCAGGCATCTGTTAAACAAACAGGCATCGAACCCGAAGGCCGGCTCAACCCGAAGTTGAGAAGAACATCTGACCTCACCGTCATGCAACTGTTAAACAAACAGGCATCGAACCCGATGGGCTGCTCAACCCAAACTTGATTAGATCATCTGAACTCGCAGTCAGGCATCTGTTAAACAAACATGCATCGAACCAGAAGCCGTCCCAACACGAAGTTGAGAGGAACATCTGACCTCGCCACCAGGCATCTGTTAAACAAACAAGCATCGAACCTGAAGGTCGGCTCAACATGAAGTTGAAAGGAACATTTGACTTCACTGTCAAGCATCTGTTAAACAAACAGTCATCAAATCCAAAGACCGCTCAACCCGAAGTTTAGAAGAACATCTGACCTCACCGTCAGGAATCTGTTAAACAAACAGGCATCGAACCCGAAGGGAGGCTCAACCCTAAGTTGATAAGAAAATTAGACCTCGTTATTAGGCATCTGTTAAACAAACAGGCATCGAACCCGAAGGCTGGCTCAACCCGAAGTTGAGAAGAACTTCTGACCTCACCGTCAAGCATCTGTTAAACAAACAGGCATCGAACCCGATGGGCGGCTGAACCCAAAGTTGATAAGTACATCTGACCTCGCTGTCTGGCATCTGTTAAACAAACATGCATCAAACCCGAAGGCCGACTCAACACGAAGTTGAGAGGAACATCTGACCTCGCAGTCAGGCATCTGTTAAACAAACAGGCATTGAACCCGAAGGTCGGCTCAACATGAAGTTGAAAGGAACATTTGACTTCATTGTCAAGCATCTGTTAAACAAACAGTCATCAAATCTGAAGACCGGCTCAACTCGAAGTTGAGAAGAACATCTGACCTCACCGTTAGACATCTGTTAAACAAACAGGCATCAAACCCGAAGGGCGGCTCAACCCGAAGTTGATAAGAACATTAGACCTCGCTGTCAGGCATCTGTTAAAAAAATAGGCATCGAACCCGAAGGCCGGCTCAACCCGATGTTGAGAAGAACATTTGACCTCACCGTCAGGCATCTGTTAAACAAACAGGCATCGAACCCGATGGGCAGCTCAACCTAAAGTTGATGAGATCATCTGAACTCGCCGTCAGGCATCTATTAAACAAACATGCATCGAACCCGAAGGCCGGCTCAACACGAAGTTGAGATAAACATCTGACCTCGCTGTCAGGCATCTGTTAAACAAACAGGCATCGAACCCGAAGGTCGTCTCATCATGAACTTGAAAGGAACATTTGACTTCACTGTCAAGCATCTGTTAAACAAACAGTCATCAAATCCGAAGACCGGCTCAACCCGAAGTTGAGAAGAACATCTGACCTCACCGTCAGGCATCTGTTAAACAAACATGCATCGAACCCGAAGTGCGGCCCAACCCGAAGTTGATTAGATCATCTGACCTCGCTGTCAGGAATCTGTTGAACAAACATGCATCGAACCCGAAGGCCGGCTCAACACGAAGTTGAGAGGAACATCTAACCTCGCGGTTAGGCATTTGTTAAACAAACAGGCATCGAACCCGAATGTCGGCTCAACATGAACTTGAAAGGAACATTTGACTTCACTGTCAAGCATCTGTTAAACAAACAGGCATCGAACCCGAAGGGCGGCTCAACCCGAAGTTGATAAGAACATTAGACCTCGCTGTCAAACATCTGTTAAAAGAACAGGCATCGAACACGCAGGGCGGCTCAACCCGAAGTTGAGAAGAACATCTGACCTCACCGTCAGGCATCAGTTAAACAAACAGGCCTCAAACCCGATGGGCGGCTCAACCCAAAGTTGATGAGATCATCTGAACTCGCCGTCAAGCATCTGTTAAACAAACAGTCATCAAATCCGAAGACCGGCTCAACCCGAAGTTGAGAACAACATCTGACCTCACCGCCAGTCATCTGTTAAACAAACAGGCATCGAACCCGAAGTGCGGCCCAACCCGAAGTTGATTAGATCATCTGACCTCGCCGTCAGGCATCTGTTGAACAAACATGCATCGAACCCGAAGGTCGGCTCAACACAAAGTTGAGAGGAACATCTGACCTCGCGGTTAGGCATTTGTTAAACAAACAGGTATCGAACCCGAAGGTCGGCTCAACATGAAGTTGAAAGGAACATTTGACGTCACTGTGAAGCATCTGTTAAAGAAACAGTCATCAAATCCGAAGACCGACCAAACCCGAAGTTGAGAAGAACATCTGACCTCACCGTCAGGCATCTGTTAAACAAACAGGCATCGAACCCGAATGGCGGCTCAACCCGAAGTTGATAACAACATTATACCTCGCTGTCAGGCATCTGTTAAAAAAACAGGCATCGAACCCGAAGGCTGGCTCAAACCGAAGTTGAGAAGAACATCTGACCTCACCGTCAGGCATCTGTTAAACAAACAGGCATCGAACCCGATGGGCGGCTAAACCCAAAGTTGATGAGATCATCTGAACTCGCCATCAGGCATCTGTTAAACAAACACGCATCGAACCCGAAGGCCGGCTCAACGCGAAATTGAGATGAACATCCTACCTCGCCTTCAGGCATCTGTTAAATAAACAAGCATCGAACCCGAAGGTCGGCTCAACATGAAGTTGAAAGGAACATTTGACTTCACTGTCAAGCATCTGTTAAACAAACAGTCATCAAATCTGAAGACCGGCTCAACCCGAAGTTGAGAAGAACATCTGACCTCACCGTCAAACATCTGTTAAACAAACAGGCACAACCCAAACTTGATTAGATCATCTGAACTCGCCGTCAGGCATCTGTTAAACAAACATGCATCGAACCCGAAGGCCGGCTCAACACGAAGTTGAGAGGAACATCTGACCTCGCGGTTAGGCATTTGTTAAACAAACAGGCATCGAACCCGAAGGTCGGCTCAACATGAAATTGAAAGGAACATTTGACTTCACTATCAAGCATCTGTTAAACAAACAATCATCAAATCCGAAGACCGGCTCAACCCGAAGTTGAGAAGAACATCTGACCTCACCGTCAGGCATCTGTTAAACAAACATGCATCGAACCCGAAGTGCGGCCCAACCCGAAGTTGATTAGATCATCTGACCTCGCTGTCAGGCATCTGTTGAATAAACATGCATCTAACCCGAAGGTCGGCTCAACACAAAGTTGAGAGGAACATCTAACCTCGCGGTTAGGCATTTGTTAAACAAACAGGTATCGAACCCGATGGTCGGCTCAACATGAAGTTGAAAGGAACATTTGACGTCACTGTCAAGCATCTGTTAAACAAATAGTCATCAAATCCGAAGACCGACCAAACCCGAAGTTGAGAAGAACATCTGACCTCACCGTCAGGCATCTGTTAAACAAACAGGCATCGAACCCGAAGGGCGGCTCAACCCGAAGTTGATAAGAACATTAGACCTCGCTGTCAGGCATCTGTTAAAAAAACAGGCATCGAACACGAAGGCCGGCTCAACCCGAAGTTGAGAAGAACATCTGAACTCGCCATCAGGCATCTGTTAAACAAACACGCATCGAACCCGAAGGCCGGCTCAACACGAAATTGAGATGAACATCCTACCTCGCCGTCAGGCATCTGTTAAATAAACAAGCATCGAACCCGAAGGTCGGCTCAACATGAAGTTGAAAGGAACATTTGACTTCACCGTCAAGCATGTGTTAAACAAACATTCATCAAATCTGAAGACCGGCTCAACCCGAAGTTGAGAAGAACATCTGACCTCACCGTTAAGCATCTGTTAAACAAACAGGCATCGAACCCGAAGTGCGGCCCAACCTGAAGTTGATTAGATCATCTGACCTCGCTGTCCGACATCTGTTGAACAAAGATGCATTGAACCCGAAGGGCGGCTCAACACGAAGTTGAGAAGAACATCTAACCTCGCCGTCAGGCATCTGTTAAACAAACAAGCATCGAACCCGAAGGTCGGCTCAACATGAAGTTGAAAGGAACATTTGACTTCATTGTGAAGCATCTGTTAGACAAACAGTCATCAAATCCGAAGACCGGCTAAACCCGAAGTTGAGAAGAACATCTGACCTCACCGTCAGGCATCTGTTAAACAAACAGGCATCGAACCCGAAGAGCAGCCCTACCCGAAGTTGATAAGAACATTAGACCTCGCTGTCAGGCATGTATTAAACAAACAGGCATCGAACCCGAAGTGCGGCCCAACCCGAAGTTGATTAGATCATCTGACCTTGCCGTCAGGCATCTGTTGAACAAACATGCATCGAACCCGAAGGCCGGCTCAACATGAAGTTGAGAGGAACATCTGACCTCGCCGTCAGGCATCTGTTAAACAAACAGGCATCGAACCCGAAGGTCGGCTCAACATGAAGTTGAAAGCAACATTTGACTTCACTGTCAAGCATCTGTTAAACAAACAGTCATCAAATCCGAAGACCGGCTAAACCCGAAGTTGAGAGGAACATCTGACCTCACCGTCAGGCATCTGTTAAACAAACAGGCATCGAACCCGAAGGGCGGCTCAACCCGAAGTTGATAAGAACATTACACCTCGCTGTCAGGCATCTGTTAAACAAACAGGCATCGAACCCGAAGGCCGGCTCAACCCGAAGTTGAGAAGAACATCTGACCTCACCGTCATGCATATGTTAAAAAAACAGGCATCGAGCCCGATGGGCTTCTCAACCTAAACTTGATTAGATCATCTGACCTCGCCGTCAGGCATCTGTTAAACAAACATGCATCGTACCCGAAGGCCGGCTCAACATGAAGTTGAGAGGAACATCTGACCTCGCAGTTAGGCATTTGTTAAACAAATAGGCATCGAACCCGAAGGTTGGCTCAACATGAAGTTGAAAGGAACATTTGACTTCACTGTCAAGCATCTGTTAAACAAACAGTCATCAAATCCGAAGGCCGGCTAAACTCGAAGTTGATAAGAACATCTGACCTCACCGTCAGGCTTCTGTTAAACAAACAGGCATCGAACCCGAAGGGCGGCTAAACCCGAAGTTGATAAGAACATTAGACCTCGCTGTCAGGCATCTGTTTAAAAAACAGGCATCGAACCCGATGGCCGGCTCAACCCGATGTTGAGAAGAACGTTTGACCTCACCGTCAGGCATGTGTTAAACAAACAGGCATCGAACCCGAAGGTCGGCTCAACATGAAGTTGAAAGGAACATTTGACTTCACTGTCAAGCATCTGTTAAACAAACAGTCATCAAATCCGAAGACCGGCTCAACCCGAAGTTGAGAAGAACATCTGACCTCACCGTCAGGCATCTGTTAAACAAACAGGCATCGAACCCGAAGTGCGGCCCAACCCGAAGTTGATTAGATCACATGACCTCGCCATCAGGCATCTGTTGAACAAACATGCATCGAACCCGAAGGCCGGCACAACACGAAGTTGAGAGGAACATCTGACCTCGCGGTTAGGCATTTGTTAAACAAACAGGCATCGAACCCGAAGGTCGGCTCAACATGAAGTTGAAAGGAACATTTGACTTCACTGTCAAGCATCTGTTAAACAAACAGTCATCAAATTCGAAGACCGGCTAAACTCGAAGTTTAGAAGAACTCCTGACCTCACCATCAGGCATCTGTTAAACAAACAGGCATCGAACCCGAAGGGCGGCTCAACCCGAAATTGATAAGAACATTAGACCTAGCTGTCAAGCATCTGTTAAAAAAACAGGCATCGAACCCGAAGGGCGGCTCAACCCGAAGTCTAGCAGAACATCTGACCTCACCGTCAGGCATCTATTAAACAAACAGGCATCGAACCCAATGGGCGGCTCAACCCAAAGTTGATGAGATCATCTGAACTCGCCGTCAGGCATCTGTTAAACAAACATGTATCGAACCCGAAGGCCGGCTCAACACGAAGTTGAGATGAACATCTGACCTCTCCGTCAGGCATCTGTTAAACAAACAGGCATCGAACCCGAAGGTCGGCTCAACATGAAGTTGAAAGGAACATTTGACTTCACTGTCAAGCATCTGTTAAACAAACAGTCATCAAATCCGAAGACCGGCTCAACCCAAAGTTGAGAAGAACATCTGACCTTACCGCCAGGCATCTGTTAAACAAACAGGCATCGAACCCGAAGTTGATTAGATCATCTGACCTCGCCGTCAGGCATCTGTTGAACAAACATGCATCGAACACGAAGGCCGGCTCAACACGAAGTTGAGAGGAACATCTAACCTCGCGTTTAGGCATTTGTTAAACAAACAGGCATCGAACCCGAAGGTCGGCTCAACATGAAGTTGAAAGGAACATTTGACGTCACTGTCAAGCATCTGTTAAACAAACAGTCATCAAATCCGAAGACCGACCAAACCCGAAGTTGAGAAGAACATCTGACCTCACCGTCAGGCATCCGTTAAACAAACAGGCAGCGAATCCGATGGGCGGCTCAACCCGAAGTTGATAAGAACATTAGACCTCGCTGTCAGGCATCTGTTAAAAAAACAGGCATCGAACCCGAAGGCCGGCTCAACCCGAAGTTGAGAAGAACATCTGACCTCACCGTCAGGCATCTGTTAAACAAACAGGCATCGAACCCGATGGGCGGCTCAACCCAAAGTTGATGAGATCATCTGAACTCGCTGTCAGGCATCTGTTAAACAAACATGCATCGAACTCGAAGGCCGGCTCAACACGAAGTTGATATGAACATCCTACCTCGCCGTCAGGCATCTGTTAAACAAACAGGCATCGAACCCGAAGGTCGGCTCAACATTAAGTTGAAAGGAACATTTGACTTCACTGTCAAGCATTTGTTAAACAAAGAGTCATCAAATCCTAAGGCCGGCTCAACCCGATGTTGAGAAGAACATTTGACCTCACCGTCAGGCATCTGTTAAACAAACAGGCATCGAACCCGATGGGCGGCTCAACCTAAAGTTGATGAGATCATCTGAACTCGCCGTCAGGCATCTATTAAACAAACATGAATCGAACCTGAAGGCCGGCTCAACACGAAGTTGAGATGAACATCTGACCTCGCCGTCAGGCATCTGTTAAACAAACAGGCATCGAACCCGAAGGTCGGCTCATCATGAAGTTGAAAGGAACATTTGACTTCACTATCAAGCATCTGTTAAACAAACAATCATCAAATCCGAAGACCGGCTCAACCCGAAGTTGAGAAGAACATCTGACCTCACCGTCTGGCATCTGTTAAACAAACATGCATCGAACCCGAAGTGCGGGCCAACCCGAAGTTGATTAGATCATCTGACCTCGCTGTCAGGCATCTGTTGAATAAACATGCATCTAACCCGAAGGTCGGCTCAACACAAAGTTGAGAGGAACATCTAACCTCGCGGTTAGGCATTTGTTAAACAAACAGGTATCGAACCCGATGGTCGGCTCAACATGAAGTTGAAAGGAACATTTGACGTCACTGTCAAGCATCTGTTAAACAAACAGTCATCAAATCCGAAGACCGACCAAACCCGAAGTTGAGAAGAACATCTGACCTCACCGTCAGGCATCTGTTAAACAAACAGGCATCGAACCCGAAGGGCGGCTCAACCCGAAGTTGATAAGAACATTAGACCTCGCTGTCAGGCATCTGTTAAAAAAACAGGCATCGAACACGAAGGCCGGCTCAACCCGAAGTTGAGAAGAACATCTGAACTCGCCATCAGGCATCTGTTAAACAAACACGCATCGAACCCGAAGGCCGGCTCAACACGAAATTGAGATGAACATCCTACCTCGCCGTCAGGCATCTGTTAAATAAACAAGCATCGAACCCGAAGGTCGGCTCAACATGAAGTTGAAAGGAACATTTGACTTCACTGTCAAGCATGTGTTAAACAAACATTCATCAAATCTGAAGACCGGCTCAACCCGAAGTTGAGAAGAACATCTGACCTCACCGTTAAGCATCTGTTAAACAAACAGGCATCGAACCCGAAGTGCGGCCCAACCTGAAGTTGATTAGATCATCTGACCTCGCTGTCCGACATCTGTTGAACAAACATGCATTGAACCCGAAGGGCGGCTCAACACGAAGTTGAGAAGAACATCTAACCTCGCCGTCAGGCATCTGTTAAACAAACAGGCATCGAACCCGAAGGTCGGCTCAACATGAAGTTGAAAGGAACATTTGACTTCATTGTGAAGCATCTGTTAGACAAACAGTCATCAAATCCGAAGACCGGCTAAACCCGAAGTTGAGAAGAACATCTGACCTCACCGTCAGGCATCTGTTAAACAAACAGGCATCGAACCCGAAGAGCAGCCCTACCCGAAGTTGATAAGAACATTAGACCTCGCTGTCAGGCATGTATTAAACAAACAGGCATCGAACCCGAAGTGCGGCCCAACCCGAAGTTGATTAGATCATCTGACCTTGCCGTCAGGCATCTGTTGAACAAACATGCATCGAACCCGAAGGCCGGCTCAACATGAAGTTGAGAGGAACATCTGACCTCGCCGTCAGGCATCTGTTAAACAAACAGGCATCGAACCCGAAGGTCGGCTCAACATGAAGTTGAAAGCAACATTTGACTTCACTGTCAAGCATCTGTTAAACAAACAGTCATCAAATCCGAAGACCGGCTAAACCCGAAGTTGAGAGGAACATCTGACCTCACCGTCAGGCATCTGTTAAACAAACAGGCATCGAACCCGAAGGGCGGCTCAACCCGAAGTTGATAAGAACATTACACCTCGCTGTCAGGCATCTGTTAAACAAACAGGCATCGAACCCGAAGGCCGGCTCAACCCGAAGTTGAGAAGAACATCTGACCTCACCGTCATGCATATGTTAAAAAAACAGGCATCGAGCCCGATGGGCTTCTCAACCTAAACTTGATTAGATCATCTGACCTCGCCGTCAGGCATCTGTTAAACAAACATGCATCGTACCCGAAGGCCGGCTCAACATGAAGTTGAGAGGAACATCTGACCTCGCAGTTAGGCATTTGTTAAACAAATAGGCATCGAACCCGAAGGTTGGCTCAACATGAAGTTGAAAGGAACATTTGACTTCACTTTCAAGCATCTGTTAAACAAACAGTCATCAAATCCGAAGGCCGGCTAAACTCGAAGTTGATAAGAACATCTGACCTCACCGTCAGGCTTCTGTTAAACAAACAGGCATCGAACCCGAAGGGCGGCTAAACCCGAAGTTGATAAGAACATTAGACCTCGCTGTCAGGCATCTGTTAAAAACACAGGCATCGAACCCGATGGCCGGCTCAACCCGATGTTGAGAAGAACGTTTGACCTCACCGTCAGGCATGTGTTAAACAAACAGGCATCGAACCCGAAGGTCGGCTCAACATGAAGTTGAAAGGAACATTTGACTTCACTGTCAAGCATCTGTTAAACAAACAGTCATCAAATCCGAAGACCGGCTCAACCCGAAGTTGAGAAGAACATCTGACCTCACCGTCAGGCATCTGTTAAACAAACAGGCATCGAACCCGAAGGTCGGCTCAACCCGAAGTTGAGAAGAACATCTGACCTCACCGTCAGGCATCTGTTAAACAAACAGGCATCGAATCCGATGGGCTGCTCAACCCAAACTTGATTAGATCATCTGAACTCGCCGTCAGGCATCTGTTAAACAAACATGCATCGAACCCGAAGGCCGGCTCAACACGAAGTTGAGAGGAACATCTGACCTCTCCGTCAGGCATCTGTTAAACAAACAAGCATCGAACCCGGAGGTCGTCTCAACATGAAGTTGAAAGGAACATTTGACTTCACTGTCAAGCATCGGTTAAACAAACAGTCTTTAAATCCGAAGACCGGCTCAACCCGAAGTTGAGAAGAAAATCTGACCTCACCGTCAGGTATCTGTTAAACAAACAGGCATCGAACCCGAAGGGCGGCTCAACCCGAAGTTGATTAGATCATCTGACTCACCGTCAGGCATCAGTTAAACAAACATGCATCGAACCCGAAGGCTGGCTCAACACGAAGTTGAGAGCAACATCTGACCTCGCCGTCAGGCATCTATTAAACAAACAGGCATTGAACCCGAAGGTCGGCTCAACATGAAGTTGAAAGCAACATTTGACTTCACCGTCAAGCATCTGTTAAACAAACAGTCATCAAACCCGAAGACCGTCTAAACCCGAAGTTGAGGAGAACATCTGACCTCACCGTCAGGCATCTGTTAAACAAACAGGCACCGAACCCGAAGGGCGGCTCAACCCGAAGTTGATAAGAACATTAGACCTCGCTGTCAGGCATCTGTTAAACAAACAGGCATCGAACCCGAGGCGCGGCCCAACCCAAAGTTGATTAGATCATCTGACCTCACCGTCAGGCATCTGTTGAACAAACATGTATCGAACCTGAAGGCCGACTCAACACGAAGTTGAGAGGAACATCTGACCTCGCCGTCAGGCATCTGTTAAACAAACAGACATCGAACCCGAACGTCGGCTCAACATGAAGTTGAAAGGAACATTTGACTTCACTATCAAGCATCTGTTAAACAAATAGTCATCAAATCCGAAGACTGGCTAAACCCGAAGTTGAGAAGAACATCTGACCTCACCGTCAGGCATCTGTTAAACAAACAGGCATCGAACCCGAAGGCGGCTCAACCCGAAGTTGTTAAGAACATTAGACCTCGCTGTCAGGCATCTGTTAAACAAACAGGCTTCGAACCCGAAGGCTGGCTCAACCTGAAGTTGAGAAGAACATCTGACCTCACCGTCAGGCATCTGTTAAACAAACAGGCATCGAACCCGATGGGCGGCTCAACCCAAAGTTGATAAGTACATCTGACCTCACCGTCTGGCATTTGTTAAACAAACATGCATCAAACACGAAGGCCGGCTCAACACGAAGTTTAGAGGAACATCTGAACTCGCCGTCAGGCATCTGTTAAATAAACAGGCATATAACCCGAAGGTCGGCTCAACATGAAGTTGAAAGGAACATTTGACTTCATTGTCAAGCATCTGTTAAACAAACAGTCATCAAATCCGAAGACCGGCTCAACCCGAAGTTGAGAAAAACATCTGACCTCACCGTCAGGCATCTGTTAAACAAACACACATCAAACCCGAAGGGCGGCTCAACCCGAAGTTGATAAGAACATTAGACCTCGCTGTCAGGCATCTGTTAAACAAACAGGCATCGAACCCGAAGGTCGGCTCAACCCGAAGTTGAGAAGAACATCTGACCTCACCGTCAGGCATCTGTTAAACAAACAGGCATCGAATCCGATGGGCTGCTCAACCCAAACTTGATTAGATCATCTGAACTCGCCGTCAGGCATCTGTTAAACAAACATGCATCGAACCCGAAGGCCGGCTCAACACGAAGTTGAGAGGAACATCTGACCTCTCCGTCAGGCATCTGTTAAACAAACAAGCATCGAACCCGGAGGTCGTCTCAACATGAAGTTGAAAGGAACATTTGACTTCACTGTCAAGCATCGGTTAAACAAACAGTCTTTAAATCCGAAGACCGGCTCAACCCGAAGTTGAGAAGAAAATCTGACCTCACCGTCAGGTATCTGTTAAACAAACAGGCATCGAACCCGAAGGGCGGCTCAACCCGAAGTTGATTAGATCATCTGACTCACCGTCAGGCATCAGTTAAACAAACATGCATCGAACCCGAAGGCTGGCTCAACACGAAGTTGAGAGCAACATCTGACCTCGCCGTCAGGCATCTATTAAACAAACAGGCATTGAACCCGAAGGTCGGCTCAACATGAAGTTGAAAGCAACATTTGACTTCACCGTCAAGCATCTGTTAAACAAACAGTCATCAAACCCGAAGACCGTCTAAACCCGAAGTTGAGGAGAACATCTGACCTCACCGTCAGGCATCTGTTAAACAAACAGGCACCGAACCCGAAGGGCGGCTCAACCCGAAGTTGATAAGAACATTAGACCTCGCTGTCAGGCATCTGTTAAACAAACAGGCATCGAACCCGAGGCGCGGCCCAACCCAAAGTTGATTATATCATCTGACCTCACCGTCAGGCATCTGTTGAACAAACATGTATCGAACCTGAAGGCCGACTCAACACGAAGTTGAGAGGAACATCTGACCTCGCCGTCAGGCATCTGTTAAACAAACAGACATCGAACCCGAACGTCGGCTCAACATGAAGTTGAAAGGAACATTTGACTTCACTATCAAGCATCTGTTAAACAAATAGTCATCAAATCCGAAGACTGGCTAAACCCGAAGTTGAGAAGAACATCTGACCTCACCGTCAGGCATCTGTTAAACAAACAGGCATCGAACCCGAAGGCGGCTCAACCCGAAGTTGTTAAGAACATTAGACCTCGCTGTCAGGCATCTGTTAAACAAACAGGCTTCGAACCCGAAGGCTGGCTCAACCTGAAGTTGAGAAGAACATCTGACCTCACCGTCAGGCATCTGTTAAACAAACAGGCATCGAACCCGATGGGCGGCTCAACCCAAAGTTGATAAGTACATCTGACCTCACCGTCTGGCATTTGTTAAACAAACATGCATCAAACCCGAAGGCCGGCTCAACACGAAGTTTAGAGGAACATCTGAACTCGCCGTCAGGCATCTGTTAAATAAACAGGCATATAACCCGAAGGTCGGCTCAACATGAAGTTGAAAGGAACATTTGACTTCATTGTCAAGCATCTGTTAAACAAACAGTCATCAAATCCGAAGACCGGCTCAACCCGAAGTTGAGAAAAACATCTGACCTCACCGTCAGGCATCTGTTAAACAAACACACATCGAACCCGAAGGGCGGCTCAACCCGAAGTTGATAAGAACATTAGACCTCGCTGTCAGGCATCTGTTAAACAAACAGGCATCGAACCCGAAGGTCGGCTCAACCCGAAGTTGAGAAGAACATCTGACCTCACCGTCAGGCATTTGTTAAACAAACAGGCATCGAATCCGATGGGCTGCTCAACCCAAACATGATTAGATCATCTGAACTCGCCGTCAGGCATCTGTTAAACAAACATGCATCGAACCCTAAGGCCGGCTCAACACGAAGTTGAGAGGAACATCTGACTTCGTCGTCAGGCATCTGTTAAACAAACAAGCATCGAACCCGAATGTCGTCTCAACATGAAGTTGAAAGGAACATTTGACTTCACTATCAAGCATCGGTTAAACAAACAGTCTTCAAATCCGAAGATCGGCTCAACCCGAAGTTGAGAAGAAAATCTGACCTCACCGTCAGGCATCTGTTAAACAAACAGGCATCGAACCCGAAGGGCGGCTCAACCCGAAGTTGATTAGATCATCTGACTCACCGTCAGGCATCAGTTAAACAAACATGCATCGAACCCGAAGGCTGGCTCAACACGAAGTTGAGAGCAACATCTAACCTTGCCGTCAGTCATCTGTTAAACAAACAGGCATCGAACCCGAAGGTAGGCTCAACATGAAGTTGAAAGGAACATTTGACTTCACCGTCAAGCATCTGTTAAACAAACAGTCATCAAACCCGAAGACCGTCTAAACCCGAAGTTGAGGAGAACATCTGACCTCACCGTCAGGCATCTGTTAAACAAACAGGCACCGAACCCGAAGGGCGGCTCAACCCGAAGTTGATAAGAACATTAGACCTCGCTGTCAGGCATCTGTTAAACAAACAGGCATCGAACCCGAGGCGCGGCCCAACCCAAAGTTGATTAGATCATCTGACCTCGCCGTCAGGCATCTGTTGAACAAACATGTATCGAACCTGAAGGCCGACTCAACACGAAGTTGAGAGGAACATCTGACCTCGCCGTCAGGCATCTGTTAAACAAACAGACATCGAACCCGAACGTCGGCTCAACATGAAGTTGAAAGGAACATTTGACTTCACTGTCAAGCATCTGTTAAACAAATAGTCATCAAATCCGAAGACTGGCTAAACCCGAAGTTGAGAAGAACATCTGACCTCACCGTCAGGCATCTGTTAAACAAACAGGCATCGAACCCGAAGGCGGCTCAACCCGAAGTTGTTAAGAACATTAGACCTCGCTGTCAGGCATCTGTTAAACAAACAGGCTTCGAACCCGAAGGCTGGCTCAACCTGAAGTTGAGAAGAACATCTGACCTCACCGTCAGGCATCTGTTAAACAAACAGGCATCGAACCCGATGGGCGGCTCAACCCAAAGTTGATAAGTACATCTGACCTCACCGTCTGGCATCTGTTAAACAAACATGCATCAAACCCGAAGGCCGGCTCAACACGAAGTTTAGAGGAACATCTGAACTCGCCGTCAGGCATCTGTTAAATAAACAGGCATATAACCCGAAGGTCGGCTCAACATGAAGTTGAAAGGAACATTTGACTTCATTGTCAAGCATCTGTTAAACAAACAGTCATCAAATCCGAAGACCGGCTCAACCCGAAGTTGAGAAGAACATCTGACCTCACCGTCAGGCATCTGTTAAACAAACACACATCGAACCCGAAGGGCGGCTCAACCCGAAGTTGATAAGAACATTAGACCTCGCTGTCAGGCATCTGTTAAACAAACAGGCATCGAACCCGAAGGTCGGCTCAACCCGAAGTTGAGAAGAACATCTGACCTCACCGTCAGGCATTTGTTAAACAAACAGGCATCGAATCCGATGGGCTGCTCAACCCAAACTTGATTAGATCATCTGAACTCGCCGTCAGGCATCTGTTAAACAAACATGCATCGAACCCTAAGGCCGGCTCAACACGAAGTTGAGAGGAACATCTGACTTCGTCGTCAGGCATCTGTTAAACAAACAAGCATCGAACCCGAAGGTCGTCTCAACATGAAGTTGAAAGGAACATTTGACTTCACTATCAAGCATCGGTTAAACAAACAGTCTTCAAATCCGAAGATCGGCTCAACCCGAAGTTGAGAAGAAAATCTGACCTCACCGTCAGGCATCTGTTAAACAAACAGGCATCGAACCCGAAGGGCGGCTCAACCCGAAGTTGATTAGATCATCTGACTCACCGTCAGGCATCAGTTAAACAAACATGCATCGAACCCGAAGGCTGGCTCAACACGAAGTTGAGAGAAACATCTGACCTTGCCGTCAGTCATCTGTTAAACAAACAGGCATCGAACCCGAAGGTAGGCTCAACATGAAGTTGAAAGGAACATTTGACTTCACCGTCAAGCATCTGTTAAACAAACAGTCATCAAACCCGAAGACCGTCTAAACCCGAAGTTGAGGAGAACATCTGACCTCACCGTCAGGCATCTGTTAAACAAACAGGCACCGAACCCGAAGGGCGGCTCAACCCGAAGTTGATAAGAACATTAGACCTCGCTGTCAGGCATCTGTTAAACAAACAGGCATCGAACCCGAGGCGCGGCCCAACCCAAACTTGATTAGATCATCTGACCTCGCCGTCAGGCATCTGTTGAACAAACATGTATCGAACCTGAAGGCCGACTCAACACGAAGTTGAGAGGAACATCTGACCTCGCCGTCAGGCATCTGTTAAACAAACAGACATCGAACCCGAACGTCGGCTCAACATGAAGTTGAAAGGAACATTTGACTTCACTGTCAAGCATCTGTTAAACAAATAGTCATCAAATCCGAAGACTGGCTAAACCCGAAGTTGAGAAGAACATCTGACCTCACCGTCAGGCATCTGTTAAACAAACAGGCATCGAACCCGAAGGCGGCTCAACCCGAAGTTGTTAAGAACATTAGACCTCGCTGTCAGGCATCTGTTAAACAAACAGGCTTCGAACCCGAAGGCTGGCTCAACCTGAAGTTGAGAAGAACATCTGACCTCACCGTCAGGCATCTGTTAAACAAACAGGCATCGAACCCGATGGGCGGCTCAACCCAAAGTTGATAAGTACATCTGACCTCACCGTCTGGCATCTGTTAAACAAACATGCATCAAACCCGAAGGCCGGCTCAACACGAAGTTTAGAGGAACATCTGAACTCGCCGTCAGGCATCTGTTAAATAAACAGGCATATAACCCGAAGGTCGGCTCAACATGAAGTTGAAAGGAACATTTGACTTCATTGTCAAGCATCTGTTAAACAAACAGTCATCAAATCCGAAGACCGGCTCAACCCGAAGTTGAGAAAAACATCTGACCTCACCGTCAGGCATCTGTTAAACAAACACACATCGAACCCGAAGGGCGGCTCAACCCGAAGTTGATAAGAACATTAGACCTCGCTGTCAGGCATCTGTTAAACAAACAGGCATCGAACCCGAAGGTCGGCTCAACCCGAAGTTGAGAAGAACATCTGACCTCACCGTCAGGCATTTGTTAAACAAACAGGCATCGAATCCGATGGGCTGCTCAACCCAAACTTGATTAGATCATCTGAACTCGCCGTCAGGCATCTGTTAAACAAACATGCATCGAACCCTAAGGCCGGCTCAACACGAAGTTGAGAGGAACATCTGACTTCGTCGTCAGGCATCTGTTAAACAAACAAGCATCGAACCCGAATGTCGTCTCAACATGAAGTTGAAAGGAACATTTGACTTCACTATCAAGCATCGGTTAAACAAACAGTCTTCAAATCCGAAGATCGGCTCAACCCGAAGTTGAGAAGAAAATCTGACCTCACCGTCAGGCATCTGTTAAACAAACAGGCATCGAACCCGAAGGGCGGCTCAACCCGAAGTTGATTAGATCATCTGACTCACCGTCAGGCATCAGTTAAACAAACATGCATCGAACCCGAAGGCTGGCTCAACACGAAGTTGAGAGCAACATCTAACCTTGCCGTCAGTCATCTGTTAAACAAACAGGCATCGAACCCGAAGGTAGGCTCAACATGAAGTTGAAAGGAACATTTGACTTCACCGTCAAGCATCTGTTAAACAAACAGTCATCAAACCCGAAGACCGTCTAAACCCGAAGTTGAGGAGAACATCTGACCTCACCGTCAGGCATCTGTTAAACAAACAGGCACCGAACCCGAAGGGCGGCTCAACCCGAAGTTGATAAGAACATTAGACCTCGCTGTCAGGCATCTGTTAAACAAACAGGCATCGAACCCGAGGCGCGGCCCAACCCAAAGTTGATTAGATCATCTGACCTCGCCGTCAGGCATCTGTTGAACAAACATGTATCGAACCTGAAGGCCGACTCAACACGAAGTTGAGAGGAACATCTGACCTCGCCGTCAGGCATCTGTTAAACAAACAGACATCGAACCCGAACGTCGGCTCAACATGAAGTTGAAAGGAACATTTGACTTCACTGTCAAGCATCTGTTAAACAAATAGTCATCAAATCCGAAGACTGGCTAAACCCGAAGTTGAGAAGAACATCTGACCTCACCGTCAGGCATCTGTTAAACAAACAGGCATCGAACCCGAAGGCGGCTCAACCCGAAGTTGTTAAGAACATTAGACCTCGCTGTCAGGCATCTGTTAAACAAACAGGCTTCGAACCCGAAGGCTGGCTCAACCTGAAGTTGAGAAGAACATCTGACCTCACCGTCAGGCATCTGTTAAACAAACAGGCATCGAACCCGATGGGCGGCTCAACCCAAAGTTGATAAGTACATCTGACCTCACCGTCTGGCATCTGTTAAACAAACATGCATCAAACCCGAAGGCCGGCTCAACACGAAGTTTAGAGGAACATCTGAACTCGCCGTCAGGCATCTGTTAAATAAACAGGCATATAACCCGAAGGTCGGCTCAACATGAAGTTGAAAGGAACATTTGACTTCATTGTCAAGCATCTGTTAAACAAACAGTCATCAAATCCGAAGACCGGCTCAACCCGAAGTTGAGAAGAACATCTGACCTCACCGTCAGGCATCTGTTAAACAAACACACATCGAACCCGAAGGGCGGCTCAACCCGAAGTTGATAAGAACATTAGACCTCGCTGTCAGGCATCTGTTAAACAAACAGGCATCGAACCCGAAGGTCGGCTCAACCCGAAGTTGAGAAGAACATCTGACCTCACCGTCAGGCATTTGTTAAACAAACAGGCATCGAATCCGATGGGCTGCTCAACCCAAACTTGATTAGATCATCTGAACTCGCCGTCAGGCATCTGTTAAACAAACATGCATCGAACCCTAAGGCCGGCTCAACACGAAGTTGAGAGGAACATCTGACTTCGTCGTCAGGCATCTGTTAAACAAACAAGCATCGAACCCGAAGGTCGTCTCAACATGAAGTTGAAAGGAACATTTGACTTCACTATCAAGCATCGGTTAAACAAACAGTCTTCAAATCCGAAGATCGGCTCAACCCGAAGTTGAGAAGAAAATCTGACCTCACCGTCAGGCATCTGTTAAACAAACAGGCATCGAACCCGAAGGGCGGCTCAACCCGAAGTTGATTAGATCATCTGACTCACCGTCAGGCATCAGTTAAACAAACATGCATCGAACCCGAAGGCTGGCTCAACACGAAGTTGAGAGCAACATCTGACCTTGCCGTCAGTCATCTGTTAAACAAACAGGCATCGAACCCGAAGGTAGGCTCAACATGAAGTTGAAAGGAACATTTGACTTCACCGTCAAGCATCTGTTAAACAAACAGTCATCAAACCCGAAGACCGTCTAAACCCGAAGTTGAGGAGAACATCTGACCTCACCGTCAGGCATCTGTTAAACAAACAGGCACCGAACCCGAAGGGCGGCTCAACCCGAAGTTGATAAGAACATTAGACCTCGCTGTCAGGCATCTGTTAAACAAACAGGCATCGAACCCGAGGCGCGGCCCAACCCAAAGTTGATTAGATCATCTGACCTCGCCGTCAGGCATCTGTTGAACAAACATGTATCGAACCTGAAGGCCGACTCAACACGAAGTTGAGAGGAACATCTGACCTCGCCGTCAGGCATCTGTTAAACAAACAGACATCGAACCCGAACGTCGGCTCAACATGAAGTTGAAAGGAACATTTGACTTCACTGTCAAGCATCTGTTAAACAAATAGTCATCAAATCCGAAGACTGGCTAAACCCGAAGTTGAGAAGAACATCTGACCTCACCGTCAGGCATCTGTTAAACAAACAGGCATCGAACCCGAAGGCGGCTCAACCCGAAGTTGTTAAGAACATTAGACCTCGCTGTCAGGCATCTGTTAAACAAACAGGCTTCGAACCCGAAGGCTGGCTCAACCTGAAGTTGAGAAGAACATCTGACCTCACCGTCAGGCATCTGTTAAACAAACAGGCATCGAACCCGATGGGCGGCTCAACCCAAAGTTGATAAGTACATCTGACCTCACCGTCTGGCATCTGTTAAACAAACATGCATCAAACCCGAAGGCCGGCTCAACACGAAGTTTAGAGGAACATCTGAACTCGCCGTCAGGCATCTGTTAAATAAACAGGCATATAACCCGAAGGTCGGCTCAACATGAAGTTGAAAGGAACATTTGACTTCATTGTCAAGCATCTGTTAAACAAACAGTCATCAAATCCGAAGACCGGCTCAACCCGAAGTTGAGAAGAACATCTGACCTCACCGTCAGGCATCTGTTAAACAAACACACATCGAACCCGAAGGGCGGCTCAACCCGAAGTTGATAAGAACATTAGACCTCGCTGTCAGGCATCTGTTAAACAAACAGGCATCGAACCCGAAGGTCGGCTCAACCCGAAGTTGAGAAGAACATCTGACCTCACCGTCAGGCATTTGTTAAACAAACAGGCATCGAATCCGATGGGCTGCTCAACCCAAACTTGATTAGATCATCTGAACTCGCCGTCAGGCATCTGTTAAACAAACATGCATCGAACCCTAAGGCCGGCTCAACACGAAGTTGAGAGGAACATCTGACTTCGTCGTCAGGCATCTGTTAAACAAACAAGCATCGAACCCGAAGGTCGTCTCAACATGAAGTTGAAAGGAACATTTGATTCACTATCAAGCATCGGTTAAACAAACAGTCTTCAAATCCGAAGATCGGCTCAACCCGAAGTTGAGAAGAAAATCTGACCTCACCGTCAGGCATCTGTTAAACAAACAGGCATCGAACCCGAAGGGCGGCTCAACCCGAAGTTGATTAGATCATCTGACTCACCGTCAGGCATCAGTTAAACAAACATGCATCGAACCCGAAGGCTGGCTCAACACGAAGTTGAGAGCAACATCTGACCTTGCCGTCAGTCATCTGTTAAACAAACAGGCATCGAACCCGAAGGTAGGCTCAACATGAAGTTGAAAGGAACATTTGACTTCACTATCAAGCATCTGTTAAACAAACAGTCATCAAATCCGAAGACCGTCTAAACCCGAAATTGAGGAGAACATCTGACCTCACCGTCAGGCATCTGTTAAACAAACAGGCACCGAACCTGAAGGGCGGCTCAACCCGAAGTTGATAAGAACATTAGACCTCGCTGTCAGGCATCTATTAAACAAACAGGCATCGAACCCGAGGTGTGGCCCAACCCGAAGTTGATTAGATCATTTGACATCGCCGTCAGGCATCTGTTGAACAAACATGTATCGAACCCGAAGGCCGGCTCAACACGAAGTTAAGAGGAACATCTGACCTCGCTGTCAGTCATCTGTTAAACAAACAGACATCGAACCCGAAGGTCGGCTCAACATGAACTTGAAAGGAATATTTGACTTCACTGTCAAGCATCTGTTAAATAAACAGTCATCAAATCCGAAGACTGGCTAAACCCGAAGATGAGAAGAACATCTGACTTCACCGTCAGGCATCTGTTAAACAAACAGGCATCGAACCCGAAGGCGGCTCAACCAGAAGTTGTTAAGAACATTAGACCTTGCTGTCAGGCATCTGTTAAACAAACAGGCATCGAACCCGAAGGCTGGCTCAACCCGAAGTTGAGAAGAACATCTGACCTTACCCTCAGGCATCTGTTAAACAAACAGGCATCGAACCCGATGGGCGGCTCAACCCAAAGTTGATAAGTACATCTGACCTCGCCGTCTGGCATCTGTTAAACAAACATGCATCAAACCTGAAGGCCGGCTCAACACGAAGTTTAGAGGAACATCTGAACTCGCCGTCAGGCATCTGTTAAATATACAGGCATATAACCCGAAGGTCGGCTCAACATGAAGTTGAAAGGAACATTTGACTTCATTGTCAAGCATCTGTTAAACAAACAGTCATCAAATCCGAAGACCAGCTCAACCCGAAGTTGAGAAGAACATCTGACCTCACCGTCAGGAATCTGTTAAACAAACAGGCATCGAACCCGAAGGGCGGCTCAACCCGAAGTTGATAAGAATATTAGACCTCGCTGTCAGGCATCTGTTAAACAAACAGGCATCGAACCCGAAGGTCGGCTCAACCCGAAGTTGAGAAGAACATCTGACCTCACCGTCAGGCATCTGTTACACAAACAAGCATCGAACCCGAAGGTCGTCTCAACATGAAGTTGAAAGGAACATTTGACTTCATTGTCAAGCATCGGTTAAACAAACAGTCTTCAAATCCGAAGACCGGCTCAACCCGAAGTTGAGAAGAAAATCTGACCTCACCGTCAGGCATCTGTTAAACAAACAGGCATCGAACCCGAAGGGCGGCTCAACCCGAAGTTGATTAGATCATCTGACTCACCATCAGGCATCAGTTAAACAAACATGCATCGAACCCGAAGGCTGGCTCAACACGAAGTTGAGAGCAACATCTGACCTCGCCGTCAGTCATCTGTTAAACAAACAGGCATCGAACCCGAAGGTAGGCTCAACATGAAGTTGAAAGGAACATTTGACTTCACTATCAAGCATCTATTAAACAAACAGTCATCAAATCCGAAGACCGTCTAAACCCGAAGTTGAGGAGAACATCTGACCTCACCGTCAGGCATCTGTTAAACAAACAGGCACCGAACCCGAAGGGCGGCTCAACCCGAAGTTGATAAGAACATTAGACCTCGCTGTCAGGCATCTGTTAAACAAACAGGCATCGAACCCGAGGTGAGGCCCAACCCGAAGTTGATTAGATCATCTGACCTCGCCGTCAGGCATCTGTTGAACAAACATGTATCGAACCCGAAGGCCGGCTCAACACGAAGTTGAGAGGAACATCTGACCTCGCCGTCAGGCATCTGTTAAACCAACAGACATCGAACCCGAAGGTCGGCTCAACATGAACTTGAAAGGAACATTTGACTTCACTGTCAAGCATCTGTTAAACAAACAGTCATCAAATCCGAAGACTGGCTAAATCCGAAGTTGAGAAGAACATCTGACCTCACCGTCAGGCATCTGTTAAACAAACAGGCATCGAACCCGAAGGCGGCTCAACCTGAAGTTGTTAAGAACATTAGACCTTGCTGTCAAGCATCTGTTAATTAAACAGGCATCGAACCCGAAGGCTGGCTCAACCCGAAGTTGAGAAGAACATCTGACCTCACCGTCAGGCATCTGTTAAACAAACAGGCATCGAACCCGATGGGCGGCTCAACCCAAAGTTGATAAGTACATCTGACCTCGCCGTCTGGCATCTGTTAAACAAACATGCATCAAACCTGAAGGCCGGCTCAACACGAAGTTTAGAGGAACATCTGAACTCGCCGTCAGACATCTGTTAAATATACAGGCATATAACCCGAAGGTCGGCTCAACATGAAGTTGAAAGGAACATTTGACTTCATTGTCAAGCATCTGTTAAACAAACAGTCATCAAATCCGAAGACCAGCTCAACCCGAAGTTGAGAAGAACATCTGACCTCACCGTCAGGAATCTGTTAAACAAACAGGCATCGAACCCGAAGGGCGGCTCAACCCGAAGTTGATAAGAATATTAGACCTCGCTGTCAGGCATCTGTTAAACAAACAGGCATCGAACCCGAAGGTCGGCTCAACCCGAAGTTGAGAAGAACATCTGACCTCACCGTCAGGCATCTGTTACACAAACAAGCATCGAACCCGAAGGTCGTCTCAACATGAAGTTGAAAGGAACATTTGACTTCACTGTCAAGCATCGGTTAAACAAACAGTCTTCAAATCCGAAGACCGGCTCAACCCGAAGTTGAGAAGAAAATCTGACCTCACCGTCAGGCATCTGTTAAACAAATAGGCATCGAACCCGAAGGGCGGCTCAACCCGAAGTTGATTAGATCATCTGACTCACCATCAGGCATCAGTTAAACAAACATGCATCGAACCCGAAGGCTGGCTCAACACGAAGTTGAGAGCAACATCTGACCTCGCCGTCAGTCATCTGTTAAACAAACAGGCATCGAACCCGAAGGTAGGCTCAACATGAAGTTGAAAGGAACATTTGACTTCACTATCAAGCATCTATTAAACAAACAGTCATCAAATCCGAAGACCGTCTAAACCCGAAGTTGAGGAGAACATCTGACCTCACCGTCAGGCATCTGTTAAACAAACAGGCACCGAACCCGAAGGGCGGCTCAACCCGAAGTTGATAAGAACATTAGACCTCGCTGTCAGGCATCTGTTAAACAAACAGGCATCGAACCCGAGGTGCGGCCCAACCCGAAGTTGATTAGATCATCTGACCTCGCCGTCAGGCATCTGTTGAACAAACATGTATCAAACCCGAAGGCCGGCTCGACACGAAGTTGAGAGGAACAGCTGACCTCGCCGTCAGGCATCTGTTAAACAAACAGACATCGAACCCGAAGGTCGATTCAACATGAACTTGAAAGGAACATTTGACTTCACTGTCAAGCATCTGTTAAACAAACAGTCATCAAATCCGAAGACTGGCTAAATCCGAAGTTGAGAAGAACATCTGACCTCACCGTCAGGCATCTGTTAAACAAACAGGCATCGAACCCGAAGGCGGCTCAACCTGAAGTTGTTAAGAACATTAGACCTCGTTGTCAGGCATCTGTTAAACAAACAGGCATCGAACCCGAAGGCTGGCTCAACCCGAAGTTGAGAAGAACATCTGACCTCACCGTCAGGCATCTGTTAAACAAACAGGCATCGAACCCGATGGGCGGCTCAACCCAAAGTTGATAAGTACATCTGACCTCGCCGTCTGGAATCTGTTAAACAAACATGCATCAAACCTGAAGGCCGGCTCAACACGAAGTTTAGAGGAACATCTGAACTCGCCGTCAGGCATCTGTTAAATAAACAGGCATATAACCCGAAGGTCGGCTCAACATGAAGTTGAAAGGAACATTTGACTTCATTGTCAAGCATCTGTTAAACAAACAGTCATCAAATCCGAAGACCGACTCAACCCGAAGTTGAGAAGAACATCTGACCTCACCGTCAGGAATCTGTTAAACAAACAGGCATCGAACCCGAAGGGCGGTTCAACCCGAAGTTGATAAGAACATTAGACCTCGCTGTCAGGCATCTGTTAAACAAACAGGCATCGAACCCGAAGGTCGGCTCAACCCGAAGTTGAGAAGAACATCTGACCTCACCGTCAGGCATCTGTTAAACAAACAAGCATCGAACCTGAAGGTCGGCTCAACATGAAGTTGAAAGGAACATTTGACTTCACTGTCAAGCATCGGTTAAACAAACAGTCTTCAAATCCGAAGACCGGCTCAACCCGAAGTTGAGAAGAAAATCTAACCTCACCGTCAGGCATCTGTTAAACAAACAGGCATCGAACCTGAAGGGCGGCTCAACCCGAAGTTGATTAGATCATCTGACTCACCGTCAGGCATCTGTTAAACAAACATGCATCGAACCCGAAGGCCGGCTCAACACGAAGTTGAGATGAACATCTTACATCGCCGTCAAGCATCTGTTAAACAAACAGGCATCGAACCCGAAGTGCGGCCCAACCCGAAGTTGATTAGATCATCTGACCTCGCCGTCAGGCATCTGTTGAAAAAACATGCATCGAACCCGAAGGCCGGCTCAACACGAAGTATAAAGAAACATTTGACTTCACTGTGAAGCATCTGATAAACAAACAGTCATCAAATCCGAAGACCGGCTAAACCCGAAGTTGAGAAGAACATCTGACCTCACCGTCAGGCATCTGTTAAACAAACAGGCATCGAACCCGAAGGGCGGCTCAACCCGAAGTTGATAAGAACATTAGACCTCGCTGTCAGGCATCTGTTAAAAAAACAGGCATCGAACCCGAAGGTCGGCTCAACCCGAAGTTGAGAAGAACATCTGGCCTCACCGTCAGGCATCTGTTAAACAAACAGGCATCGAACCCGATGGGCGGCTCAACCCAAAGTTGATGAGATCATCTGAACTCGCCGTCAGGCATATGTTAAACAAACATGCATCGAACCCCCGAAGGCCGGCACAACACGAAGTTGAGATGAACATCCTACCTCGCCGTCAGGCATATGTTAAATAAACAGGCATATAACCCGAAGGTCGGCTCAACATGAAGTTGAAAGGAACATTTGACTTCATTCTCAAGCATCTGTTAAACAAACAGTCATCAAATCCGAAGACCGACTCAACCCGAAGTTGAGAAGAACATCTGACCTCACCGTCAGGCATCTGTTAAACAAACAGGCATCGAACCCGAAGGTCGGCTCAACCCGAAGATGAGAAGAACATCTGACCTCACCGTCAGGCATCTGTTAAACAAAAAGGTATCGAATCCGATGGGCTGCTCAACCCAAACTTGATTAGATCATCGGAACTCGCCGTCAGGCATCTGTTAAACAAACATGCATCGAACCCGAAGGCCGGCTCAACACGAAGTTGAGAGGAACATCTGACCTCTCCGTCAGGCATCTGTTAAACAAACAAGCATCGAACCCGGAGGTCGTCTCAACATGAAGTTGAAAGGAACATTTGACTTCACTGTCAAGCATCGGTTAAACAAACAGTCTTTAAATCCGAAGACCGGCTCAACCCGAAGTTGAGAAGAAAATCTGACCTCACCGTCAGGTATCTGTTAAACAAACAGGCATCGAACCCGAAGGGCGGCTCAACCCGAAGTTGATTAGATCATCTGACTCACCGTCAGGCATCAGTTAAACAAACATGCATCGAACCCGAAGGCTGGCTCAAAACGAAGTTGAGAGCAACATCTGACCTCGCCGTCAGGCATCTATTAAACAAACAGGCATCGAACCCGAAGGTCGGCTCAACATGAAGTTGAAAGCAACATTTGACTTCACCGTCAAGCATCTGTTAAACAAACAGTCATCAAACCCGAAGACCGTCTAAACCCGAAGTTGAGGAGAACATCTGACCTCACCGTCAGGCATCTGTTAAACAAACAGGCACCGAACCCGAAGGGCGGCTCAACCCGAAGTTGATAAGAACATTAGACCTCGCTGTCAGGCATCTGTTAAACAAACAGGCATCGAACCCGAGGCGCGGCCCAACCCAAAGTTGATTAGATCATCTGACCTCGCCGTCAGGCATCTGTTGAACAAACATGTATCGAACCTGAAGGCCGACTCAACACGAAGTTGAGAGGAACATCTGACCTCGCCGTCAGGCATCTGTTAAACAAACAGACATCGAACCCGAACGTCGGCTCAACATGAAGTTGAAAGGAACATTTGACTTCACTGTCAAGCATCTGTTAAACAAATAGTCATCAAATCCGAAGACTGGCTAAACCCGAAGTTGAGAAGAACATCTGACCTCACCGTCAGGCATCTGTTAAACAAACAGGCATCGAACCCGAAGGCGGCTCAACCCGAAGTTGTTAAGAACATTAGACCTCGCTGTCAGGCATCTGTTAAACAAACAGGCTTCGAACCCGAAGGCTGGCTCAACCTGAAGTTGAGAAGAACATCTGACCTCACCGTCAGGCATCTGTTAAACAAACAGGCATCCAACCCGATGGGCGGCTCAACCCAAAGTTGATAAGTACATCTGACCTCACCGTCTGGCATCTGTTAAACAAACATGCATCAAACCCGAAGGCCGGCTCAACACGAAGTTTAGAGGAACATCTGAACTCGCCGTCAGGCATCTGTTAAATAAACAGGCATATAACCCGAAGGTCGGCTCAACATGAAGTTGAAAGGAACATTTGACTTCATTGTCAAGCATCTGTTAAACAAACAGTCATCAAATCCGAAGACCGGCTCAACCCGAAGTTGAGAAGAACATCTGACCTCACCGTCAGGCATCTGTTAAACAAACACACATCGAACCCGAAGGGCGGCTCAACCCGAAGTTGATAAGAACATTAGACCTCGCTGTCAGGCATCTGTTAAACAAACAGGCATCGAACCCGAAGGTCGGCTCAACCTGAAGTTGAGAAGAACATCTGACCTCACCGTCAGGCATCTGTTACACAAACAAGCATCGAACCCGAAGGTCGTCTCAACATGAAGTTGAAAGGAACATTTGACTTCACTGTCAAGCATCGGTTAAACAAACAGTCTTCAAATCCGAAGACCGGCTCAACCCGAAGTTGAGAAGAAAATCTGACCTCACCGTCAGGCATCTGTTAAACAAATAGGCATCGAACCCGAAGGGCGGCTCAACCCGAAGTTGATTAGATCATCTGACTCACCATCAGGCATCAGTTAAACAAACATGCATCGAACCCGAAGGCTGGCTCAACACGAAGTTGAGAGCAACATCTGACCTCGCCGTCAGTCATCTGTTAAACAAACAGGCATCGAACCCGAAGGTAGGCTCAACATGAAGTTGAAAGGAACATTTGACTTCACTATCAAGCATCTATTAAACAAACAGTCATCAAATCCGAAGACCGTCTAAACCCGAAGTTGAGGAGAACATCTGACCTCACCGTCAGGCATCTGTTAAACAAACAGGCACCGAACCCGAAGGGCGGCTCAACCCGAAGTTGATAAGAACATTAGACCTCGCTGTCAGGCATCTGTTAAACAAACAGGCATCGAACCCGATGTGCGGCCCAACCCGAAGTTGATTAGATCATCTGACCTCGCCGTCAGGCATCTGTTGAACAAACATGTATCGAACCCGAAGGCCGGCTCGACACGAAGTTGAGAGGAACATCTGACCTCGCCGTCAGGCATCTGTTAAACAAACAGACATCGAACTTGAAGGTCGGCTCAACATGAACTTGAAAGGAACATTTGACTTCACTGTCAAGCATCTGTTAAACAAACAGTCATCAAATCCGAAGACTGGATAAATCCGAAGTTGAGAAGAACATCTGACCTCACCGTCAGGCATCTGTTAAACAAACAGGCATCGAACCCGAAGGCGGCTCAACCTGAAGTTGTTAAGAACATTAGACCTCGTTGTCAGGCATCTGTTAAACAAACAGGCATCGAACCCGAAGGCTGGCTCAACCCGAAGTTGAGAAGAACATCTGACCTCACCGTCAGGCATCTGTTAAACAAACAGGCATCGAACCCGATGGGCGGCTCAACCCAAAGTTGATAAGTACATCTGACCTCGCCGTCTGGAATCTGTTAAACAAACATGCATCAAACCTGAAGGCCGGCTCAACACGAAGTTTAGAGGAACATCTGAACTCGCCGTCAGGCATCTGTTAAATAAACAGGCATATAACCCGAAGGTCGGCTCAACATGAAGTTGAAAGGAACATTTGACTTCATTGTCAAGCATCTGTTAAACAAACAGTCATCAAATCCGAAGACCGACTCAACCCGAAGTTGAGAAGAACATCTGACCTCACCATCAGGAATCTGTTAAACAAACAGGCATCGAACCCGAAGGGCGGTTCAACCCGAAGTTGATAAGAACATTAGACCTCGCTGTCAGGCATCTGTTAAACAAACAGGCATCGAACCCGAAGGTCGGCTCAACCCGAAGTTGAGAAGAACATCTGACCTCACCGTCAGGCATCTGTTAAACAAACAAGCATCGAACCCGAAGGTCGGCTCAACATGAAGTTGAAAGGAACATTTGACTTCACTGTCAAGCATCGGTTAAACAAACAGTCTTCAAATCCGAAGACCGGCTCAACCCGAAGTTGAGAAGAAAATCTGACCTCACCGTCAGGCATCTGTTAAACAAACAGGCATCGAACCTGAAGGGCGGCTCAACCCGAAGTTGATTAGATCATTTGACTCACCGTCAGGCATCAGTTAAACAAACATGCGTCGAACCCGAAGGCTGGCTCAACACGAAGTTGAGAGCAACATCGGACCTCGCCGTCAGTCATCTGTTAAACAAACAGGCATCGAACCCGAAGGTAGGCTCAACATGAAGTTGAAAGGAACATTTGACTTCACTATCAAGCATCTGTTAAACAAACAGTCATCAAATCCGAAGACCGTCTAAACCCGAAGTTGAGGAGAACATCTGACCTCACCGTCAGGCATCTGTTAAACAAACAGGCACCGAACCCGAAGGGCGGCTCAACCCGAAGTTGATAAGAACATTAGACCTCGCTATCAGGCATCTGTTAAACAAACAGGCATCGAACCCGAGGTGCGGCCCAACCCGAAGTTGATTAGATCATCTGACCTCGCCGTCAGGCATCTGTTGAACAAACATGTATCGAACCCGAAGGCCGGCTCAACACGAAGTTGAGAGGAACATCTGACCTCGCCGTCAGGCATCTGTTAAACAAACAGACATCGAACCCGAAGGTCGGCTCAACATGAACTTGAAAGGAACATTTGACTTCACTGTCAAGCATCTGTTAAACAAACAGTCATCAAATCCGAAGACTGGCTAAACCCGAAGTTGAGAAGAACATCTGACCTCACCGTCAGGCATCTGTTAAACAAACAGGCATCGAACCCGAAGGCGGCTCAACCCGAAGTTGTTAAGAACATTAGACCTCGCTGTCAGGCATCTGTTAAACAAACAGGCATCGAACCCGAAGGCTGGCTCAACCCGAAGTTGAGAAGAACATCTGACCTCACCATCAGGCATCTGTTAAACAAACAGGCATCGAACCCGATAGGCGGCTCAACCTAAAGTTGATAAGTACATCTGACCTCGCCGTCTGGCATCTGTTAAACAAACATGCATCAAACCTGAAGGCCGGCTCAACACGAAGTTTAGAGGAACATCTGAACTCGCCGTCAGGCATCTGTTAAATAAACAGGCATATAACCCGAAGGTCGGCTCAACATGAAGTTGAAAGGAACATTTGACTTCATTGTCAAGCATCTGTTAAACAAACAGTCATCAAATCCGAAGACCAGCTCAACCCGAAGTTGAGAAGAACATCTGACCTCACCGTCAGGAATCTGTTAAACAAACAGGCATCGAACCCGAAGGGCGGCTCAACCCGAAGTTGATAAGAATATTAGACCTCGCTGTCAGGCATCTGTTAAACAAACAGGCATCGAACCCGAAGGTCGGCTCAACCCGAAGTTGAGAAGAACATCTGACCTCACCGTCAGGCATCTGTTACACAAACAAGCATCGAACCCGAAGGTCGTCTCAACATGAAGTTGAAAGGAACATTTGACTTCACTGTCAAGCATCGGTTAAACAAACAGTCTTCAAATCCGAAGACCGGCTCAACCCGAAGTTGAGAAGAAAATCTGACCTCACCGTCAGGCATCTGTTAAACAAACAGGCATCGAACCCGAAGGGCGGCTCAACCCGAAGTTGATTAGATCATCTGACTCACCATCAGGCATCAGTTAAACAAACATGCATCGAACCCGAAGGCTGGCTCAACACGAAGTTGAGAGCAACATCTGACCTCGCTGTCAGGCATCTGTTAAACAAACAGGCATCGAACCCGAAGGTAGGCTCAACATGAAGTTGAAAGGAACATTTGACTTCACTATCAAGCATCTATTAAACAAACAGTCATCAAATCCGAAGACCGTCTAAGCCCGAAGTTGAGGAGAACATCTGACCTCACCGTCAGGCATCTGTTAAACAAACAGGCACCGAACCCGAAGGGCGGCTCAACACGAAGTTGATAAGAACATTAGACCTCGCTGTCAGGCATCTGTTAAACAAACAGGCATCGAACCCGAGGTGCGGCCCAACCCGAACTTGATTAGATCATCTGACCTCGCCGTCAGGCATCTGTTGAACAAACATGTATCGAACCCGAAGGCCGGCTCAACATGAAGTTGAGAGGAACATCTGACCTCGCCGTCAGGCATCTGTTAAACAAACAGACATCGAACCCGAAGGTCGGCTCAACATGAACTTGAAAGGAACATTTGACTTCACTGTCAAGCATCTGTTAAACAAACAGTCATCAAATCCGAAGACTGGCTAAACCCGAAGTTGAGAAGAACATCTGACCTCACCGTCAGGCATCTGTTAAACAAACAGGCATCGAACCCGAAGGCGGCTCAACCCGAAGTTGTTAAGAACATTAGACCTCGTTGTCAGGCATCTGTTAAACAAACAGGCATCGAACCCGAAGGCTGGCTCAACCCGAAGTTGAGAAGAACATCTGACCTCACCATCAGGCATCTGTTAAACAAACAGGCATCGAACCCGATAGGCGGCTCAACCTAAAGTTGATAAGTACATCTGCCCTCGCCGTCTGGCATCTGTTAAACAAACATGCATCAAACCTGAAGGCCGGCTCAACACGAAGTTTAGAGGAACATCTGAACTCGCCGTCAGGCATCTGTTAAATAAACAGGCATATAACCCGAAGGTCGGCTCAACATGAAGTTGAAAGGAACATTTGACTTCATTGTCAAGCATCTGTTAAACAAACAGTCATCAAATCCGAAGACCGGCTCAACCCGAAGTTGAGAAGAACATCTGACCTCACCGTCAGGAATCTGTTAAACAAACAGGCATCGAACCCGAAGGGCGGCTCAACCCGAAGTTGATAAGAACATTAGACCTCGCTGTCAGGCATCTTTTAAACAAACATGCATCGAACCCGAAGGCCGGCTCAACCCGAAGTTGAGAAGAACATCTGACCTCACCGTCAGGCATCTGTTAAACAAACAAGCATCGAACCCGAAGGTCGTCTCAACATGAAGTTGAAAGGAACATTTGACTTCACTGTCAAGCATCGGTTAAACAAATAGTCTTCAAATCCGAAGACCGGCTCAACCCGAAGTTGAGAAGAAAATATGACCTCACCGTCAGGCATCTGTTAAACAAACAGGCATCGAACCCGAAGGGCGGCTCAACCCGAAGATGATTAGATCATCTGACTCACCGTCAGGCATCAGTTAAACAAACATGCATCGAACCCGAAGGCTGGCTCAACACGAAGTTGAGAGCAACATCGGACCTCGCCGTCAGTCATCTGTTAAACAAATAGGCATCGAACCCGAAGGTAGGCTCAACATGAAGTTGAAAGGAACATTTAACTTCACTATCAAGCATCTGTTAAACAAACAGTCATCAAATTTGAAGACCGTCTAAACCCGAAGTTGAGTAGAACATCTGACCTCACCGTCTGGCATCTGTTAAACAAAAAGGCACCGAACCCGAAGGGAGGCTCAACCCGAAGTTGATAAGAACATTAGACCTCGCTGTCAGGCATCTGTTAAACAAACAGGCATCGAACCCGAGGTACGGCCCAACCCGAAGTTGATTAGATCATCTGACCTCGCCGTCAGGCATCTGTTGAACAAACATGTATCGAACCCGAAGGTCGGCTCAACACGAAGTTGAGAGGAACATCTGACCTCGCCGTCAGGCATCTGTTAAACAAACAGACATCGAACCCGAAGGTCGGCTCAACATGAAGTTGAAAGGAACATTTGACTTCACTCTCAAGCATCTGTTAAACAAACAGTCATCAAATCCGAAGACTGGCTAAACCCGAAGTTGAGAAGAACATCTGACCTCACCGTCAGGCATCTGTTAAACAAACAGGCATCGAACCCGAAGGCGGCTCAACCCGAAGTTGTTAAGAACATTAGACCTCGCTGTCAGGCATCTGTTAAACAAACAGGCATCGAACCCGAAGGCTGGCTCAACCCGAAGTTGAGAAGAACATCTGACCTCACCGTCAGGCATCTGTTAATCAAAAAGGCATCGAACCCGATGGGCGGCTCAACCCAAAGTTGATAAGTACATCTGACCTCGCCGTCTGGCATCTGTTAAACAAACATGCATCAAACCTGAAGGCCGACTCAACACGAAGTTTAGAGGAACATCTAAACTCGCCGTCAGGCATCTGTTAAATAAACAGGCATATAACCCGAAGGTCGGCTCAACATGAAGTTGAAAGGAACATTTGAATTCATTGTCAAGCATCTGCTAAACAAACAGTCATCAAATCCGAAGACCGGCTCAACCCGAAGTTGAGAAGAACATCTTACCTCACCGTCAGGAATCTGTTAAACAAACAGGCATCGAACCCGAAGGGCGGCTCAACCCGAAGTTGATAAGAACATTAGACCTCGCTGTCAGGCATCTGTTAAACAAACAGGCATCGAACCCGAAGGTCGGCTCAACCCGAAGTTGAGAAGAACATCTGACCTCACCGTCAGGCATCTGTTAAACAAACAGGCATCGAATTCGATGGGCTGCTCAACCCAAACTTGATTAGATCACCTGAACTCGCCGTCAGGCATATTTTAAACAAACATGCATCGAACCCGAAGGTCGGCTCAACACGAAGTTGAGAGGAACATCTGACCTCGCTGTCAGGCATCTGTTAAACAAACAAGCATCGAACCCGAAGGTCGTCTCAACATGAAGTTGAAAGGAACATTTGACTTCACTGTCAAGCATCTGTTAAAAAAACAGTCTTCAAATCCGAAGACCGGCTCAACCCGAAGTTGAAAAGAAAATATGACCTCACCGTCAGGCATCTGTTAAACAAACAGGCATCGAACCCGAAGGGCGGCTCAACCCGAAGTTGATTAGATCATCTGACTCACCGTCAGGCATCAGTTAAACAAACATGCATCGAACCCGAAGGCTGGCTCAACACGAAGTTGAGAGCAACATCTGACCTCGCCGTCAGTCATCTGTTAAACAAATAGGCATCGAACCCGAAGGTAGGCTCAACATGAAGTTGAAAGGAACATTTGACTTCACTATCAAGCATCTGTTAAACAAACAGTCATCAAATCCGAAGACCGTCTAAACCCGAAGTTGAGGAGAACATCTGACCTCACCGTCAGGCATCTGTTAAACAAACAGGCACCGAACCCGAAGGCCTGCTCAACCCGAAGTTGATAAGAACATTAGACCTCGCTGTCAGGCATCTGTTAAACAAACAGGCATCGAACCCGAGGTGCGGCCCAACCCGAAGTTGATTAGATCATCTGACCTCGCCGTCAGGCATCTGTTGAACAAACATGTATCGAACCCGAAGGCCGGCTCAACACGAAGTTGAGAGGAACATCTGACCTTGCCGTCAGGCATCTGTTAAACAAACAGACATCGAACCCGAAGGTCGGCTCAACATGAAGTTGAAAGGAACATTTGACTTCACTGTCAAGCATCTGTTAAACAAACAGTCATCAAATCCGAAGACTGGATAAACCCGAAGTTGAGAAGAACATCTGACCTCACCGTCAGGCATCTGTTAAACAAATAGGCATCGAACCCGAAGGCGGCTCAACCCGAAGTTGTTAAGAACATTAGACCTCGCTGTCAGGCATCTGTTAAACAAACAGGCATCGAACCCGAAGGCTGGCTCAACCCGAAGTTGAGAAGAACATCTGACCTCACCGTCAGGCATCTGTTAAACAAAAAGGCATCGAACCCGATGGGCGGCTCAACCCAAAGTTGATAAGTACATCTGACCTCGCCGTCTGGCATCTGTTAAGCAAACAGGCATCGAACCCGAGGTGCGGCCCAATCCGAAGTTGATTAGATCATCTGACCTCGCCGTCAGGCATCTGTTGAACAAACATGTATCGAACCCGAAGGCCGGCTCAACACGAAGTTGAGAGGAACATCTGACCTCGCCGTCAGGCATCTGTTAAACAAACAGACATCGAACCCGAAGGTCGGCTCAACATGAAGTTGAAAGGAACATTTGACTTCACTCTCAAGCATCTGTTAAACAAACAGTCATCAAATCCGAAGACTGGCTAAACCCGAAGTTGAGAAGAACATCTGACCTCACCGTCAGGCATCTGTTAAACAAACAGGCATCGAACCCGAAGGCGGCTCAACCCGAAGTTGTTAAGAACATTAGACCTCGCTGTCAGGCATCTGTTAAACAAACAGGCATCGAACCCGAAGGCTGGCTCAACCCGAAGTTGAGAAGAACATCTGACCTCACCGTCAGGCATCTGTTAAACAAAAAGGCATCGAACCCGATGGGCGGCTCAACCCAAAGTTGATAAGTACATCTGACCTCGCCGTCTGGCATCTGTTAAACAAACATGCATTAAACCTGAAGGCCGACTCAACACGAAGTTTAGAGGAACATCTAAACTCGCCGTCAGGCATCTGTTAAATAAACAGGCATATAACCCGAAGGTCGGCTCAACATGAAGTTGAAAGGAACATTTGAATTCATTGTCAAGCATCTGCTAAACAAACAGTCATCAAATCCGAAGACCGGCTCAACCCGAAGTTGAGAAGAACATCTTACCTCACCGTCAGGAATCTGTTAAACAAACAGGCATCGAACCCGAAGGGCGGCTCAACCCGAAGTTGATAAGAACATTAGACCTCGCTGTCAGGCATCTGTTAAACAAACAGGCATCGAACCCGAAGGTCGGCTCAACCCGAAGTTGAGAAGAACATCTGACCTCACCGTCAGGCATCTGTTAAACAAACAGGCATCGAATTCGATGGGCTGCTCAACCCAAACTTGATTAGATCACCTGAACTCGCCGTCAGGCATATTTTAAACAAACATGCATCGAACCCGAAGGTCGGCTCAACACGAAGTTGAGAGGAACATCTGACCTCGCTGTCAGGCATCTGTTAAACAAACAAGCATCGAACCCGAAGGTCGTCTCAACATGAAGTTGAAAGGAACATTTGACTTCACTGTCAAGCATCTGTTAAAAAAACAGTCTTCAAATCCGAAGACCGGCTCAACCCGAAGTTGAAAAGAAAATATGACCTCACCGTCAGGCATCTGTTAAACAAACAGGCATCGAACCCGAAGGGCGGCTCAACCCGAAGTTGATTAGATCATCTGACTCACCGTCAGGCATCAGTTAAACAAACATGCATCGAACCCGAAGGCTGGCTCAACACGAAGTTGAGAGCAACATCTGACCTCGCCGTCAGTCATCTGTTAAACAAATAGGCATCGAACCCGAAGGTAGGCTCAACATGAAGTTGAAAGGAACATTTGACTTCACTATCAAGCATCTGTTAAACAAACAGTCATCAAATCCGAAGACCGTCTAAACCCGAAGTTGAGGAGAACATCTGACCTCACCGTCAGGCGTCTGTTAAACAAACAGGCACTGAACCCGAAGGCCTGCTCAACCCGAAGTTGATAAGAACATTAGACCTCGATGTCAGGCATCTGTTAAACAAACAGGCATCGAACCCGAGGTGCGGCCCAACCCGAAGTTGATTAGATCATCTGACCTCGCCGTCAGGCATCTGTTGAACAAACATGTATCGAACCCGAAGGCCGGCTCAACACGAAGTTGAGAGGAACATCTGACCTCGCCGTCAGGCATCTGTTAAACAAACAGACATCGAACCCGAAGGTCGGCTCAACGTGAAGTTGAAAGGAACATTTGACTTCACTCTCAAGCATCTGTTAAACAAACAGTCATCAAATCCGAAGACTGGCTAAACCCGAAGTTGAGAAGAACATCTGACCTCACCGTCAGGCATCTGTTAAACAAACAGGCATCGAACCCGAAGGCGGCTCAACCCGAAGTTGTTAAGAACATTAGACCTCGCTGTCAGGCATCTGTTAAACAAACAGGCATCGAACCCGAAGGCTGGCTCAACCCGAAGTTAAGAAGAACATCTGACCTCACCGTCAGGCATCTGTTAAACAAAAAGGCATCGAACCCGATGGGCGGCTCAACCCAAAGTTGATAAGTACATCTGACCTCGCCGTCTGGCATCTGTTAAGCAAACATGCATCAAACCTGAAGGCCGGCTCAACACGAAGTTTAGAGGAACATCTAAACTCGCCGTCAGGCATATGTTAAATAAACAGGCATATAACCCGAAGGTCGGCTCAACATGAAGTTGAAAGGAACATTTGACTTCATTGTCAAGCATCTGTTAAACAAACAGTCATCAAATCTGAAGACCGGCTCAACCCGAAGTTGAGAAGAACATCTGACCTCACCGTCAGGAATCTGTTAAACAAACAGGCATCGAACCCGAAGGGCGGCTCAACCCGAAGTTGATAAGAACATTAGACCTCGCTGTCAGGCATCTGTTAAACAAACAGGCATCGAACCCGAAGGTCGGCTCAACCCGAAGTTGAGAAGAACATCTGACCTCACCGTCAGGCATCTGTTAAACAAACAGGCATCGAATCCGATGGGCTGCTCAACCCAAACTTGATTAGATCATCTGAACTCGCCGTCAGGCATCTTTTAAACAAACATGCATCGAACCCGAAGGCCGGCTCAACACGAAGTTGAGAGGAACATCTGACCTCGCCGTCAGGCATCTGTTAAACAAACAAGCATCGAACCCGAAGGTCGTCTCAACATGAAGTTGAAAGGAACATTTGACTTCACTGTCAAGCATCTGTTAAAAAAACAGTCTTCAAATCCGAAGACCGGCTCAACCCGAAGTTGAGAAGAAAATATGACCTCACCGTCAGGCATCGAACCTGAAGGGCGGCTCAACCCGAAGTTGATTAGATCATCTGACTCACCGTCAGGCATCAGTTAAACAAACATGCATCGAACCCGAAGGCTGGCTCAACACGAAGTTGAGAGCAACATCTGACCTCGCCGTCAGTCATCTGTTAAACAAATAGGCATCGAACCCGAAGGTAGGCTCAACATGAAGTTGAAAGGAACACTTGACTTCACTATCAAGCATCTGTTAAACAAACAGTCATCAAATCCGAAGACCGTCTAAACCCGAAGTTGAGGAGAACATCTGACCTCACCGTCAGGCATCTGTTAAACAAACAGACACCGAACCCGAAGGCCTGCTCAACCCGAAGTTGATAAGAACATTAGACCTCACTGTCAGGCATCTGTTAAACAAACAGGCATCGAACCCGAGGTGCGGCCCAACCCGAAGTTGATTAGATCATCTGACCTCGCCGTCAGGCATCTGTTGAACAAACATGTATCGAACCTGAAGGCCGGCTCAACACGAAGTTGAGAGGAACATCTGACCTCGCCGTCAGGCATCTGTTAAACAAACAGACATCGAACCCGAAGGTCGGCTCAACATGAAGTTGAAAGGAACATTTGTCTTCACTTTCAAGCATCTGTTAAACAAACAGTCATCAAATCCGAAGACTGGCTAAACCCGAAGTTGAGAAGAACATCTGACCTCACCATCAGGCATCTGTTAAACAAACAGGCATCGAACCCGAAGGCGGCTCAACCCGAAGTTGTTAAGAACATTAGACCTCGCTGTCAGGCATCTGTTAAACAAATAGGCATCGAACCCGAAGGCTGGCTCAACCGGAAGTTGAGAAGAACATCTGACCTCACCGTCAGGCATCTGTTAAACAAAAAGGCATCGAACCCGATGGGCGGCTCAACCCAAAGTTGATAAGTACATCTGACCTCGCCGTCTGGCATCGGTTAAGCAAACATGCATCAAACCTGAAGGCCGGCTCAACACGAAGTTTAGAGGAACATCTAAACTCGCCGTCCGGCATCTGTTAAATAAACAGGCATATAACCCGAAGGTCGGCTCAACATGAAGTTGAAAGGAACATTTGACTTCATTGTCAAGCATCTGTTAAACAAACAGTCATCAAATCCGAAGACCGGCTCAACCCGAAGTTGAGAAGAACATCTGACCTCACCGTCAGGAATCTGTTAAACAAACAGGCATCGAACCCGAAGGGCGGCTCAACCCGAAGTTGATAAGAACATTAGACCTCGCTGTCAGGCATCTGTTATACAAATAGGCATCGAACCCGAAGGTCGGCTCAACCCGAAGTTGAGAAGAACATCTGACCTCACCGTCAGGCATCTGTTAAACAAACAGGCATCGAATCCGATGGGCTGCTCAACCCAAACTTGATTAGATCATCTGAACTCGCCGTCAAGCATCTTTTAAACAAACATGCATCGAACCCGAAGGCCGGCTCAACACGAAGTTGAGAGGAACATCTGACCTCGCCGTCAGGCATCTGTTAAACAAACAAGCATCGAACCCGAAGGTCGTCTCAACATGAAGTTGAAAGGAACATTTGACTTCACTGTCAAGCATCTGTTAAAAAACAGTCTTAAAATTCGAAGACCGGCTCAACCCGAAGTTGAGAAGAAAATATGACCTCACCGTCAGGCATCTGTTAAACAAACAGGCATCGAACCCGAAGGGCGGCTCAACCCGAAGTTTATTAGATCATCTAGCTCACCGTCAGGCATCAGTTAAACAAACATGCATCGAACCCGAAGGCTGGCTCAACACGAAGTTGAGAGCAACATCTGACCTCGCCGTCAGGCATCTGTTAAACAAACAGGCATCGAACCCGAAGGTCGGCTTAACATGAAGTTGAAAGGAACATTTGACTTCACTGTCAAGCATATGTTAAACAAACAGTCATCAAATGCGAAGACCGTCTAAACCCGAAGTTGAGGAGAACATCTGACCTCACAGTCAGGCATCTGTTAAACAAACAGGCATCGAACCCGAAGGGCGGCTCAACCCGAAGTTGATTAGATTGTTTGACCTCGCCGTCAGGCATCTGTTGAACAAACATGCATCGAACCCGAAGGCCGGCTCAACACGAAGTTGAGAGGAACATCTGACCTCGCCGTTAGGCATCTGTTAAACAAACAGACATCGAACCAGAAGGTCGGCTCAACATGAAGTTGAAAGGAACATTTGACTTCACTGTCAAGCATCTGTTAAACAAACAGTCATCAAATCCGAAGACCGGCTCAACCCGAAGTTGAGAAGAAAATCTGACCTCACCGTCAGGCATCTGTTAAACAAACAGGCATCGAACCCGAAGGGCGGCTCAACCCGAACTTGATTAGATCATTTGACTCACCGTCAGGCATCTGTTAAACAAACATGCGTCGAACCCGAAGGCCGGCTCAACACGAAGTTTAGAGGAACATCTGAACTCGCCGTCAGGCATCTGTTAAACAAACAAGCATCGAACCCGAAGGTCGGCTCAACATGAAGTTGAAAGGAACATTTGACTTCACTGTCAAGCATCTGTTAAACAAACAGTCATCAAATCCGAAGACCGTCTAAACCCGAAGTTGAGGAGAACATCTGACCTCACCGTCAGCCATCTGTTAAACAAACAGGCATCGAACCCATAGGGCGGCTCAACCCGAAGTTGATAGGCACATTAGACCTCGCTGTCAGGCATCTGTTAAACAAACAGGCATCGAACCCGAAGGTCGGCTCAACCCGAAGTCGAGAAGAACATCTGACCTCACCGTCAAGAATCTGTTAAACAAACAGGCATCGAACCCAATGGGCGGCTCAACCCAAAGTTGATGAGATCATCTGAACTCGCTGTCAGGCATCTGTTAAACAAAATGCAACGAACTCGAATGTCGGCTCAACACGAAGTTAAGTTGAACATCTGACCTCGCCGTCAGGCATCTATTAAACAAACAGGCATCGAACTCGAAGGTCGGCTCAACATGAAGTTGAAAGGAACATTTGACTTCACTGTCAAGCATCTGTCAAACAAACAGTCATCAAATCCGAAGACCGGCTAAACCCGAAGTTGAGAAGAACATTTGACCTCACCGTCAGGCATCTGTTAAACAAACAGGCATCGAACCCGAAGGCGGCTCAACCCGAAGTTGATAAGAACATTAGACCTCGCTGTCAGGCATCTGTTAAACAAACAGGCATCGAACCTGAAGGATGGCTCAACCCGAAGTTGAGAAGAATATCTAACCTCACCGCCAGGCATCTGTTAAACAAACAGGCATCGAACCCGATGGGCGGCTCAACCCAAAGTTGATAAGTACATCTGACCTCGCCGTCTGGCATCTGTTAAACAAAAATGCATCAAACCCGAAGGTCGGCTCAACACGAAGTTGAGAGGAACATCTGACCTCGCCGTCAGGCATCTGTTAAATAAACAGGCATATGACCCGAAGGTCGGCTCAACATGAAGTTGAAAAGAACATTTGACTTCACTATCAAGCATCTATTAAACAAACAGTCATCAAATCCGAAGACCGGCTAAACCCGAAGTTGAGAAGAACATCTGACCTCACCGTCAGCCATCTGTTAAACAAACAGGCATCGAACTCGAAGGGCGGCTCAACTCGAAGTTGATAGGAACATTAGACCTCGCTTTCAGGCATCTGTTAAACAAACAGACATCGAACCCGAAGGCCGGCTCAACCCGAAGTCGAGAAGAACATCTGACCTCACCGCCAGGCATCTGTTAAACAAACAGGCATCGATCCCGATGGGCGACTCAACCCAAAGTTGATGAGATCCATCTGAACTCGCTGTCAGGCATCTGTTAAACAAAATGCAACAAACCCGAAGGTCGGCTCAACACGAAGTTAAGATGAACATCTGACCTCGCCGTCAGGCATCTATTAAACAAACAGGCATCGAACCCGAAGGTCGGCTCAACATGAAGTTGAAAGGAACATTTGACTTCACTGTCAAGCATCTGTCAAACAAACAGTCATCAAATCCGAAGACCGGCTAAACCCGAAGTTGAGAAGAACATCTGACCTCACCGTCAGGCATCTGTTAAACAAACAGGCATCGAACCCGAAGGCGGCTCAACCCGAAGTTGATAAGAACATTAGACCTCGCTGTCAGGCATCTGTTAAACAAACAGGCATCGAACCTGAAGGCTGGCTCAACCCGAAGTTGAGAAGAATATCTGACCTCACCGCCAGGCATCTGTTAAACAAACAGGCATCGAACCCGATGGGCAGCTCAACCCAAAGTTGATAAGTACATCTGACCTCGCCGTCTGGCATCTGTTAAACAAAAATGCATCAAACCCGAAGGTCGGCTCAACACGAAGTTGAGAGGAACATCTGACCTCGCCGTCAGGCATCTGTTAAATAAACAGGCATATAACCCGAAGGTCGGCTCAACATGAAGTTGAAAAGAACATTTGACTTCACTATCAAGCATCTATTAAACAAACAGTCATCAAATCCGAAGACCGGCTAAACCCGAAGTTGAGAAGAACATATGACCTCACCGTCAGCCATCTGTTAAACAAACAGGCATCGAACTCGAAGGGCGGCTCAACTCGAAGTTGATAGGAACATTAGACCTCGCTGTCAGGCATCTGTTAAACAAACAGACATCGAACCCGAAGGCCGGCTCAACCCGAAGTCGAGAAGAACATCTGACCTCACCGCCAGGCATCTGTTAAACAAACAGGCATCGATCCCGATGGGCGACTCAACCCAAAGTTGATGAGATCCATCTGAACTCGCTGTCAGGCATCTGTTAAACAAAATGCAACAAACCCGAAGGTCGGCTCAACACGAAGTTAAGATGAACATCTGACCTCGCCGTCAGGCATCTATTAAACAAACAGGCATCGAACCCGAAGGTCGGCTCAACATGAAGTTGAAAGGAACATTTGACTTCACTGTCAAGCATCTGTCAAACAAACAGTCATCAAATCCGAAGACCGGCTAAACCCGAAGTTGAGAAGAACATCTGACCTCACCGTCAGGCATCTGTTAAACAAACAGGCATCGAACCCGAAGGCGGCTCAACCCGAAGTTGATAAGAACATTAGACCTTGCTGTCAGGCATCTGTTAAACAAACAGGCATCGAACCTGAAGGCTGGCTCAACCCGAAGTTGAGAAGAATATCTGACCTCACCGCCAGGCATCTGTTAAACAAACAGGCATCGAACCCGATGGGCGGCTCAACCCAAAGTTGATAAGTACATCTGACCTCGCCGTCTGGCATCTGTTAAACAAAAATGCATCAAACCCGTAGGTCGGCTCAACACGAAGTTGAGAGGAACATCTGACCTCGCCGTCAGGCATCTGTTAAATAAACAGGCATATAACCCGAAGGTCGGCTCAACATGAAGTTGAAAAGAACATTTGACTTCACTATCAAGCATCTATTAAACAAACAGTCATCAAATCCGAAGACCGGCTAAACCCGAAGTTGAGAAGAACATCTGACCTCACCGTCAGCCATCTGTTAAACAAACAGGCATCGAACTCGAAGGGCGGCTCAACTCGAAGTTGATAGGAACATTAGACCTCGCTGTCAGGCATCTGTTAAACAAACAGACATCGAACCCGAAGGCCGGCTCAACCCGAAGTCGAGAAGAACATCTGACCTCACCGCCAGGCATCTGTTAAACAAACAGGCATCGATCCCGATGGGCGGCTCAACCCAAAGTTGATGAGATCCATCTAAACTCGCTGTCAGGCATCTGTTAAACAAAATGCAACGAACCCGAAGGTCGGCTCAACACGAAGTTAAGATGAACATCTGACCTCGCCGTCAGGCATCTATTAAAAAAACAGGCATCGAACCCGAAGGTCGGCTCAACATGAAGTTGAAAGGAACATTTGACTTCACTGTCATGCATCTGTCAAACAAACAGTCATCAAATCCGAAGACCGGCTAAACCCGAAGTTGATAAGAACATATGACCTCACCGTCAGGCATCTGTTAAACAAATAGGCATCGAACCCGAAGGCGGCTCAACCCAAAGTTGATAAGAACATTAGACCTCGCTGTCAGGCATCTGTTAAACAAACAGGCATCGAACCTGAAGGCTGGCTTAACCCGAAGTTGAGAAGAATATCTGACCTCACCGTCAGGCATTTATTAAACAAACAGGCATCGAACCCGATGGGTGGCTCAACCCAAATTTGATAAGTACATCTGACCTCGCCGTCGGGCATCTGTTAAACAAAAATGCATCAAACCCGAAGGCCGGCTCAACACGAAGTTGAGAGGAACATCTGACCTCGCCGTCAGGCATCTGTTAAATAAACAGGCATAAAACCCGAAGGTCGGCTCAACATGAAGTTGAAAGGAACATTTGACTTCACTGTCAAGCATCTGTTAAACAAACAGTCATCAAATCCGAAGACCGGCTAAACCCGAAGTTGAGAAGAACAACTGACCTCACCGTCAGCCATCTGTTAAACAAACAGGCATCGAACCCGAAGGGCGGCTCAACCCGAAGTTGAGAAGAACATCTGACCTCACCGTCAGGCATCTGTTACACAAACAGGCATCGAACCCGATGGGCGGCTCAACCCAAAGTTGATGAGATCATCTGAACTCGCTGTCAGGCATCTGTTAAACAAAATGCAACGAACTCGAATGCCGGCTCAACACGAAGTTAAGATGAACATCTGACCTTGCCGTCAGGCATCTATTAAACAAACAGGCATCGAACCCGAAGGTCGACTCAACATGAAGTTGAAAGGAACATTTGACTTCACTGTCAAGCATCTGTTAAACAAACAGTCATCAAATCCGAAGACCGGCTAAACCCGAAGTTGAGAAGAACATCTGACCTCACCGTCAGGCATCTGTTAAACAAACAGGCATCGAACCCGAAGGCGGCTCAACCCGAAGTTGATAAGAACATTAGACCTCGATGTCAGGCATCTGTTAAACAAACACGCATCGAACCCGAAGGCTGGCTCAACCCGAAGTTGAGAAGAACATCTGACCTCACCGTCAGGCATCTATTAAACAAACAAGCATCGAACCCGATGGGCGGCTCAACCCAAAGTTGATAAGTACATCTGACCTCGCCGTCTGGCATCTGTTAAACAAACATGCATCAAACCCGGAAGCCGGCTCAACACGAAGTTGAGAGGAACATCTGACCTCGCCGTCAGGCATCTATTAAATAAACAGGCATATAACCCGAAGGTCTGCTCAACATGAAGTTGAAAGGAACATTTGACTTCACTGTCAAGCATCTATTAAACAAACTGTCATCAAATCCGAAGACCGGCTCAACCCGAAGTTGAGAAGAACAATCGACCTTACCGTCAGGCATCTGTTAAACAAACAGGCATCGAACCCGAAGGGCGGCTCAACCCGAAGTTGATAAGAACATCTGACCTCACCGTCAGGCATCTGTTACACAAACAGGCATCGAACCCGATGGGCGGCTCAACCCAAAGTTGATGAGATCATCTGAACTCGCTGTCAGGCATCTGTTAAACAAAATGCAACGAACCCGAAGGCCGGATCAACACGAAGTTAAGATTAACATCTGACCTCGCCGTCAGGCATCTATTAAACAAACAGGCATCGAACCCGAAGGTCGGCTCAACATGAAGTTGAAAGGAACATTTGACTTCACTGTCAAGCATCTGTTAAACAAATAGTCATCAAATCCGAAGACCGGCTAAACCCGAAGTTGAGAAGAACATCTGACCTCACCGTCAGACATCTGTTAAACAAACAGGCATCGAACCCGAAGGCGGCTCAACCCGAAGTTGATAAGAACATTAGACCTCGATGTCAGGCATCGAACCCGAAGGCTGGCTCAACCCGAAGTTGAGAAGAACATCTGACCTCACCGTCAGGCTTCTGTTAAACAAACAGGCATCGAACCCGATGAGCGGCTCAACCAAAAGTTGATAAGTACATCTGACCTCGCCGTCTGGCATCTGTTAAACAAACATGCATCAAACCCGGAGGCCGGATCAACACGAAGTTGAGAGGAACATCTGACCTCGCCGTCAGGCATCTGTTAAATAAGCAGGCATATAACCCAAAGGTCGGCTCAACATGAAGTTGAAAGGAACATTTGACTTCACTGTCAAGCATCTGTTAAACAAACAGTCATCAAATCCGAAGACCGGCTAAACCCGAAGTTAAGAAGAACATCTGACCTCACCGTCGGGCATCTGTTAAACAAACATGCATCGAACCCGAAGGGCGGCTCAACCCGAAGATGATAGGAACATTAGACCTCGCTGTCAGGCATCTGTTAAACAAACAGACATCGAACCCGAAGGCCGGCTCAACCCGAAGTCGAGAAGAACATCTGACCTCACCGCCAGGCATCTGTTAAACAAACAGGCATCGATCCCGATGGGCGACTCAACCCAAAGTTGATGAGATCCATCTGAACTCGCTGTCAGGCATCTGTTAAACAAAATGCAACAAACCCGAAGGTCGGCGACAACACGAAGTTAAGATGAACATCTGACCTCGCCGTCAGGCATCTATTAAACAAACAGGCATCGAACCCGAAGGTCGGCTCAACATGAAGTTGAAAGGAACATTTGACTTCACTGTCAAGCATCTGTCAAAAAAACAGTCATCAAATCCGAAGACCGGCTAAACCCGAAGTTGAGAAGAACATCTGACCTCACCGTCAGGCATCTGTTAAACAAACAGGCATCGAACCCGAAGGCGGCTCAACCCGAAGTTGATAAGAACATTAGACCTCGCTGTCAGGCATCTGTTAAACAAACAGGCATCGAACCTGAAGGCTGGCTCAACCCGAAGTTGAGAAGAATATCTGACCTCACCGCCAGGCATCTGTTAAACAAACAGGCATCGAACCCGATGGGCGGCTCAACCCAAAGTTGATAAGTACATCTGACCTCGCCGTCTGGCAACTGTTAAACAAAAATGCATCAAACCCGAAGGTCGGCTCAACACGAAGTTGAGAGGAACATCTGACCTCGCCGTCAGGCATCTGTTAAATAAACAGGCATATAACCCGAAGGTCGGCTCAACATGAAGTTGAAAAGAACATTTGACTTCACTATCAAGCATCTATTAAACAAACAGTCATCAAATCCGAAGACCGGCTAAACCCGAAGTTGAGAAGAACATCTGACCTCACCGTCAGCCATCTGTTAAACAAACAGGCATCGAACTCGAAGGGCGGCTCAACTCGAAGTTGATAGGAACATTAGACCTCGCTGTCAGGCATCTGTTAAACAAACAGACATCGAACCCGAAGGCCGGCTCAACCCGAAGTCGAGAAGAACATCTGACCTCACCGCCAGGCATCTGTTAAACAAACAGGCATCGATCCCGATGGGCGACTCAACCCAAAGTTGATGAGATCCATCTGAACTCGCTGTCAGGCATCTGTTAAACAAAATGCAACAAACCCGAAGGTCGGCTCAACACGAAGTTAAGATGAACATCTGACCTCGCCGTCAGGCATCTATTAAACAAACAGGCATCGAACCCGAAGGTCGGCTCAACATGAAGTTGAAAGGAACATTTGACTTCACTGTCAAGCATCTGTCAAACAAACAGTCATCAAATCCGAAGACCGGCTAAACCCGAAGTTGAGAAGAACATCTGACCTCACCGTCAGGCATCTGTTAAACAAACAGGCATCGAACCCGAAGGCGGCTCAACCCGAAGTTGATAAGAACATTAGACCTTGCTGTCAGGCATCTGTTAAACAAACAGGCATCGAACCTGAAGGCTGGCTCAACCCGAAGTTGAGAAGAATATCTGACCTCACCGCCAGGCATCTGTTAAACAAACAGGCATCGAACCCGATGGGCGGCTCAACCCAAAGTTGATAAGTACATCTGACCTCGCCGTCTGGCATCTGTTAAACAAAAATGCATCAAACCCGTAGGTCGGCTCAACACGAAGTTGAGAGGAACATCTGACCTCGCCGTCAGGCATCTGTTAAATAAACAGGCATATAACCCGAAGGTCGGCTCAACATGAAGTTGAAAAGAACATTTGACTTCACTATCAAGCATCTATTAAACAAACAGTCATCAAATCCGAAGACCGGCTAAACCCGAAGTTGAGAAGAACATCTGACCTCACCGTCAGCCATCTGTTAAACAAACAGGCATCGAACTCGAAGGGCGGCTCAACTCGAAGTTGATAGGAACATTAGACCTCGCTGTCAGGCATCTGTTAAACAAACAGACATCGAACCCGAAGGCCGGCTCAACCCGAAGTCGAGAAGAACATCTGACCTCACCGCCAGGCATCTGTTAAACAAACAGGCATCGATCCCGATGGGCGGCTCAACCCAAAGTTGATGAGATCCATCTAAACTCGCTGTCAGGCATCTGTTAAACAAAATGCAACGAACCCGAAGGTCGGCTCAACACGAAGTTAAGATGAACATCTGACCTCGCCGTCAGGCATCTATTAAAAAAACAGGCATCGAACCCGAAGGTCGGCTCAACATGAAGTTGAAAGGAACATTTGACTTCACTGTCATGCATCTGTCAAACAAACAGTCATCAAATCCGAAGACCGGCTAAACCCGAAGTTGATAAGAACATATGACCTCACCGTCAGGCATCTGTTAAACAAATAGGCATCGAACCCGAAGGCGGCTCAACCCAAAGTTGATAAGAACATTAGACCTCGCTGTCAGGCATCTGTTAAACAAACAGGCATCGAACCTGAAGGCTGGCTTAACCCGAAGTTGAGAAGAATATCTGACCTCACCGTCAGGCATTTATTAAACAAACAGGCATCGAACCCGATGGGTGGCTCAACCCAAATTTGATAAGTACATCTGACCTCGCCGTCGGGCATCTGTTAAACAAAAATGCATCAAACCCGAAGGCCGGCTCAACACGAAGTTGAGAGGAACATCTGACCTCGCCGTCAGGCATCTGTTAAATAAACAGGCATAAAACCCGAAGGTCGGCTCAACATGAAGTTGAAAGGAACATTTGACTTCACTGTCAAGCATCTGTTAAACAAACAGTCATCAAATCCGAAGACCGGCTAAACCCGAAGTTGAGAAGAACAACTGACCTCACCGTCAGCCATCTGTTAAACAAACAGGCATCGAACCCGAAGGGCGGCTCAACCCGAAGTTGAGAAGAACATCTGACCTCACCGTCAGGCATCTGTTACACAAACAGGCATCGAACCCGATGGGCGGCTCAACCCAAAGTTGATGAGATCATCTGAACTCGCTGTCAGGCATCTGTTAAACAAAATGCAACGAACTCGAATGCCGGCTCAACACGAAGTTAAGATGAACATCTGACCTTGCCGTCAGGCATCTATTAAACAAACAGGCATCGAACCCGAAGGTCGACTCAACATGAAGTTGAAAGGAACATTTGACTTCACTGTCAAGCATCTGTTAAACAAACAGTCATCAAATCCGAAGACCGGCTAAACCCGAAGTTGAGAAGAACATCTGACCTCACCGTCAGGCATCTGTTAAACAAACAGGCATCGAACCCGAAGGCGGCTCAACCCGAAGTTGATAAGAACATTAGACCTCGATGTCAGGCATCTGTTAAACAAACACGCATCGAACCCGAAGGCTGGCTCAACCCGAAGTTGAGAAGAACATCTGACCTCACCGTCAGGCATCTATTAAACAAACAAGCATCGAACCCGATGGGCGGCTCAACCCAAAGTTGATAAGTACATCTGACCTCGCCGTCTGGCATCTGTTAAACAAACATGCATCAAACCCGGAAGCCGGCTCAACACGAAGTTGAGAGGAACATCTGACCTCGCCGTCAGGCATCTATTAAATAAACAGGCATATAACCCGAAGGTCTGCTCAACATGAAGTTGAAAGGAACATTTGACTTCACTGTCAAGCATCTATTAAACAAACTGTCATCAAATCCGAAGACCGGCTCAACCCGAAGTTGAGAAGAACAATCGACCTTACCGTCAGGCATCTGTTAAACAAACAGGCATCGAACCCGAAGGGCGGCTCAACCCGAAGTTGATAAGAACATCTGACCTCACCGTCAGGCATCTGTTACACAAACAGGCATCGAACCCGATGGGCGGCTCAACCCAAAGTTGATGAGATCATCTGAACTCGCTGTCAGGCATCTGTTAAACAAAATGCAACGAACCCGAAGGCCGGATCAACACGAAGTTAAGATTAACATCTGACCTCGCCGTCAGGCATCTATTAAACAAACAGGCATCGAACCCGAAGGTCGGCTCAACATGAAGTTGAAAGGAACATTTGACTTCACTGTCAAGCATCTGTTAAACAAATAGTCATCAAATCCGAAGACCGGCTAAACCCGAAGTTGAGAAGAACATCTGACCTCACCGTCAGACATCTGTTAAACAAACAGGCATCGAACCCGAAGGCGGCTCAACCCGAAGTTGATAAGAACATTAGACCTCGATGTCAGGCATCGAACCCGAAGGCTGGCTCAACCCGAAGTTGAGAAGAACATCTGACCTCACCGTCAGGCTTCTGTTAAACAAACAGGCATCGAACCCGATGAGCGGCTCAACCAAAAGTTGATAAGTACATCTGACCTCGCCGTCTGGCATCTGTTAAACAAACATGCATCAAACCCGGAGGCCGGATCAACACGAAGTTGAGAGGAACATCTGACCTCGCCGTCAGGCATCTGTTAAATAAGCAGGCATATAACCCAAAGGTCGGCTCAACATGAAGTTGAAAGGAACATTTGACTTCACTGTCAAGCATCTGTTAAACAAACAGTCATCAAATCCGAAGACCGGCTAAACCCGAAGTTAAGAAGAACATCTGACCTCACCGTCGGGCATCTGTTAAACAAACATGCATCGAACCCGAAGGGCGGCTCAACCCGAAGATGATAGGAACATTAGACCTCGCTGTCAGGCATCTGTTAAACAAACAGACATCGAACCCGAAGGCCGGCTCAACCCGAAGTCGAGAAGAACATCTGACCTCACCGCCAGGCATCTGTTAAACAAACAGGCATCGATCCCGATGGGCGACTCAACCCAAAGTTGATGAGATCCATCTGAACTCGCTGTCAGGCATCTGTTAAACAAAATGCAACAAACCCGAAGGTCGGCGACAACACGAAGTTAAGATGAACATCTGACCTCGCCGTCAGGCATCTATTAAACAAACAGGCATCGAACCCGAAGGTCGGCTCAACATGAAGTTGAAAGGAACATTTGACTTCACTGTCAAGCATCTGTCAAAAAAACAGTCATCAAATCCGAAGACCGGCTAAACCCGAAGTTGAGAAGAACATCTGACCTCACCGTCAGGCATCTGTTAAACAAACAGGCATCGAACCCGAAGGCGGCTCAACCCGAAGTTGATAAGAACATTAGACCTCGCTGTCAGGCATCTGTTAAACAAACAGGCATCGAACCTGAAGGCTGGCTCAACCCGAAGTTGAGAAGAATATCTGACCTCACCGCCAGGCATCTGTTAAACAAACAGGCATCGAACCCGATGGGCGGCTCAACCCAAAGTTGATAAGTACATCTGACCTCGCCGTCTGGCAACTGTTAAACAAAAATGCATCAAACCCGAAGGTCGGCTCAACACGAAGTTGAGAGGAACATCTGACCTCGCCGTCAGGCATCTGTTAAATAAACAGGCATATAACCCGAAGGTCGGCTCAACATGAAGTTGAAAAGAACATTTGACTTCACTATCAAGCATCTATTAAACAAACAGTCATCAAATCCGAAGACCGGCTAAACCCGAAGTTGAGAAGAACATCTGACCTCACCGTCAGCCATCTGTTAAACAAACAGGCATCGAACTCGAAGGGCGGCTCAACTCGAAGTTGATAGGAACATTAGACCTCGCTGTCAGGCATCTGTTAAACAAACAGACATCGAACCCGAAGGCCGGCTCAACCCGAAGTCGAGAAGAACATCTGACCTCACCGCCAGGCATCTGTTAAACAAACAGGCATCGATCCCGATGGGCGGCTCAACCCAAAGTTGATGAGATCCATCTGAACTCGCTGTCAGGCATCTGTTAAACAAAATGCAACGAACCCGAAGGTCGGCTCAACACGAAGTTAAGATGAACATCTGACCTCGCCGTCAGGCATCTATTAAAAAAACAGGCATCGAACCCGAAGGTCGGCTCAACATGAAGTTGAAAGGAACATTTGACTTCACTGTCATGCATCTGTCAAACAAACAGTCATCAAATCCGAAGACCGGCTAAACCCGAAGTTGATAAGAACATATGACCTCACCGTCAGGCATCTGTTAAACAAATAGGCATCGAACCCGAAGGCGGCTCAACCCAAAGTTGATAAGAACATTAGACCTCGCTGTCAGGCATCTGTTAAACAAACAGGCATCGAACCTGAAGGCTGGCTTAACCCGAAGTTGAGAAGAATATCTGACCTCACCGTCAGGCATTTATTAAACAAACAGGCATCGAACCCGATGGGTGGCTCAACCCAAATTTGATAAGTACATCTGACCTCGCCGTCGGGCATCTGTTAAACAAAAATGCATCAAACCCGAAGGCCGGCTCAACACGAAGTTGAGAGGAACATCTGACCTCGCCGTCAGGCATCTGTTAAATAAACAGGCATAAAACCCGAAGGTCGGCTCAACATGAAGTTGAAAGGAACATTTGACTTCACTGTCAAGCATCTGTTAAACAAACAGTCATCAAATCCGAAGACCGGCTAAACCCGAAGTTGAGAAGAACAACTGACCTCACCGTCAGCCATCTGTTAAACAAACAGGCATCGAACCCGAAGGGCGGCTCAACCCGAAGTTGATAGGAACATTAGACCTTGCTATCAGGCATCTGTTAAACAAACAGGCATCGAACACGAAGGCCGGCTCAACCCGAAGTTGAGAAGAACATCTGACCTCACCGTCAGGCATCTGTTACACAAACAGGCATCGAACCCGATGGGCGGCTCAACCCAAAGTTGATGAGATCATCTGAACTCGCTGTCAGGCATCTGTTAAACAAAATGCAACGAACTCGAATGCCGGCTCAACACGAAGTTAAGATGAACATCTGACCTTGCCGTCAGGCATCTATTAAACAAACAGGCATCGAACCCGAAGGTCGACTCAACATGAAGTTGAAAGGAACATTTGACTTCACTGTCAAGCATCTGTTAAACAAACAGTCATCAAATCCGAAGACCGGCTAAACCCGAAGTTGAGAAGAACATCTGACCTCACCGTCAGGCATCTGTTAAACAAACAGGCATCGAACCCGAAGGCGGCTCAACCCGAAGTTGATAAGAACATTAGACCTCGATGTCAGGAATCTGTTAAACAAACACGCATCGAACCCGAAGGCTGGCTCAACCCGAAGTTGAGAAGAACATCTGACCTCACCGTCAGGCATCTATTAAACAAACAGGCATCGAACCCGATGGGCGGCTCAACCCAAAGTTGATAAGTACATCTGACCTCGCCGTCTGGCATCTGTTAAACAAACATGCATCAAACCCGGAAGCCGGCTCAACACGAAGTTGAGAGGAACATCTGACCTCGCCGTCAGGCATCTATTAAATAAACAGGCATATAACCCGAAGGTCTGCTCAACATGAAGTTGAAAGGAACATTTGACTTCACTGTCAAGCATCTGTTAAACAAACTGTCATCAAATCCGAAGACCGGCTCAACCCGAAGTTGAGAAGAACAATCGACCTTACCGTCAGGCATCTGTTAAACAAACAGGCATCGAACCCGAAGGGCGGCTCAACCCGAAGTTGATAAGAACATCTGACCTCACCGTCAGGCATCTGTTACACAAACAGGCATCGAACCCGATGGGCGGCTCAACCCAAAGTTGATGAGATCATCTGAACTCGCTGTCAGGCATCTGTTAAACAAAATGCAACGAACCCGAAGGCCGGATCAACACGAAGTTAAGATGAACATCTGACCTCGCCGTCAGGCATCTATTAAACAAACAGGCATCGAACCCGAAGGTCGGCTCAACATGAAGTTGAAAGGAACATTTGACTTCACTGTCAAGCATCTGTTAAACAAATAGTCATCAAATCCGAAGACCGGCTAAACCCGAAGTTGAGAAGAACATCTGACCTCACCGTCAGGCATCTGTTAAACAAACAGGCATCGAACCCGAAGGCGGCTCAACCCGAAGTTGATAAGAACATTAGACCTCGATGTCAGGCATCGAACCCGAAGGCTGGCTCAACCCGAAGTTGAGAAGAACATCTGACCTCACCGTCAGGCATCTGTTAAACAAACAGGCATCGAACCCGATGAGCGGCTCAACCCAAAGTTGATAAGTACATCTGACCTCGCCGTCTGGCATCTGTTAAACAAACATGCATCAAACCCGGAGGCCGGATCAACACGAAGTTGAGAGGAACATCTGACCTCGCCGTCAGGCATCTGTTAAATAAACAGGCATATAACCCGAAGGTCGGCTCAACATGAAGTTGAAAGGAACATTTGACTTCACTGTCAAGCATCTGTTAAACAAACAGTCATCAAATCCGAAGACCGGCTAAACCCGAAGTTAAGAAGAACATCTGACCTCACCGTCAGGCATCTGTTAAACAAACATGCATCGAACCCGAAGGGCGGCTCAACCCGAAGATGATAGGAACATTAGACCTCGCTGTCAGGCATCTGTTAAACAAACAGACATCGAACCCGAAGGCCGGCTCAACCCGAAGTCGAGAAGAACATCTGACCTCACCGCCAGGCATCTGTTAAACAAACAGGCATCGATCCCGATGGGCGACTCAACCCAAAGTTGATGAGATCCATCTGAACTCGCTGTCAGGCATCTGTTAAACAAAATGCAACAAACCCGAAGGTCGGCTCAACACGAAGTTAAGATGAACATCTGACCTCGCCGTCAGGCATCTATTAAACAAATAGGCATCGAACCCGAAGGTCGGCTCAACATGAAGTTGAAAGGAACATTTGACTTCACTGTCAAGCATCTGTCAAACAAACAGTCATCAAATCCGAAGACCGGCTAAACCCGAAGTTGAGAAGAACATCTGACCTCACCGTCAGGCATCTGTTAAACAAACAGGCATCGAACCCGAAGGCGGCTCAACCCGAAGTTGATAAGAACATATGACCTCACCGTCAGGCATCTGTTAAACAAACAGGCATCGAACCCGAAGGCGGCTCAACCCGAAGTTGATAAGAACATTAGACCTCGCTGTCAGGCATCTGTTAAACAAACAGGCATCGAACCTGAAGGCTGGCTTAACCCGAAGTTGAGAAGAATATCTGACCTCACCGTCAGGCATTTATTAAACAAACAGGCATCGAACCCGATGGGCGGCTCAACCCAAAGTTGATAAGTACATCTGACCTCGCCGTCTGGCATCTGTTAAACAAACATGCATCGAACCCGATGGGCGGCTCAACACGAAGTTGAGAGGAACATCTGACCTCGCCGTCAGGCATCTGTTAAATAAACAGGCATAAAACCCGAAGGTCGGCTCAACATGAAGTTGAAAGGAACATTTGACTTCACTGTCAAGCATCTGTTAAACAAACAGTCATCAAATCCGAAGACCGGCTAAACCCGAAGTTGAGAAGAACATCTGACCTCACCGTCAGCCATCTGTTAAACAAACAGGCATCGAACCCGAAGGGCGGCTCAACCCGAAGTTGATAGTAACATTAGACCTTGCTATCAGGCATCTGTTAAACAAACAGGCATCGAACACGAAGGCCGGCTCAACCCGAAGTTGAGAAGAACATCTGACCTCACCGTCAGGCATCTGTTACACAAACAGGCATCGAACCCGATGGGCGGCTCAACCCAAAGTTTATGAGATCATCTGAACTCGCTGTCAGGCATCTGTTAAACAAACAGGCATCGAACCCGAAGGTCGGCTCAACATGAAGTTGAAAGGAACATTTGACTTCACTGTCAAGCATCTGTTAAACAAATAGTCATCAAATCCGAAGACCGGCTAAACCCGAAGTTGAGAAGAACATCTGACCTCACCGTCAGGCATCTGTTAAACAAACAGGCATCGAACCCGAAGGCGGCTCAACCCGAAGTTGATAAGAACATTAGACCTCGATGTCAGGCATCGAACCCGAAGGCTGGCTCAACCCGAAGTTGAGAAGAACATCTGACCTCACCGTCAGGCATCTGTTAAACAAACAGGCATCGAACCCGATGAGCGGCTCAACCCAAAGTTGATAAGTACATCTGACCTCGCCGTCTGGCATCTGTTAAACAAACATGCATCAAACCCGGAGGCCGGCTCAACACGAAGTTGAGAGGAACATCTGACCTCGCCGTCAGGCATCTGTTAAATAAACAGGCATATAACCCGAAGGTCGGCTCAACATGAAGTTGAAAGGAACATTTGACTTCACTGTCAAGCATCTGTTAAACAAACAGTCATCAAATCCGAAGACCGGCTAAACCCGAAGTTAAGAAGAACATCTGACCTCACCGTCAGGCATCTGTTAAACAAACATGCATCGAACCCGAAGGGCGGCTCAACCCGAAGATGATAGGAACATTAGACCTCGCTGTCAAGCATCTGTTAAACAAGTAGGCATTGAACCCGAAGGTCGGCTCAACCCGAAGTTGAGAAGAACATCTAACCTCACCGTCAGGCATCTGTTAAAAAAACAGGCGTCGAACCCGATGGGCGGCTCAATCGTTAATTGAGAAGAACGTCTCACCTTGCCGTCAAACATCTGTTAAACAAAAAGTTATTGAACCCGAAGGCCGGCTCAACTTGAAGTTGAGAGGAACATCTGACCTCCCCATCAGGAATTAGTTAAACAAACAAGCATCGAACACGAAGGCCGGTACAACATGAAGTTGAGAAGAACATCTGACCTCGCTGTCAAGCATCTGTTAAACAAACAAGCGTCAAATTTGATGGCCGACTCAAGCCGAAGTTGAGAAGAACATTTGACCTCGCTGTCAGGCATTAGTAAACATAAAGGAATCGAACTCGAAGGCCGGCTCAACCCGAATTTGAGAAGAACATCTGACCTTGCCGTTTGGCATCTGTTAAACAAACAGGCATCAAGCCCAAAGGCCGGCTCAACCCGAAGTTGAGAAGAACATCTGACCTCGCCGTTTGGCATCTGTTAAACAAACAGGCATCAAACCCGAGGGCCGGCTCAACACAATGTTGAGAGGAACATCTGACCTTGCCTTTAGGGATCTATTAACCAAACAGGCACCGAACCCGAAGGTCGGCTCAATTCGATGTTGAGAAGAACATCTGAACTCACCGTCAGGCATCTGTTAAACAAACAGGCATCGAACCCGAAGGGCGGCTAAACCCGAAGTTGATAAGAACATTAGACCTTGCCATCAGGCATCTGTTAAAAAAACAGGTATCGAACCCGAAGGGCGGCTCAACCGGTTAATAAGAACATTAGACCTCGCTGTCATGCATCTGTAAAACAAAAAGGTATCGAACCCGAAGGCCGGATCAACTTGAAGTTGAGAGGAACATCTGACCTCCCCATCAGGCATTAGTTAAAGAAACAGGCATCGAACCCGAAGGCCGGCATGACACGAAGTTGAGAAGAACATCTGACCTCGTTGTCAGTCATCTGTTAAACAAACAGACATCAAATTTAATGGCCGACTCAAGCCGAAGTTGAGAAGAACATCCGCCTCGCTATCAGGCATTAGTTCAACAAACAGGTATCGAACCCGAAGGGCGGCTCAACTTGAAGTTGAGAGGAACATTTGACCTTCCGATCAGACATTGGTTAAACAAACACGCATCGACCCCAAATGCCGACAAAACCCGAAGTTGAGAAGAACATCTGACCTCGCTGTTTGGCATTTGTTAAACAAACAGGCATCACATCCGAAGGCCGGCTCAACACGAAGTTGAGAGGAACATCTGACCTCGCCGTCAGGCATCTGTTAAACAAACAGACATTAAACCCGAAGGCCGTCTCAACCCTTATTTGAGAAGAAAATTTGACCTCGCCGTCAAACATCTGTTAAACAAACAGGTATCGAACCCGAAGGCCGGCTCAACTTGAAGTTGAGAGGAACATCTGACCTCCCCATCAGGAGTTACTTAAACAAATAGGCATCGAACCCGAAGGCCGATACAACACGAAGTTGAGAAGAACATCTGACCTCGCCGTCAGGCATCTGTTAAACAAACAGGCATCGAACTCGATGGCCGGCTCAACATAAAGTTGAAAGGAACATCTGACCTCGCCGTCATGCATCTGTTAAATAAACAGGCATCGAACCCGAAGGTCGGCTCAACATGAATTTGAGAGGAACATTTGACTTCACTGTCAAGCATATGTTAAACAAACATGTATCAAATCCCAAGGCATATGTTAAACAAACATGTATCAAATCCCAAGGCCGACTCATCCCGAAGTTGAGAAGAACATCTGACCTCGCTGTCAGGCATTAGTAAACATACAGGAATCGAACCCGAAGGCCGACTCAACCCGAATTTGAGAAGAACATCTGACCTCGCCGTTTGGCATCTGTTAAACAAACAGGCATCAAGCCCAAAGGCCGGCTCAACCCGAAGTTTAGAAGAACATCTGACCTCGCCGTTTGGCATCTGTTAAACAAACAGGCATCAAACCCGAGGGCCGGCTCAACACAAAGTTGAGAGGAACATCTGACCTCGCCTTTAGGCATCTATTAACTAAACAGGCACCAAACCCGAAGGTCGGCTCAACCCGATGTTGAGAAGAACATCTGAACTCACCGTCAGGCATCTGTTAAACAACCAGGCATCGAACCCGAAGGGCGGCTAAAACCGAAGTTGATAAGAACATTAGACGTCGCCGTCAGGCATCTGTTAAACAAACAGGTATCGAACCCGAAGGGCGGCTCAACCGGTTGATAAGAACATTAGACCTCGCTGTCATGCATCTGTAAAACAAAAAGGTATCGAACCCGAAGGCCGGCTCAACTTGAAGTTGAGAGGAACATATGACCTCCCCATCTGGCATTAGGTAAACAAACAGGCATCGAACCCGAAGGCCGGCACGACACGAAGTTGAGAAGAACATCTGACCTCGCTGTCAGTCATCTGTTAAACAAACAGACATCAAATTTAATGTCCGACTCAAGCCGAAGTTGAGAAGAACATTCGCGTCGCTATCAGGCATTACTTCAACAAACAGGTATCGAACCCGAAGGGCGGCTCAACTTGAAGTTGAGAGGAACATTTGACCTTCCGATCAGACATTAGTTAAGCAAACACGCATCGAACCCAAAGGCTGACTAAACCCGAAGTTGAGAAGAAAATCTGACCTCGCCGTCAAACATCTGTTAAACAAACAGGTATCGAACCCGAAGGCCGGCTCAACTTGAAGTTGAGAGGAAAATCTGACTTCCCCATCAGGCATTAGTTAAACAAATAGGCATCGAACCCGAAGGCCGACACAACACGAAGTTGAGAAGAACATCTGACCTCGCCGTCAGGCATCTGTTAAACAAACAGGCATCGAACTCGATGGCCGGCTCAACACGAAGTTGAGAGGAACATCTGACCTCGCCGTCAGGCATCTGTTAAATAAACAGGCATCGAACCCGAAGGTCGGCTCAACATGAATTTGAGAGGAACATTTGACTTCACTATCAAGCATACGTTAAACGAACAGGTATCAATTCCGAAGGCCGACTCAACCCGAAGTTGAGAAGAACATCTGACCTCACCGTCAGGAATCTGTTAAACAAACAGGCATCGAACCCGAAGGGCGGCTCGACCCGAATTTGAGAAGAACATCTGACCTCACCGTCAGGCATCTGTTAAATAAACAGGCATCGAACCCGAATGCCGGCTCAACCCGAAGTTGATAAGAAAATTAGACCTCGCCGTCAGGCATCTGTTAAACAAACATGCACTGAACCCGAAGACCGGCTCAACATGAAATTGAGAGGAACATTTGAATTCACTGTCAAGCATCTGTTAAACAAACAGGCATCAAATCCGAAGGACGGGTCAACCCGAAGTTGACAAGAAAATCTGACCTCACTGTCAGGCATTTGTTAAACAAACAGGCATCGAACCCTAATGCTAGCTCAACCCGAAGTTGATAAAAACATTAGACCTCGCCGTCAGGCATCTGTTAAACAAACAGGCATTGAACCCGAAGGCCGGCTTAACTTGAAGTTTAGAGGAACATCTGACCTCCCCATCAGGCATTAGTTAAACAAACAGCCATCGAACCCGAAGGCCGGCACAACACGAAGTTGAGAAAACATCTGACCTCGCTGTCAGGTATCAGTTAACCAAACAGACATCGAATTTGATGGCTGAATCAACCCGAAGTTGAGAGGAACATCTGACCTCGCCGTCAGGCATCTGTTAAACAAACAGGCATCGAACCCAAAGGCCGGCTCAACCCGAAGCTGAGAAGAACATCTGACCTCGCCGTCAGGCATCTGTTAAACAAAAAGATGTGGAACCCGAAGCCGGCTCAACCCGAAGTTGAGAAGAACGTCTGACCTCGCCGTCAGGCATCTTTTAAACAAACAGGCATTAAACCCGAAGGCCGCCTCAACCCTTATTTGAGAAGAACATCTGACCTCGTCATCAAACATCTGTTAAACCAACACGTATCGAACCCGAAGGCCGGCTCAACTTAAAGTTGAGTGGAACATCTAACCTCCCCATCAGGCATTAGTTAAACAAATAAGAATCGAACCTGAAGGCCGCCACAACATGAAGTTGAGAAGAACATCTGACCTCGCCGTCAGACATTTGTTAAACAAACAGGCATCGAACCCGAAGGCCGACTCAACACGAAGTTGAGAGGAACATCTGACCTCGCCTTTAGGCATCTGCTAAATAAATAGGCATCGACCCCAAAGGTCGGCTCAACATGAAGTTGAGTGGAACATTTGACTTCACTGTCAAGCATCTGTTAAACAAATAGGTATCAAATCCGAAGGCCGGCTCAACCCGAAGTTGAGAAGAACATCTGACCTCACCGTCAGGAATCTGTTAAACAAACAAGCATCGAACCCGAAGGGCGGCTCAACCCGAAGTTGATAAGCACATCTGACCTCACCGTTAGGCATCTGTTAAACAAACAGGTATCGAACCCGAAGGCCGGCTCAACACGAAGTTGAGAGGAACATCCAACCTCGCCGGCAGGCATCTATTAAACAAACAGGCAACAAACCCGAAGGTCGGCTCAATATGAAGTTGAGAGGAACATTTGACTTCACTGTCAAGCATCTGTTAAACAAACAGGCATCAAATTCGAAGGCCGGGTTAACCCAAATTTGAGAAGAACATCTGACCTCACCGTCAGGCATTTGTTAAACAAACAGGCATCGAACCCGAATGTCGGCTCAACCCGAAGTTGATAAGAAAATTAGACCTCGCCGTCAGGCATCTGTTAAACAAACATGCACTGAACCCGAAGGCCGGCTCAACATGAAGTTGAGAGGAACATTTGAATTCACTGTCAAGCATCTGTTAAACAAACAGGCATCAAATCCGAAGGACGGGTCAACCCGAAGTTGAGAAGAACATCTGACCTCACTGTCAGGCATTTGTTAAACAAACAGGCATCGAACCCTAATGCTGGCTCAACCCGAAGTTGATAAAAACATTAGACCTGGCCGTCAGGCATCTGTTAAACAAATAGGCATTGAACCCGAAGGCCGGCTTAACTTGAAGTTTAGAGGAACATCTGACCTCCCCATCAGGCATTAGTTAAACAAACAGCCATCGAACCCGAAGGCCGGCACAACACGAAGTTGAGAAAACATCTGACCTCGCTGTCAGGTATCAGTTAACCAAACAGACATCGAATTTGATGGCTGAATCAACCCGAAGTTGAGAAGAACATCTGAGCTTGCTGTCAGGCATTAGTTTAACAAACAGGAATCGAATCCGAAGGCCGGCTCAACTGGAAGTTGAGAAGAACATCTGACCTTGCTTCCAGGCATCTGTTAAATAAACAGGAATCAAACTCCAAGGCCGTCTAAACCCTTTGTTGAGAAGAACATCTGACCTCGCCGTCAAACATCTGTTAAAAAAACAGGTATCGAACCCGAAGGCTGGCTCAACTTGAAGTTGAGAGGAACATTTGACCTCCCCATCAGGCATTAGTTAAACAAACAGGCATCGAACCCGAAGGCCGACACAACACGAAGTTGAGAAGAACATCTGACCTCGCCTTCAGGCATCTATTAAACAAACTAGCATTGAACCCGAAGGCTGGCACAACACGAAGTTGAGAGGAACATCTGACCTCGCCGTCAGGCATCTGTTAAACAAACAGGCATCGAACCCAATGGCCGGCTCAACCCGAAGCTGAGAAGAACACCTGACCTCTCTGTCAGGCATCTGTTAAACAAAAAGGTGTGGAACCCGAAGCCGGCTCAACCTGAAGTTAAGAAGAACGTCTGACCTCGCCGTCAGGCATCTTTTAAACAAACAGGCATTAAACCCGAAGGCCGTCTCAACCCTTATTTGAGAAGAACATCTGACCTCGCCATCAAACATCTGTTAAACAAACACGTATCGAACCCGAAGGCCGGCTCAACTTGAAGTTGAGAGGAACATCTAACCTCCCCATCAGGCATTAGTTAAACAAATAAGAATCGAACCTGAAGGCCGACACAACATGAAGTTGAGAAGAACATCTGACCCCACCGTTAGGCATTTGATAAACAAACAGGCATCGAACCCAAAGGTCGGCTCAACACGAAGTTGAAAGGAACATCTGACCTCGCCTTCAGGCATCTGTTAAACAAACAGACATCGACCCCAAAGGTCGGCTCAACATGAAGTTGAGTGGAACATTTGACTTCACTGTCAAGCAAATGTTAAACAAACAGGTATCAAATCTGAAGGCCGGCTCAACCCGAAGTTGAGAAGAACATCTGACCTCACCATCAGGAATCTGTTAAACAAACAGGCATCGAACCCGAAGGGCGGCTCAACCCGAAGTTGATAAGTACATCTGACCTCACCGTCAGGCATGTGTTAGACAAACAGTCATCGAACCCGAAGGCCGGCTCAACACGAAGTTGTGAGGAACATCTGCCCTCGCCGTCAGGCATCTGTTAAACAAACAGGCATCAAACCCGAAGGTCGGCTCAACATGAAGTTGAGAGGAACATTTGACTTCACGGTCAAGCATCTGTTAAACAAACAGGCATCAAATCCGAAGGCCGGCTCAACCCGAAGATGAGAAGAACATCTGACCTCACCGTCAGGAATCTATTAAACAAACAGGCATCGAACCCGAAGGGCGGCTCAACCCGAAGTTGATAAGTACATCTGACCTCACCGTTAGGCATCTGTTAAACAAACAGGCATGGAACCCGAAGGTCGGCTCAACACGAAGTTGAGAGGAACATCCAACCTCGCCGTCAGGCATCTGTTAAACAAACAGGCATCGGACCCGAATCCCGGCTCAACCCGAAGTTGATAAGAAAATTAGACCTCGCCGTCAGGCATCTGTTAAACAAACATGCATTGAATCCGAAGGCCGGCTTAACTTGAAGTTGAGAAGAACACCTGACCTCGCTGTCAGGCATCAGTTAAACAAACAGACATCGAATTTGATGGCTGAATCAACCCGAAGTTGAGAAGAACATCCGACCTTGCTGTCAGGCATTAGTTTAACAAACAAGAATCGAACCCGAAGGCCGGCTCAACCGGAAGTTGAGATGAACATCTGACCTTGCTGCCAGGCATCTGTTAAACAATCAGGAATCAAACTCCAAGGCCGTCTAAACCCTTTGTTGAGAAGAACATTTCACCTCGCCGTCAAACATCTGTTAAAAAAACAGGTATCGAACCCGAAGGCTGACCTCCATATGAGGCATTAGTTAAACAAACAGGCATCGAACCCGAAGGCCGGCAAAACACGAAGTTGAGAAGAACATCTGACCTCGCCTTCAGGCATCTATTAAACAAACAGGCATTGAACCCGAAGGCTGGCACAACACGAAGTTGAGAGGAACATGTGACCTCGCCGTCAGGCATCTGTTAAACAAACAGGCATCGAACCCAAAGGCCGGCTCAACACGAAGCTGAGAAGAACACCTGGCCTCTCTGTCAGGCATCTGTTAAACAAAAAGGTGTGGAACCCGAAGCCGGCTCAACCCGAAGTTGAGAAGAACGTCTGACCTCGCCGTCAGGCATCTTTTAAACAAACATGCATTAAACCCGAAGGCCGTCTCAACCCTTATTTGAGAAGAACATCTGACCTCGCCATCAAACATCTGTTAAACAAACACGTATCGAACCCGAAGGCCGGCTCAACTTGAAGTTGAGAGGAACATCTGACCTCGCCGTCAGACATCTGTTAAACAAACAGGAATCAAACCCGAAGGTCGGCTCAACATGAAGTTGAGAGGAACATTTGACTTCACGGTCAAGCATCTGTTAAACAAACAGGAATCAAATCCGTAGGCCGGCTCAACCCGAAGTTGAGAAGAACATCTGACCTCACCGTCAGGAATCTATTAAACAAACAGGCATCGAACCTGAAGGGCGGCTCAACCCGAAGTTGATAAGTACATCTGAACCTACCGTCCGGCATCTGTTAAAAAAATAGGCATGGAACCCGAAGGCCGGCTCAACCCGAAGTTGAGAAGAACATCTGACCTCACCGTCAGGCATCTGTTAAGCAAACAGGCATCAAACCCGATAGGCGGCTCAACCCAAAGTTGATGAGATCATCTGAACTCGCCGTCAGGCATCTGTTAAAAAAAATGCAACGAACCCGAAGGCCGGCTCAACACGAAGTTAAGATGAACATCTGACCTCGCCGTCAGGCATATGTTAAACAAACAGGCATCGAACCCGAAGGTCGGCTCAACATGAAGTTGAGAGGAACATTTGACTTCACTGTCAAGCATCTGTTAAACAAACAGGCATCAAATCCGAAGGTCGGGTCAACCAGAAGTTGAGCAAAACATCTGACCTCACCGTCAGGCATCTGTTAAACAAACAGGCATTGAACCCGAATGTCGGCTCAACCCGAAGTTGATAAGAACATTAGACCTCGTCGTCAGGCATCTGTTAAACAAACAGGCATTGAACACGAAGGGCGGCTTAACTTGAAGTTTAGAGGAACATCTGACCTCCCCATCAGGCATTAGTTAAACAAACAGCCATCGAACCCGAAGGCCGACACAACCCGAAGCTGAGAAGAACATTTGACCTCGCCGTCAGGCATCTGTTAAACAAAATGGTGTGGAACCCGAAGCCGGCTCAACCCGAAGTTGAGAAGAACGTCCGACCTCGTCGTCGGGCATCTTTTAAACAAACAGGCATGAAACCCGAAGGCCGTCTCAACCGTTATTTGAGAAGAACATCTGACCTCGCCATCAAACATCTGTTAAACAAACACGTATCGAACCCGAAGGCCGGCTCAACTTGAAGTTGAGAGGAGCATCTAACCTCCCCATCAGGCATTAGTTAAACAAATAAGAATCGAACCCGAAGGCCGGCACAACATGAAGTTGAGAAGAACATCTGACCTCGCCGTCAGGAATTTGTTAAACAAACAGGCATCGAACCCGAAGGCCGGCTCAACACGAAGTTGAGAGGAACATCTGACCTCGCCTTCAGGCATCTGTTACATAAACAGGCATCGACCCCAAAGGTCGGCTCAACATGAAGTTGAGTGGAAAGTTTGACTTCACTGTCAAGCAACTGTTAAACAAACAGGTATCAAATCTGAAGGCCGGCTCAACCCGAAGTTGAGAAGAACATCTGACCTCACCATCAGGCATCTGTTAAACAAACAGGCATCGAACCCGAATTGCGGCTCAACCTGAAGTTGATAAGTACATCTGACCTCACCGTCAGGCTTTTGTTAGACAAACAAGCATCGAACCCGAAGGCCGGCTCAACACGAAGTTGAGAGGAACATCTGACCTCGCCGTCAGACATCTGTTAAACAAACAGGAATCAAACCCGAAGGTCGGCTCAACATGAAGTTGAGAGGAATATTTGACTTCACGGTCAAGCATCTGTTAAACAAACAGGAATCAAATCCGTAGGCCGGCTCAACCCGAAGTTGAGAAGAACATCTGACCTCACCGTCAGGAATCTATTAAACAAACAGGCATCGAACCTGAAGGGCGGCTCAACCCGAAGTTGATAAGTACATCTGAACCTACCGTCCGGCATCTGTTAAAAAAACAGGCATGGAACCCGAAGGCCGGCTCAACCCGAAGTTGAGAAGAACATCTGACCTCACCGTCAGGCATCTGTTAAACAAACAGGCATCAAACCCGATAGGCGGCTCAACCCAAAGTTGATGAGATCATCTGAACTCGCCGTCAGGCATCTGTTAAAAAAAATGCAACGAACCCGAAGGCCGGCTCAACACGAAGTTAAGATGAACATCTGACCTCGCCGTCAGGCATCTGTTAAACAAACAGGCATCGAACCCGAAGGTCGGCTCAACATGAAGTTGAGAGGAACATTTGACTTCACTGTCAAGCATCTGTTAAACAAACAGGCATCAAATCCGAAGGTCGGGTCAACCAGAAGTTGAGCAAAACATCTGACCTCACCGTCAGGCATCTGTTAAACAAACAGGCATTGAACCCGAATGTCGGCTCAACCCGAAGTTGATAAGAACATTAGACCTCGTCGTCAGGCATCTGTTAAACAAACAGGCATTGAACACGAAGGGCGGCTTAACTTGAAGTTTAGAGGAACATCTGACCTCCCCATCAGGCATTAGTTAAACAAATAGCCATCGAACCCGAAGGCCGACACAACCCGAAGCTGAGAAGAACATTTGACCTCGCCGTCAGGCATCTGTTAAACAAAATGGTGTGGAACCCGAAGCCGGCTCAACCCGAAGTTGAGAAGAACGTCCGACCTCGCCGTCGGGCATCTTTTAAACAAACAGGCATGAAACCCGAAGGCCGTCTCAACCCTTATTTGAGAAGAACATCTGACCTCGCCATCAAACATCTGTTAAACAAACACGTATCGAACCTGAAGGCCGGCTCAACTTGAAGTTGAGAGGAGCATCTAACCTCCCCATCAGGCATTAGTTAAACAAATAAGAATCGAACCCGAAGGCCGGCACAACATGAAGTTGAGAAGAACATCTGACCTCGCCGTCAGGAATTTGTTAAACAAACAGGCATCGAACCCGAAGGCCGGCTCAACACGAAGTTGAGAGGAACATCTGACCTCGCCTTCAGGCATCTGTTACATAAACAGGCATCGACCCCAAAGGTCGGCTCAACATGAAGTTGAGTGGAAAGTTTGACTTCACTGTCAAGCAACTGTTAAACAAACAGGTATCAAATCTGAAGGCCGGCTCAACCCGAAGTTGAGAAGAACATCTGACCTCACCATCAGGCATCTGTTAAACAAACAGGCATCGAACCCGAATTGCGGCTCAACCTGAAGTTGATAAGTACATCTGACCTCACCGTCAGGCTTTTGTTAGACAAACAAGCATCGAACCCGAAGGCCGGCTCAACACGAAGTTGAGAGGAACATCTGACCTCGCCGTCAGGCATCTGTTAAATAAACAGGCATCAAACCCGAAGGTCGGCTCAACATGAAGTTGAGAGGAACATTTGACTTCACGGTCAAGCATCTGTTAAACAAACAGGTATCAAATCCGAAGGCCGGCTCAACCCGAAGTTGAGAAGAACATCTGACCTCACCGTAAGGAATTCATTAAACAAACATGCATTCAACCCGAAGGGTGGCTCAACCCGAAGTTGATAAGTACATCTGATCCCACCATCAGTCATCTGTTAAACAAACAGGTATCGAACCCGAAGGCCGGCTCAACACGAAGTTGAGAGGAACATCTGACCTCGCCGTCAGGCATCTATTAAACAAACAGGCATCAAACTCGAAGGTCGGCTCAACATGAAGTTGAGAGGAACATTTGGCTTCACTGCCAAGCATCTGTTAAACAAACAGGCATCAAATCCGAAGGTTGGGTCAACCCGAAGTTGAGCAGAACATCTGACCTCACTGTCAGGCATCTGTTAAACAAACAGGCATCAAACCCGAATGTCGGCTCAACCCGAAGTTGCTAAGAACATTAGACCTCGTCGTCAGGCATCTGTTAAACAAACAGGCATTGAACCCAAAGGCCGGCTTAACTTAAAGTTTAGAGGAACATCTGACCTCCCCATCAGGCATTACCTAAACAAACAACCATCGAACTCGAAGGCCGACACAACCCGAAGCTGAGAAGAACATCTGACCTCGATGTCAGGAATCTGTTAAACAAAAAGGTGTGGAACCCGAAGCCGACTCAACCCGAAGTTGAGAAGAACGTCTGACCTCGCCGTCAGGAATCTTTTAAACAAACAGGCATTAAATCCGAAGGCCGTCTCAACCCTTATTTGAAAAGAACATCTGACCTCGCCATCAAACATCTATTAAACAAACACGTATCGAACCCGAAGGCCGGCTCAACTTGAAGTTGAGAGGAACATCTAACCTCCCCATCAGGAATTAGTTAAACAAATAAGAATCGAACCCGAAGGCCGGTACAACATGAAGTTGAGAAGAACATCTGACCTCGCCGTCAAGCATTTGTTAAACAAACAGGCATCGAACCCGAAGGCCGGCTCAACACGAACTTGAGAGGAACATCTGACCTCGCCTTCAGGCATCTATTAAATAAACAGGTATCGACCCCAAAGGTCGGCTCAACATGAAGTTGAGTGGAACATTTGACTTCACTGTCAAGCAACTGTTAAACAAACCTGTATCAAATCTGAAGGCCGGCTCAACCCGAAGTTGAGAAGAACATCTGACCTCACCAGCAGGCATCTATTAAACAAACTGTCATCGAACCCGAAGTGCGGCTCAACCCGAAGTTGATAAGTACATCTGACCTCACCATCAGGCATCTGTTAGACAAACAGGCATCGAACCCGAAGGCCGGCTCAACACGAAGTTGAGAGGAACATCTGACCTCGCCGTCAGGAATCTGTTAAACAAACAGGCATCAAACCCGAAGGTCGGCTCAACATGAAGTTGAGAGGAACATTTGACTTCACGGTCAAGCATCTGTTAAACAAACAGGCATCAAATCCGAAGGTCGGCTCAACCCGAAGTTGAGAAGAACATCTGACCTCACCGTCAGGAATCTGTTAAACAAACAGGCATCGAACCCGAAGGGCGGCTCAACCCGAAGTTGATAAGTACATCTGACCCCACCGTCAAGCATCTGTTAAACAAACAGGCATCGAACTCGAAGGCCGGCTCAACACGAAGTTGAGAGGATCATCTGACCTCGCCGTCAGGCATCTATTAAACAAACAGGCATCAAACCCGAAGGTCGGCTCAACATGAAGTTGAGAGGAACATTTAACTTCACTGTCAAGCACCTATTAAACAAACAGGCATCAAATCTGAAGGTCGGGTCAACCCGAAGTTAAGCAGAACATCTTACCTCACCGTCAGGCATCTGTTAAACAAACAGGCATCGAACCCGAATGTCGGCACAACCCGAAGTTGATAAGAACATTAGACCTCGTCGTCAGGCATCTGTTAAACAAACAGGCATTAAACCCGAAAGCCGGCTTAACTTGAAGTTTAGAGGAACATCTGACCTCCCCATCAGGCATTAGTTAAACAAACAGCCATCGAACCCGAAGTCCGGCACAACCCGAAGCTGAGAAGAACATCTGACCTCGCCGTCAGGCATCTGTTAAACAAAAAGGTGTGGAACCCGAAGCCGGCTCAACCCGAAGTTGAGAAGAACGTCTGACCTCGCCGTCAGGCATCTTTTAAACAAACAGGCATTAAACCCGAAGGTCGTCTCAACCTTTATTTGAGAAGAACATCTGACCTCGCCATCAAACATCTGTTAAACAAACACGTATCGAACCCGAAGGCCGACTCAACTTGAAGTTGAGAGGAACATCTAACCTCCCCATCAGGCATTAGATAAACAAATAAGAATCGAACCCTAAGGTCGGCACAACATGAAGTTGAGAAGAACATCTGACCTCGCCGTCAGGCATTTGTTAAATAAAGAGGCATCGAACCCGAATGCCGGCTCAACACGAAGTTAAGAGGAACATCTTACCTCGCCTTCAGGCATCTGTTAAATAAACAGGCATCGACCCCAAAGGTCGGCTCAACATGAAGTTGAGTGGAACATTTGACTTCACTGTCAAGAAACTGTTAAACAAACAGGTATCAAATCTGAAGGCCGGCTCAACTCGAAGTTGAAAAGAACATCTGACCTCACCATCAGGCATCTGTTAAACAAACAGTCATCGAACCCGAAGTGCGGCTCAACCCGAAGTTGATAAGTACATCTGACCTCACCATCAGGCATCTGTTAGACAAACAGGCATCGAATCCGAAGGCTGGCTCAACACGAATTTGAGAGGAACATCTGACCTCGTCGTCAGGCATCTGTTAAACAAACAGGCATCAAACCCGAAGGTCGGCTCAACATGAAGTTGAGAGGAACATTTGACTTCACGGTCAAGCATCTGTTAAACAAACAGGCATCAAATTCGAAGGCCGGCTCAACCCGAAGTTGAGAAGAACATCTGACCTCACTGTTAGGAACCGGTTAAACAAACAGGCATCGAACCTGAAGGGCGGCTCAACCCGAAGTTGATAAGTACATCTGACCCCACCGTCAGGCATCTGTTAAACAAACAGACATCGAACCCGAAGGCCGGCTCAACACGAAGTTGAGAGGAACATCTGACCTCGCCGTCAGGCATCTATTAAACAAACAGACATCAAACCCGAAGGTCGGCTCAACATGAAGTTGAGAGGAACATTTGACTTCACGGTCAAGCATCTGTTAAACAAACAGACATCAAATCCGAAGGCCGGCTCAACCCGAAGTTGAGAAGAACATCTGACCTCACCGTCAGGAATCTGTTAAACAAACAGGCATCGAACCCGAAGGGCGGCTCAACCCGAAGTTGATAAGTACATCTGACCCCACCGTCAGGCGTCTGTTAAACAAACAGGCATCGAACCCGAAGGCCGGCTCAACACGAAGTTGAGAGGAACATCTGACCTCGCCGTCAGGCATCTATTAAACAAACAGGCATCAAACCCAAAGGTCGGCTCAACATGAAGTTGAGAGGAACATTTGACTTCACGGTCAAGCATCTGTTAAACAAACAGTCATCAAATCCGAAGGCCGGCTCAACCCGAAGTTGAGAAGAACATCTGACTTCACCGTCAGGAATCTGTTAAACAAACAGGCATCGAACCCGAAGGGCGGCTCAACCCGAAGTTGATAAGTACATCTGACCCCACCGTCAGGCATCTGTTAAACAAACAGGCATCGAACCCGAAGGCCGACTTAACTTGAAGTTTAGAGGAACATCTGACCTCCCCATCAGGCATTAGTTAAACAAACAGCCATCGAACCTGAAGGCCGACACAACCCGAAGCTGAGAAGAACATCTGACCTCACCGTCAGGCATCTGTTAAACAAAAAGGTGTGGAACCCGAAGCCGACTCAACCCGAAGTTGAGAAGAACGTCTGACCTCGCCGTCAGGCATCTTTTAAACAAACAACCATTAAACCCGAAGGTCGTCTCAACCCTTATTTGAGAAGAACATCTAACCTCACCATCAAACATTTGTTAATTAAACACGTATCGAACCCGAAGGCCGGCTCAACTTGAAGTTGAGAGGAACATCTAACCTCCCCATCAGGCATTAGTTAAACAAATAAGAATCGAACCCGAAGGCCGGTACAACATGAAGTTGAGAAGAACATCTGACCTCGCCGTCAGGCATTTGTTAAACAAAGAGGCATCGAACCCGAATGCCGGTTCAACACGAAGTTTAGAGGAACATCTGACCTCGCCTTTAGGCATCTGTTAAATAAACAGGCATCGACCCCAAAGGTCGGCTCAACATGAAGTTGAGTGGAACATTTGACTTCACTGTCAAGATACTGTTAAACAAACAGGTATCAAATCTGAAGGTCGGCACAACCCGAAGATGAGAAGAACATCTGACGTCATCATCAGGCATCTGTTAAACAAACAGTCATCGAACCCGAAGTGCGGCTCAACCTGAAGTTGATAAGTACATCTGACCCCACCGTCAGGCATCTGTTAGACAAACAGGCATCGAATCCGAAGGCTGGCTCAACACGAAGTTGAGAGGAACATCTGACCTCGCCGTCAGGCATCTGTTAAACAAACAGGCATCAAACCCGAAGGTCGGCTCAACATGAAGTTGAGAGGAACATTTGACTTCACGGTCAAGCATCTGTTAAACAAACAGGCATCAAATCCGAAGGCCGGCTCAACCCGAAGTTGAGAAGAACATCAGACCTCACCGTCAGGAATCTGTTAAACAAACAGGCATCGAACCCGAAGGGCGGCTCAACCCGAAGTTGATAAGTACATCTGACCCCACCGTCAGGCATCTGTTAAACAAACAGGCATCGAACCCGAAGGCCGGCTCAACACGAAGTTGAGAGGAAAATCTGACCTCGCCGTCAGGCATCTATTAAACAAACAGGCATCAAACCCGAAGGTCGGCTCAACATGAAGTTGAGAGGAACATTTGACTTCACTGTCAAGCATCTGTTAAACAAACAGGCATCAAATCCGAAGGTCGGGTCAACCCGAAGTTGAGCAGAACATCCGACCTCACCGTCAGGCATCTGTTAAACAAACATGCATCGAAACCGAATGCCGGCTCAACCCGAAGTTGATAAGAACATTAGAACTCGTCGTCAGGCATCTGTTAAACAAAGAGGCATTGAACCTGAAGGCCGACTTAACTTGAAGTTTAGAGGAACATCTGACCTCCCCATCAGGCATTAGTTAAACAAACAGCCATCGAACCTGAAGGCCGGCACAACCTGAAGCTGAGAAGAACATCTGACCTCACCGTTAGGCATCTGTTAAACAAAAAGGTGTGGAACCCGAAGCCGGCTCAACCCGAAGTTGAGAAGAACGTCTGACCTCGCCGTCAGGCATGTTTTAAACAAACAACCATTAAACCCGAAGGCCGTCTCAACCCTTATTTGAGAAGAACATCTAACCTCGCCATCAAACATCTGTTAAACAAACACGTATCGAACCCGAAGGCCGGCTCAACTTGAAGTTGAGAGGAACATCTAACCTTCCCATCAGGCATTAGTAAAACAAATAAGAATCGAACCCGAAGGTCGGCACAACATGAAGTTGAGAAGAACATCTGATCTCACCGTCAGGCATTTGTTAAACAAAGAGGTATCGAACCCGAATGCCGGCTCAACACGAAGTTGAGAGGAACATCTGACCTCGCCTTCAGGCATCTGTTAAATAAACAGGCATCGACCCCAAAGGTCGGCTCAACATGAAGTTGAGTGGAACATTTGACTTCACTGTCAAGCAACTGTTAAACAAACAGGTATCAAATCTGAAGGTCGGCTCAACCCGAAGATGAGAAGAACATCTGACGTCACCATCAGGCATCTGTTAAACAAACAGTCATCGAACCCAAAGTGTGGGTCAACCCGAAGTTGATAAGTATATCTGACCCCACCGTCAGGCATCTGTTAGACAAACAGGCATCGAATCCGAAGGCTGGCTCAACACGAAGTTGAGAGGAACATCTGACCTCGCCGTCAAGCATCTGTTAAACAAACAGGCATCAAACCCGAAGGTCGGCTCAACATGAAGTTGAGAGGAACATTTGACTTCACGGTCAAGCATCTATTAAACAAACAGGCATCAAATCCGAAAGCCGGCTCAACCCGAAGTTGAGAAGAACATCAGACCTCACCGTCAGGAATCTGTTAAACAAACAGGCATCAAACCCGAAGGGCGGCTCAACCCGAAGTTGATAAGTACATCTGACCCAACCGTCAGGCATCTGTTAAACAAACAGGCATCGAACCCGAAGGCCGGCTCAACACGAAGTTGAGAGGAAAATCTAACCTCGCCGTCAGGCATCTATTAAACAAACAGGCATCAAACCCGAAGGTCGGCTCAACATGAAGGTGAGAGGAACATTTGACTTCACGGTCAAGCATCTGTTAAACAAACAGTCATCAAATCCGAAGGCCGGCTCAACCCGAAGTTGAGAAGAACATCTGACTTCACCGTCAGGAATCTGTTAAACAAACAGGCATCGAACCCGAAGGGCGGCTCAACCCGAAGTTGATAAGTACATCTGACCCCACCGTCAGGCATCTGTTAAACAAACAGGCATCGAACCCGAAGGCCGACATAACTTGAAGTTTAGAGGAACATCTGACCTCCCCATCAGGCATTAGTTAAACAAACAGCCATCGAACCTGAAGGCCGACACAACCCGAAGCTGAGAAGAACATCTGACCTCACCGTCAGGCATCTGTTAAACAAAAAGGTGTGGAACCCGAAGCCGACTCAACCCGAAGTTGAGAAGAACGTCTGACCTCGCCGTCAGGCATCTTTTAAACAAACAACCATTAAACCCGAAGGTCGTCTCAACCCTTATTTGAGAAGAACATCTAACCTCACCATCAAACATTTGTTAATTAAACACGTATCGAACCCGAAGGCCGGCTCAACTTGAAGTTGAGAGGAACATCTAACCTCCCCATCAGGCATTAGTTAAACAAATAAGAATCGAACCCGAAGGCCGGTACAACATGAAGTTGAGAAGAACATCTGACCTCGCCGTCAGGCATTTGTTAAACAAAGAGGCATCGAACCCGAATGCCGGTTCAACACGAAGTTTAGAGGAACATCTGACCTCGCCTTTAGGCATCTGTTAAATAAACAGGCATCGACCCCAAAGGTCGGCTCAACATGAAGTTGAGTGGAACATTTGACTTCACTGTCAAGATACTGTTAAACAAACAGGTATCAAATCTGAAGGTCGGCACAACCCGAAGATGAGAAGAACATCTGACGTCATCATCAGGCATCTGTTAAACAAACAGTCATCGAACCCGAAGTGCGGCTCAACCTGAAGTTGATAAGTACATCTGACCCCACCGTCAGGCATCTGTTAGACAAACAGGCATCGAATCCGAAGGCTGGCTCAACACGAAGTTGAGAGGAACATCTGACCTCGCCGTCAGGCATCTGTTAAACAAACAGGCATCAAACCCGAAGGTCGGCTCAACATGAAGTTGAGAGGAACATTTGACTTCACGGTCAAGCATCTGTTAAACAAACAGGCATCAAATCCGAAGGCCGGCTCAACCCGAAGTTGAGAAGAACATCAGACCTCACCGTCAGGAATCTGTTAAACAAACAGGCATCGAACCCGAAGGGCGGCTCAACCCGAAGTTGATAAGTACATCTGACCCCACCGTCAGGCATCTGTTAAACAAACAGGCATCGAACCCGAAGGCCGGCTCAACACGAAGTTGAGAGGAAAATCTGACCTCGCCGTCAGGCATCTATTAAACAAACAGGCATCAAACCCGAAGGTCGGCTCAACATGAAGTTGAGAGGAACATTTGACTTCACTGTCAAGCATCTGTTAAACAAACAGGCATCAAATCCGAAGGTCGGGTCAACCCGAAGTTGAGCAGAACATCCGACCTCACCGTCAGGCATCTGTTAAACAAACATGCATCGAAACCGAATGCCGGCTCAACCCGAAGTTGATAAGAACATTAGAACTCGTCGTCAGGCATCTGTTAAACAAAGAGGCATTGAACCTGAAGGCCGACTTAACTTGAAGTTTAGAGGAACATCTGACCTCCCCATCAGGCATTAGTTAAACAAACAGCCATCGAACCTGAAGGCCGGCACAACCTGAAGCTGAGAAGAACATCTGACCTCACCGTTAGGCATCTGTTAAACAAAAAGGTGTGGAACCCGAAGCCGGCTCAACCCGAAGTTGAGAAGAACGTCTGACCTCGCCGTCAGGCATGTTTTAAACAAACAACCATTAAACCCGAAGGCCGTCTCAACCCTTATTTGAGAAGAACATCTAACCTCGCCATCAAACATCTGTTAAACAAACACGTATCGAACCCGAAGGCCGGCTCAACTTGAAGTTGAGAGGAACATCTAACCTTCCCATCAGGCATTAGTAAAACAAATAAGAATCGAACCCGAAGGTCGGCACAACATGAAGTTGAGAAGAACATCTGATCTCACCGTCAGGCATTTGTTAAACAAAGAGGTATCGAACCCGAATGCCGGCTCAACACGAAGTTGAGAGGAACATCTGACCTCGCCTTCAGGCATCTGTTAAATAAACAGGCATCGACCCCAAAGGTCGGCTCAACATGAAGTTGAGTGGAACATTTGACTTCACTGTCAAGCAACTGTTAAACAAACAGGTATCAAATCTGAAGGTCGGCTCAACCCGAAGATGAGAAGAACATCTGACGTCACCATCAGGCATCTGTTAAACAAACAGTCATCGAACCCAAAGTGCGGCTCAACCCGAAGTTGATAAGTATATCTGACCCCACCGTCAGGCATCTGTTAGACAAACAGGCATCGAATCCGAAGGCTGGCTCAACACGAAGTTGAGAGGAACATCTGACCTCGCCGTCAAGCATCTGTTAAACAAACAGGCATCAAACCCGAAGGTCGGCTCAACATGAAGTTGAGAGGAACATTTGACTTCACGGTCAAGCATCTATTAAACAAACAGGCATCAAATCCGAAAGCCGGCTCAACCCGAAGTTGAGAAGAACATCAGACCTCACCGTCAGGAATCTGTTAAACAAACAGGCATCAAACCCGAAGGGCGGCTCAACCCGAAGTTGATAAGTACATCTGACCCAACCGTCAGGCATCTGTTAAACAAACAGGCATCGAACCCGAAGGCCGGCTCAACACGAAGTTGAGAGGAAAATCTAACCTCGCCGTCAGGCATCTATTAAACAAACAGGCATCAAACCCGAAGGTCGGCTCAACATGAAGGTGAGAGGAACATTTGACTTCACTGTCAAGCATCTGTTAAACAAACAGGCATCAAATCCGAAGGTCGGGTCAACCCGAAGTTGAGCAGAACATCTGACCTCACCGTCAGGCATCTGTTAAACAAACAGGCATCGAACCCGAATGTCGGCTCAACCCGAAGTTGATAAGAACATTAGAACTCGTCGTCAGGCATCTGTTAAACAAAGAGGCATTGAACCTGAAGGCCGACTTAACTTGAAGTTTAGAGGAACATCTGACCTCCCCATCAGGCATTAGTTAAACAAACAGCCATCGAACCTGAAGGTCGGCACAACCTGAAGCTGAGAAGAACATCTGACCTCACCGTCAGGCATCTGTTAAACAAAAAGGTGTGGAACCCGAAGCCGGCTCAACCCGAAGTTGAGAAGAACGTCTGACCTCGCCGTCAGGCATCTTTTAAACAAACAACCATTAAACCCGAAGGCCGTCTCAACCCTTATTTGAGAAGAACATTTAACCTCGCTATCAAACATCTGTTAAACAAACACGTATCGAACCCGAAGGCCGGCTCAACTTGAAGTTGAGAGGAACATCTAACCTTCCCATCAGGCATTAGTTAAACAAATAAGAATCGAACCCGAAGGCCGGCACAACATGAAGTTGAGAAGAACATCTGACCTCGCCGTCAGGCATTTGTTAAACAAAGAGGCATCGAACCCGAATGGCGACTCAACACGAAGTTGAGAGGAACATATGACCTCGCCTTCAGGAATCTGTTAAATAAACAGGCATCGACCCCAAAGGTCGGCTCAACATGAAGTTGAGTGGAACATTTGACTTCACTGTCAAGCAACTGTTAAACAAACAGGTATCAAATCTGAAGGCCGGCTCAACCCGAAGATGAGAAGAACATCTGACCTCACCATCAGGCATCTGTTAAAAAAGCAGTCATCGAACCCAAAGTGCGGCTCAACCCGAAGTTGATAAGTACATCTGACCCCACCGTCAGGCATCTGTTAGACAAACAGGCATCGAATCCGAAGGCTGGCTCAACACGAAGTTGAGAGGAACATCTGACCTCGCCGTCAGGCATCTGTTAAACAAACAGGCATCAAACCCGAAGGTCGGCTCAACATGAAGTTGAGAGAAACATTTGATTTCACGGTCAAGCATCTATTAAACAAACAGGCATCAAATCCGAAAGCCGGATCAACCCGAAGTTGAGAAGAACATCTGACCTCACCGTCAGGAATCTGTTAAACAAACAGGCATCGAACCCGAAGGGCGGCTCAACCCGAAGTTGATAAGTACATCTGACCCCACTGTCAGGCATCTGTTAAACAAACAGGCATCGAACCCGAAGGCCGGCTCAACACGAAGTTGAGAGGAAAATCTAACCTCGCCGTCAGGCATCTATTAAACAAACAGGCATCAAACCCGAAGGTCGGCTCAACATGAAGTTGAGAGGAACATTTGATTTCACTGTCAAGCATCTGTTAAACAAACAGGCATCAAATCCGAAGGTCGGGTCAACCCGAAGTTGAGCAGAACATCTGACCTCATCGTCAGGCATCTGCTAAACAAACAGGCATCGAACCCGAATGTCGGCTCAACCCGAAGTTGATAAGAACATTAGACCTCGTCGTCAGGCATCTGTTAAACAAAGAGGCATTGAACCCGAAGGCCGGCTTAACTTGAAGTTTAGAGGAACATCTGACCTCCCCATCAGGCATTAGTTAAACAAACAGCCATCGAACCCGAAGGCCGGCACAACCCGAAGCTGAGAAGAACATCTGACCTCACCGTCAGGCATCTGTTAAACAAAAAGGTGTGGAACCCGAAGCCGGCTCAACCCGATGTTGAGAAGAACGTCTGACCTCGCCGTCAGGCATCTTTTAAACAAACAAGCATTAAACCCGAAGGTCGTCTCAACCCTTATTTGAGAAGAACATCTAACCTCGCCATCAAACATCTGTTAAACAAACACGTATCGAACCCGAAGGCCGGCTCAACTTGAAGTTGAGAGGAACATCTAACCTTCACATCAGGCATTAGTTAAACAAATAAGAATCGAACCCGAAGGCCAGCACAACATGAAGTTGAGAAGAACATCTGACCTCGCCGTCAGGCATTTGTTAAACAAAGAGGCATCGAACCCGAATGCCGGCTGAACACGAAGTTGAGAGGAACATCTGACCTCGCCTTCAGGCATCTTTTAAATAAATAGGCATCGACCCCAAAGGTCGGCTCAACATGAAGTTGAGTGGAACATTTGACTTCACTGTCAAGCAACTGTTAAACAAACAGGTATCAAATCTGAAGGTCGGCTCAACCCGAAGATGAGAAGAACATCTGACGTCACCATCAGGCATCTGTTAAACAAACAGTCATCGAACCCAAAGTGCGGCTCAACCCGAAGTTGATAAGTATATCTGACCCCACCGTCAGGCATCTGTTAGACAAACAGGCATCGAATCCGAAGGCTGGCTCAACACGAAGTTGAGAGGAACATCTGACCTCGCCGTCAGGCATCTGTTAAACAAACAGGCATCAAACCCGAAGGTCGGCTCAACATGAAGTTGAGAGGAACATTTGACTTCACGGTCAAGCATCTATTAAACAAACAGGCATCAAATCCGAAAGCCGGCTCAACCCGAAGTTGAGAAGAACATCAGACCTCACCGTCAGGAATCTGTTAAACAAACAGGCATCGAACCCGAAGGGCGGCTCAACCCGAAGTTGATAAGTACATCTGACCCAACCGTCAGGCATTTGTTAAACAAACAGGCATCGAACCCGAAGGCCGGCTCAACACGAAGTTGAGAGGAAAATCTAACCTCGCCGTCAGGCATCTATTAAACAAACAGGCATCAAACCTGAAGGTCGGCTCAACATGAAGGTGAGAGGAACATTTGACTTCACTGTCAAGCATCTGTTAAACAAACAGGCATCAAATCCGAAGGTCGGGTCAACCCGAAGTTGAGCAGAACATCTGACCTCACTGTCAGGCATCTGTTAAACAAACAGGCATCGAACCCGAATGCCGGCTCAACCCGAAGTTGATAAGAACATTAGAACTCGTCGTCAGGCATCTGTTAAACAAAGAGGCATTGAACCTGAAGGCCGACTTAACTTGAAATTTAGAAGAACATCTGACCTCCCCATCAGGCATTAGTTAAACAAACAGCCATCGAACCTGAAGGTCGGCACAACCTGAAGCTGAGAAGAACATCTGACCTCACCGTCAGGCATCTGTTAAACAAAAAGGTGTGGAACACGAAGCCGGCTCAACCCGAAGTTGAGAAGAACGTCTGACCTCGCCGTCAGGCATCTTTTAAACAAACAACCATTAAACCCGAAGGCCGTCTCAACCCTTATTTGAGAAGAGTATTTAACCTCGCTATCAAACATCTGTTAAACAAACACGTATCGAACCCGAAGGCCGGCTCAACTTGAAGTTGAGAGGAACATCTAACCTTCCCATCAGGCATTAGTTAAACAAATAAGAATCGAACCCGAAGGCCGACACAACATGAAGTTGAGAAGAACATCTGACCTCGCCGTCAGGCATTTGTTAAACAAAGAGGCATCGAACCCGAATGGCGACTCAACACGAAGTTGAGAGGAACATATGACCTCGCCTTCAGGCATCTGTTAAATAAACAGGCATCGACCCCAAAGGTCGGCTCAACATGAAGTTGAGTGGAACATTTGACTTGACTGTCAAGCAACTGTTAAACAAACAGGTATCAAATCTGAAGGCCGGCTCAACCCGAAGATGAGAAGAACATCTGACCTCACCATCAGGCATCTGTTAAAAAAGCAGTCATCGAACCCGAAGTGCGGCTCAACCCGAAGTTGATAAGTACATCTGACCCCACCGTCAGGCATCTGTTAGACAAACAGGCATCGAATCCGAAGGCTGGCTCAACACGAAGTTGAGAGGAACAACTGACCTCGCCGTCAGGCATCTGTTAAACAAATAGACATCAAACCCGAAGGTCGGCTCAACATGAAGTTGAGAGAAACATTTGATTTCACGGTCAAGCATCTATTAAACAAACAGGCATCAAATCCGAAAGCCGGATCAACCCGAAGTTGAGAAGAACATCTGACCTCACCGTCAGGAATCTGTTAAACAAACAGGCATCGAACCCGATGGGCGGCTCAACCCGAAGTTGATAAGTACATCTGACCCCACCGTCAGGCATCTGTTAAACAAACAGGCATCGAACCCGAAGGCCGGCTCAACACGAAGTTGAGAGGAAAATCTAACCTCGCCGTCAGGCATCTATTAAACAAACAGGCATCAAACCCGAAGGTCGGCTCAACATGAAGTTGAGAGGAACATTTGACTTCACTGTCAAGCATCTGTTAAACAAACAGGCATCAAATCCGAAGGTCGGGTCAACCCGAAGTTGAGCAGAACATCTGACCTCACCGTCAGGCATCTGTTAAACAAACAGGCATCGAACCCGAATGTCGGCTCAACCCGAAGTTGATAAGAACATTAGACCTCTACGTCAGGCATCTGTTAAACAAAGAGGCATTGAACACGAAGGCCGGCTTAACTTGAAGTTTAGAGGAACATCTGACCTCCCCATCAGGCATTAGTTAAATAAACAGCCATCGAACCCGAAGGCCGGCACAACCCGAAGCTGAGAAGAACATCTAACCTCACCGTCAGGCATCTGTTAAACAAAAAGGTGTGGAACCCGAAGCCGGCTCAACCCGAAGTTGAGAAGAACGTCTGACCTCGCCGTCAGGCATCTTTTAAACAAACAAGCATTAAACCTGAAGGCCGTCTCAACCCTTATTTGAGAAGAACATCTAACCCCGCCATCAAACATCTGTTAAACAAACACGTATCGAACCCGAAGGCCGGCTCAACTTGAAGTTGAGAGGAACATCTAACCTTCCCATCAGGCATTAGTTAAACAAATAAGAATCGAACCCGAAGGCCAGCACAACATGAAGTTGAGAAGAACATCTGACCTCGCCGTCAGGCATTTTGGTAAACAAAGAGGCATCGAACCCGAATGCCGGCTGAACACGAAGTTGAGAGGAACATCTGACCTCGCCTTCAGGCATCTGTTAAATAAACAGGCATCGACCCCAAAGGTCGGCTCAACATGAAGTTGAGTGGAACATTTGACTTCACTGTCAAGCAACTGTTAAACAAACAGGTATCAAATCTGAAGGTCGGCTCAACCCGAAGATGAGAAGAACATCTGACGTCACCATCAGGCATCTGTTAAACAAACAGTCATCGAACCCAAAGTGCGGCTCAACCCGAAGTTGATAACTATATCTGACCCCACCGTCAGGCATATGTTAGACAAACAGGCATCGAATCCGAAGGCTGGCTCAACACGAAGTTGAGAGGAACATCTGACCTCGCCGTCAGGCATCTGTTAAACAAACAGGCATCAAACCCGAAGGTCGGCTCAACATGAAGTTGAGAGGAACATTTGACTTCACGGTCAAGCATCTAGTAAACAAACAGGCATCAAATCCGAAAGTCGGCTCAACCCGAAGTTGAGAAGAACATCAGACCTCACCGTCAGGAATCTGTTAAACAAACAGGCATCGAACCCGAAGGGCGGCTCAACCCGAAGTTGATAAGTACATCTGACCCAACCGTCAGGCATCTGTTAAACAAACAGGCATCGAACCCGAAGGCCGGCTCAACACGAAGTTGAGAGGAAAATCTAACCTCGCCGTCAGGCATCTATTAAACAAACAGGCATCAAACCCGAAGGTCGGCTCAACATGAAGTTGAGAGGAACATTTGACTTCACTGTCAAGCATCTGTTAAACAAACAAGCATCAAATCCGAAGGTCGGGCCAACACGAAGTTGAGCAGAACATCTGACCTGACTGTCAGGCATCTGTTAAACAAACAGGCATCGAACCCGAATGCCGGCTCAACCCGAAGTTGATAAGAACATTAGAACTCGTCGTCAGGCATCTGTTAAACAAAGAGGCATTGAACCTGAAGGCCGACTTAACTTGAAGTTTAGAGGAACATCTAACCTCCCCATCAGGCATTAGTTAAACAAAAAGCCATCGAACCTGAAGGTCGGCACAACCTGAAGCTGAGAAGAACATCTGACCTCACCGTCAGGCATCTGTTAAACAAAAAGGTGTGGAACCCGAAGCCGGCTCAACCCGAAGTTGAGAAGAACGTCTGACCTCGCCGTCAGGCATCTTTTAAACAAACAACCATTAAACCCGAAGGCCGTCTCAACCCTTATTTAAGAAGAACATTTAACCTCGCTATCAAACATCTGTTAAACAAACACGTATCGAACCCGAAGGCCGGCTCAACTTGAAGTTGAGAGGAACATCTAACCTTCCCATCAGGCATTAGTTAAACAAATAAGAATCAAACCCGAAGGCCGGCACAACATGAAGTTACGAAGAACATCTGACCTCGCCGTCAGGCATTTGTTAAACAAAGAGGCATCGAACCCGAATGGCGACTCAACACGAAGTTGAGAGGAACATATGACCTCGCCTTCAGGCATCTGTTAAATAAACAGGCATCGACCCCAAAGGTCGGCTCAACATGAAGTTGAGTGGAACATTTGACTTCACTGTCAAGCAACTGTTAAACAAACAGGTATCAAATCTGAAGGCCGGCTCAACCCGAAGATGAGAAGAACATCTGACCTCACCATCAGGCATCTGTTAAAAAAGCAGTCATCGAAACCGAAGTGCGGCTCAACCCGAAGTTGATAAGTACATCTGACCCCACCGTCAGGCATCTGTTAGACAAACAGGCATCGAATCCGAAGGCTGGCTCAACACGAAGTTGAGAGGAACATCTGACCTCGCCGTCAGGCATCTGTTAAACAAACAGGTGTTGCACCCCAAAATTTGACCAACATTTATTTACCCATCAAGTGTTTGAAGGTTAATATCTTCATCAGAAAGTTCAAGAGATCCTCAGAGGGATTGGTTGAAACCAAGGTTGTGTGCTTCATAGCTTGAGAGTTGTGGGAGCTCCTCAGATGATTCTGGGACTTTGAGAATGAACTTGAAGCTTTGAGAAAGTCTAGTAGATGTCTTGAAAGCCATAATGAAGCCAAGAGAGGTCATTGTGCAAGAATTCAGAAGATTCAACCATGAATGGTAGAATTAGGGTTTTGACTGGGTCAATCCTAGATCAGCTGAAGATTTGGAGAAGGTTGAGACCTAATCCAAGGGCCATGAGATCATGGAATGATGTATGGAGATGTTATAAATATGATTCCTAGGCCAACTCATCATGATTGAGGAGTTTGAGAAGTTTTGAGTTAGGGTTTTTGAGGATTGTCAGTGAAAAAACCCTAGTTTGATCCTTATCTTCCAGGCAGTTTTAGCTCAAGATGTGATTGATATCTCATATTCCCCACAACATGAATTTTGTAGAGCTTGTTCTTAGCTTTAATTTGAGTGGTAGAAGTCCTTGATAGGAGTTGCAGAGCTCAAGTTATGGTTTGGACAAATTACAGGTCAGCTGAGGTGTGTGAATCTGGGTCCTTGAAAGTCACCCAACTTGCAGACAACTTTTGCCCTAGTAGGATGATTCCTATGATTTCTTGGTCAACATGAATGTTGAAGAGCATCGTCTTATCTTTCTAGAGAGTACTAGAAGTCTTTGATAGGATTTGTAGAACTCAACTTATGGTGTGAACAAGACAGGGGTATTTTGGTCATTTGGAAGTTATAGGTCATTTTAAGCAAAGGCCATATCTCCTATTTCCAAGCCTCAAATGAAAAAACTCAAAACATCAAAGTTGTTCAAAATGGGATTTTAATCTTATAAAAGAGGTCATGAGTTATTGAAAAAGCTTGTAGCAAGGATTTTCATGATTGGGTAAAAATGACCTAAAAATGGCTTATAAGTTGAAAAAGTTGAAATGGAATTTTGGTTTAGGAGATGTACAAATCCAAAATGGGTCATCCAATATGTCATTTTGACTCCAAACATTATTTTAAAAACAATGGTTCAAGTAGAATTTTGATTTGAAGCCTAGAAATGGGAGTTGCTTTGTAATGTTGTTACTTGCATATTAAGGCAACTTGACAAAACTTCACCAAAGGCAAGGAAGTGTTTGTTTTTCACTCATTCCACTCCCAATATCTCTTGTAAGGAGATTTTGACACAAATTAAGAAGGCATCAAGGCATGAGATGAGATATCCAACATATCACTGCATGAGATTTTCCATTACATTCTAGCTCATTCTAGGAAGTTCTAGATGATTCTATGGATGGTTATATATTGAGTGAATCATGATGAAGAAAAGGTTGGTGATGATTGTTGGTGAGTGGTGAGATTAGAGTGCAAAAAGTGAAACTCTTCCATTTTGCAATTCCATAACAAACTTCCATTCTCTTCCATTTCCATTCTTTTCTTCTCCACAAACACATTCTTCTGACCCTTATGAGTACTTGCATACTGAGTTAGAGGAAGATCCATGGAGATTTGAAGCTTTGTTGAAGAATTTGCAAGAAAAGCAAATTGATATCAAACACAAGATTCAAGCTATATACACCAAACTTCTTGCATACAGAACTCCTACAATCCATCAAAGATCAATCCTGGAGAGTTTCAAGGCTTGAGTTCGAGTGCAACCACCTCTGCCATTAACAAAAACCAGGTTTGCAAAACCTCTTGTACACACTTATTTATGCATTGTTAGATAGATTGGTTAGGATAGAAACGATTAGGGACCAGTAGTGATTAATGTTGGAGAGTATGAGGGCATTCTGTGGAGTTTGGTCATGGCACATGTTTACTTTAACGACCAAGAACTGGTAGGTTAGGGACTTATATTTCACGTGCTATGGATTAGAGTGATCAGTGATATGTGATGAACATTTTAGTGCCAAGAAACTGAAGAAACAAGAAGCTTGAAGCTTGAGTATCCATGGAGGTGTGGGATCGGGTTTGATGCTTGAGGGAGTTTTGACGAAAACTGAAGCTATGGTTGTATTCAGGGAGGAAAGTAGATCATTTTTGCTCTTGGAAGTGTTGAGTTTCATTGAGAAACGAAGGAGAACGAGGAGGATGAAGGTAGCTGCATTAAGCTTCGTGTTCATGGCAATTCTGCAAACCCTAACACGCATGAGGAAGAAGACAGCCATCCACCGTGCGATCAGGCCAAGACTGTTGACTGGGAAAGTAATCGTGTGGCCAGAATTCAATTGGAAATTGGGAGGGAAGGCTGAATGCAATGAAGCGCTGCGTTTCATTAAACGCAGCAGCTGGGCCTTAATGTTTCATTCATTTTCGCACCCCCCACCGTTGGCCCAATTAACTTTTGAACTGAAAAACCTGCTTTTTGCACCACCTTCGTATTTTGCTGGCTGTCTTTTTTTTCCTTTTAATTTTTCTGAAGCACCTGGGCCTAACCAAGTGCTACACGCACCTCCCCACTTCCCAGCCCATCATAAAATCAACTGGGCGCTTTACCTTTCGCACCCCCCATCCCCTTTAATTAATTTCTTTTATTTTTTAATTCCCTTTATATTTCTTGCATTTAAAAAATTCATATAAAATAGGAAAATTAATATTTTTCAATCCTTGTTTTTTCTATAGGTTTATAATTTTGTCTAAAAAATTAATAAAAATAAAAATTCCATTTTATTTTTAGTTTCATATTTTTAGCATATTATTCTTTTAAATAGCTTTTTAATATGTTTAGTTTGATACCTCATTTTGTAGAATTTCTTTTAGGACCTTCCCTTATGATTTTTAATTCATTCTTTTTGGTGTGAATAGATATTGAATCATAGTTCCCCATAGGATTTAATTCTTGATTTTTAGATTAAAATTTGATTAGTTTAATTAGGTTAGCATTAGGGTATCCTAATTAGGGTTTAGGTTATGCATAGGTGAAATAATTCATTTTCTGTGGAGAGTTTTGATTTGATTTTTGGGTATGGGTATATAGGGATGGTATGGGTAGATGTTATAGACCCTTGTGAATAATTGTTAGAATTTTTCCTCTTGTTTTAGTATTTTTAGGTATTTTCTGAAGTTGACTGATTGTGTTGACTGTTCTGTAGTTATTTGTCTGTCTCTGGGGCTTATTTTTGGGAATTTGTTGTGGGGCTTAGTTTGTTTTGAAGATCTTGTTGAGGAGCATGATGAAGAGAAGATTGTAGATCAAGACTCAAAGACCCAGAGCTTGGAGATTATTCCCTGTCTGTGAGGTTTGAGATCCTGAAGTTTGAGGGGAATTCATGGTACTTTCCTGAGGAAGGCACTATGAATGACTTTCATTCTTTCTTCTCACCTCTTTCCTAAGTATCCAATGATGTTGGAGCCAACTTGTGAGTTTAATTTCTCCTGAGGAGGAATGTAAACTGATCACAGTTGTTGAGCCACATAGGATACAATTCCTAAGTGGAAGCCTCCTATTACTTTCCTGAGGAATGTCCTATGGGTCTATTCACTTAGCTCCCTTAGTTTATCTAGGATTTCTTAAGTATCCAATGATGTTGGAGCCAACATGTGAGTTTAATTTCTCCTGAGGAGGAATGTAAACTGATCACAGTTGTTGAACCACATAGGATACAATTCCTAAGTGGAAGCCTCCTAGTACTTTCCTGAGGAAGGTCCTATGGGTCTATTCACTTAGTTCCACTAGTTCAAGTAGGATTTCCTAAATATCCAGTGATGTTGGAGCCTTCATGTAAGTTTAATTTCTCCTGAGGAGGAATGTAAACTGATCACAGTGGTTGAGCCACATAGGATATGATTCCTGAGTATAAGCCTCCTAGTGCTTTCCTGAGGAAGACACTATGAGTCTGCCTACTTAGCTCCCTTTCTTTGGTAGGCTTGTTTTGAAGCTTGAAGACTGGGATTGCTTTCTCTTGTTTAGGGTTTTGCTTTAGGGCTTTGCTTAGAGTTGATCAGGATTCTGTTTTAGGATTAGAGAGTAGATGTAGATGATTTCTTTCTCAAGCATGTGTTTGTTTGCCTGATGGCATTTCATTTCTTTTATCTGTATGATTGCAGTTTAGTGGTTATTGCTTGATAGCATGTTGTTTATTTTTCAGTATGATTACTGTTACTTCATGAATGGCTTGAGGTCGAGACGAGCTTGTGGAGGCTGAAGCCCCACACACATTTCCTCCTTCACTTGCATTGCATGCATTTTACTGTTAAGCTGATGCTTTGTCTGTTTTGGTGTATCATTGACATGATCCCTTAGGACTCTCATTTCCTTTGATAAGGATTTGATGATAGACTTTTAGGTTGAAACCTATGCATGACAACTTCTAGGAGTTCCCTGTTCAAACCTCAACCATAGGACGAATCCATGGCATGATAACAGTAGGACTTGATAGCCTCCCTCCTAGTTGGGCTTGTTCTCTTCTCATCTCAAAGCAGTTTAAGATACAGTAATCATGAATGATTTCTTTCGTACGTTACGAGCTTTAAGCTATCTGATATTGGATGTTTAGTATGGTGCCCTTTGGGTGACATGCGACGCATTCACTCTCAGGTCATAGTCTCTAGTGCGGTTGAAATCGCGAACACAATAAAAAACACTTCTTTCAGGAAATAACCCGTAGTTACCCGAACTACGTTTGCTCTGATCTTCCATGCAGTGTGGAAGTACGTAGGCATAGGATGCGACGTCCTAGCGAGCAACCTTCAACCTTTCCCCGTAACCCTTCGTAGGCCGAACTACGTTGACTCTGATTTCTCATTCTCTGATGAGAATACGTAGGCATAAAGTACGACGCTTTGCCGAGTCATTTTTTCTTTCCTTTTTTAGCCAGCCTTGATAGGTAGATAGATTATAACCAACCCGTCCAAGTAAACACAACAAGCATGGATCCCGTCGAGTACGACGGACGTGAGGGGTGCTAATACCTTCCCCTTGCGTAACCGACTCCCGAACCCAGACAATGGTTGCGATGACCTTGTCTTACCCTTTTTCGTCAGGTTTTTCCGATCGTTTCCTTTCCCGCTCTGAGGGATAAATAACGAAAGGTGGCGACTCTTCTGTCATGCCGGCACCTTATTTTCGCGCAAGCGACAGATGGCGACTCTGCTGGGGATCGAACCCAGAATCTCTGGTTTTTCGGTTCCCTGTGAGAGTCAATCCTAGCGCGTGCGTGTTTGCTTGTCGGGTTGCATTTGTTTATCGCATTTTTACTTCCCGCATTTTATTTCCCGCATTTTATTTCCAGTTTGATATGATTATCTGTGCTGCTGTGGGAGAGGGATGTTACCATGAGTGAGAAGCCGGACCTGGGCTTGAGTATACACCTAGATATAGTTGCGGAGAAGTAGTAGACGAACCTGTCTGCTGAGCAGGCACAGTTCCCTACGAAAATCTGCGCTCAGACGAGATTCTTGCAGAGGTGCTCCTTTCCGGTCCTGAGGATCTGAGGGGAGTCCAGACGTGAGGATTGTCGACTCTGGGGACCGATCATTTGGAAGTCAGCTAAGTGAGGCCTCTTCATGACCTGATGATGCCACTCCTTCTGGGAATCGTATCATCACTCGTGAAAGTCTGTGACGCTGATGACCGCATAGGATGCTGTACCTTTGTCCGTGGATTAGGTTCATACCTGTGAGTGGGATCGGGTTTATTGCAGGAAACTTATACCTTCAGACTACCTGGTTTTCTTGACAGTGAATCAGTTATGTTGGTACCAGGGTTCTCAGTTGCAGACTCGTCTGTTCTTGACAGAGCAAGTTTTGATCAGAGGATCTTATCATCGGGTGTTTGTCTGTTCTTGATAGAGCAGGTGTTGATCAGAATATTGTTATCAGTGGTTTGTTCTTGATAGGGCAGATTCTGAGTGGGGTCTGAAGATCTCGTCAGCAGATGTTATTTGTTCTTGATAGGGCAGATTTTGAGTGGGGTCTGAAGATCTCATCAGCAGCTGTACGTTTGTTCTTGAGAGGGCAGATTTTTGATTTGGGGTCTGAAGACTTCATCAGCGGACGTTTTCTGATCATACCTCCCGGGTCCTTATTATCAGGCGCTTACTCTTGACAGAGCAGAATTTTGATCTCGATCCTATCAGATGGTTATTCTCAGCGGATCGGATTAGTGGTCTTGCACCGAGGTTTCCTTCTCATCAATGATTGTCGATACCGAATCTCCACAGCAGCCACCTGGATATATTGTTGCATGCCTGCATTTTGCATTAGTTTGCATGATCATTCGCATTCCATTGACGTGTGTCTGTGACAGGTATCGTTTCCCCGATCCAGGATCTCTCGCCTCTTATTGTATTACTACAGCCTCTCCCAGCAAGACTGTTGCGTACGAGTTCTCGATCCCTGATGTGTCAGAGTTGGCTATCGCTGGTACTATGTATATATGAGATTGCTGTTTCCATGATTGGGCCCAGTTTCCCCTCCTGATTATTGTCAGCACTGGTACTAAGGCGCCAGGAGCGGGGGAAATCTCCCACACACACAAACACACGCATGCATCTGCATGAAGCATATTTACATAGCGTACATCTTATTGCTTTTTCCTAACCTTTATTGTTGACAGGTTTTTCAGGTACACAGGTTCCGAGCTTCTTTCGATCTCCATGATTGATCAAAGACTCATCCACCGTTACTCAACTCGCGCTAATCAGACAAGGATCATGGACCAGGTGCAGTCGGATGTTCAAGAACTCCGTGAACGGATGGATCGTTTTATGGAACTGATGCAGGTGGTCGCTAACGGTCAGGACCAGCTTCGTACTTTGGTTCAACCTCTGATCTCCAGGGTTGACAGTAATGGCATACTTCATGGCGGGGCCGTGCCTACTCCTCCTCCAGTTGATGCTCCACAGAATGTTGTTCCTGTTGCCGGGGGCAACGGCAGTGCTAACGGCAATCTGATGACTAATATCGGGCTCAATGCGGCAGGCGTCGGCAATGGTAGTCTGGGAGCCAATGTTAACATAGGGCCAGTCAACGGCAATGCTGGTGTCGGAAATCTGTTGGTGCCTCAACCGTGGCTGGAGGACCATCAGGATGATGTATTCTCTCAGAGAGGTGTAGAAGCAGAGTTGAATGCTGAAGCTCGACTCAGGTTCAAAGCGCTGGAAGACAAGATGAGAGACATTGAAAATCAGAATACATTGGGCGTTGATATGTCCAAGCTCGGGTTGATTGCTTATTTTAAGGTACCTCACAAATTCAAGGTGCCTGCCTTTGAGAAGTATAAGGGTACTACTTGCCCCCGTGTTCACCTTCGATCTTATTATAGAAAGATGTCCGCTTATTCTGACGATGAGAAGTTGCTGATGCACTTCTTCCAAGATAGTCTTTCTGGTCCATCACTCGAATGGTATATGGGTTTGGAGCCTGCTACTGTGCGCACCTGGAAAGACCTCGCTGAAGCGTTCGTCCTCCACTATCAATACAATAGCGACTTGGCCCCCAACCGAGTTTAGCTCCAGAATCTCTCACAGCGGAACAATGAAAGCTTTAAAGAATACGCCCAGCGTTGGCGCGAGTTGGCTGCTCGAGTTCAACCGCCGATGGTTGAGCGTGAGCTAGTGCAAATGTTCGTGGCCACCCTTCCTGGAGTCTACTATGAAAAGCTGGTCAGTGGCATGTCTTGAACATTCTCGGCTCTCATCACTATGGGCGAGCATGTTGAGAACGGAATAAAGATTGGGAAAATTCAGGGCGAATCATCCTCAGCTGGAGGAGGTAATAAGAAACCTTACGCTGGCAAGCGTCGAGAAGGAGATGCAAGTGCCGTCACCAATGCTCGGAGAAGGGGCAAGGGCCCTCAACAGCAGATTGCTAGCATAAATATCCCCGCTGCTCCATCGCAGCCGCAGCAGCAGCAGCCTCAGCAGCAGAATCAGCAGGGGTATAGGAAATATCAGAACCGGGCTCCTTTGGCTAATCGTCATTTTGAAACTCCACCTATGTCATATGCGCAACTTCTGCAAACCTTGCTGCAGCTTCAGTTAGTGCAAAAGAGGACGTTGGCTCCCTTGACAGGGGCACCACCACCGGGGTATGATGCCAATGCTACTTGTGATTTCCATACTGGGGCACCAGGCCATACGATTGAGAATTGTAAAGCTTTTAAGCACAAAGTCCAGGACTTGGTGGACGCCAAGGTTATCAACTTTTCTGATAATGTGCCCAACGTTACCAAGAACCCTATGCCTCATCATAGGGGGGGCGGAGTGAACGCCGTTATCACTGAGGAGAGTGCAGACTTGCTGACTGATGTCAAAGATTTGAAGACGCCGCTTAGTTTTGTCAAGGCTAAGTTGTTGAAGAGGGGCTTCTTTCCTGGATGCGGAGAGTTATGTATGGCTTGTGCTACACTTCCTGATGGGTGTGAGCAGCTGGTAGAAGGTATCCAAAGTCTGATGTCTGAGGGTATTTTGCAGTTTAGCCGGAGCATAGAAAGTGCATCATGGGAGGTCGTGCTGAAGCAGGCAGACGAAGTCGCTACCATTACTATTCCTCGTCACCCTATTACTATTTCTGCGCCCCGACCGCCTACAATCACTATCACCAGGGCCGGGCCAATCCCCTTCGAAAGCACTAACGCCGTCCCATGGCATTACGGCGCCGAAGTTTATTGCAATGGTCAGAAGATAGAGCTTGAGCCGTTCGGATCGACTGTGCAGAATCTTGCCGGAGTCAGTGGCATTACTAGAAGCGGTAGAGTGTTTGCGCCAGCGGAGGTTGCGGCAGAGAAAGTGGTCAGAGCTGAGGCTGTTGATAAAGGTAAAGGTAGAGCTGTCGAAGAGATCCCTTTTGGGGCAGAGAAGGACTTGCTAGTTAAAGATGCTGAAGAATTCATGCGATTAATCAAGAAGAGCGACTACAAGATTGTAGATCATCTTCATCAGACTCCGTCAAAGATCTCTATTCTCAACTTATTGCTGTGTTCTAAAGCGCACCGCAACGCATTACTGAAGGTATTGAACGCTACCTACGTGCCACAGGAGATATCAGTAAATCAGCTAGAGGAGGTGGTAGCCCATGTTAATGCTGGCAATGGGCTGGGATTCACAGATTTAGAGCTGACTCCTAAAGGGAGAGATCACAATAGCGCCTTGCACATCTCGATAGAGTGCAGAGGCACAATCATGTCGCATGTCCTGGTGGATACGGGTTTGTCGCTTAATGTGCTTCCGAAGAAGGCACTAATGAAGTTGGACACTCGTGGATTGCTTTGCACGCCCAGTGATCTGGTTGTGAAAGCCTTTGATGGAACTAAGCGCCACGTCTTCGGAGAGTTGACCCTGCCGATTCAAGTTGGTCCGGAGACGTTCAATACGGTTTTCTATATCATGGATATCATGCCTGCCTACAGTTGCCTCTTAGGTCGGCCATGGATCCATGCTGCTGGTGCCGTGACGTCCACACTGCATCAGAAACTCAAATATGCTGTCGGGGGCAGCATAGTAACCGTCTGTGGTGAGGAGGACATTATGGTGAGCCACTTGTCATCCTTTAAATATGTTGAAATGGATGGAGAGATCCATGAAACTCTTTGCCAAGCATTTGAAACCGTCAAGGTGAAAGAGGTAGCTCTTGTCGTCGTAGAGAAGCAAGAGATGAATCTCTCCTCATTTAAAGAAGCTCGGGCCGTTGTCGAAGCCGGTTCCACCCCAGGCTGGGGGCATGTTTTGGATATACCAATCAAGCAGGATAAGTTTGGATTGGGGTATTCTCCTGAAGCTGAAGCTTCATCTTCTTCTAGCAGTTCGTCTCGTGGGAAGGGGCCGATCCTATTCACCAAAGGTGGAGTAATTTTCGAAAGCATCAATGCAGCATCTGAGGACAGCGGGGATAGTGATTGTGATCTTGACGCCTGGATTCAGCCAAGCAAGCCGGGCGAGCGCCTCAACAATTGGACCATCAAGGAGATTATCCAGCTGACAAGTGAAGAGTAATGATTTGCTTTTTACAATCTTTGTACAACCCTCTGTCCTGCCCGGGGCATAGTGGTTCTATAGTCAGGGCCGTGTTGGATTATGTACATGCATTTTGTTAATAAATAAAAAGGCGTTTTCTTCGTACTCAAATATTGTGTTCTCTGTTATTCCTGTTTTATGTTTATTTTGAAAAAACAGCAAAATGGCAACGAGGTTTGTGCTAACCTGCATATGCTTGCTTTAAACTTAACCCTTGTTATTGCAGGATCCACGTAACAGATGACATCGACTCTGGACCCTCTACGGCTCACTAAGACTTTGATTGCCCGATCTATCAAGCCGAGGATGAGATTGATGAAGACGAAGACCTTCCGGAAGAGTTGGCCCGTTTGTTGAGACAAGAGGAAAAGGTTATTCTGCCTCACGAGGAAGATATTGAGATCGTAAATCTGGGTTCTGAAGAGCTCGTCAGAAATGTCAGAGTAGGGGCTGCGCTGCAGAATGATGTCAAGCATAGACTGGTCGAGATGCTTCGAGAGTATAGTGACGTCTTTGCTTGGTCATACGAAGATATGCCCGGACTCGACACTGACATCGTGGTTCATTGCTTGCCGTTGCGAGAAGATTGCCCTCCAGTCAAGCAGAAGCTTAGGAGGACGAGACCGGATATGGCTGTAAAAATCAAAGAAGAAGTGCAAAAGCAGCTTGATGCTGGCTTCTTAGCGGTCACTACTTACCCTCCGTGGGTCGCCAACATAGTGCCTGTACCGAAGAAGGACGGTAAGGTACGCATGTGCGTCGATTATCGGGATTTGAATAGGGCGAGCCCTAAGGATGATTTCCCGTTGCCTCATATCGATGTGTTGGTCGACAACACAGCCCAGTTCTCCGTATTTTCGTTCATGGATGGCTTCTCCGGTTACAATCAGATTAAGATGGCACCGGAAGACATGGAGAAAACGATGTTTATCACCCCCTGGGGAACGTTTTGCTATAAGGTAATGCCCTTCGGTCTGAAGAACGCAGGGGCCACTTACCAGCGAGCCATGGTAACTTTGTTTCATGATATGATTCATCATGAGATCGAGGTCTATGTTGATGACATGATTGCAAAGTCCCAAACGGAGGAAGAGCATCTGGTCAACTTATTGAAGCTTTTTGAGAGGCTTAGGAAGTTCAGGCTGAGGCTGAATCCTAACAAGTGCACTTTCGGAGTGCGGTCCGGAAAGTTATTGGGGTTTATCGTTAGTGAACGAGGTATCGAAGTTGATCCTGCGAAAATAAAAGCTATTCAAGAAATGCCAGCGCCGAAAACAGAAAAAGAAGTTCGTGGTTTCTTGGGCCGAATAAACTACATTGCAAGGTTTATCTCTCAGCTCACGGCCACTTGTGAACCAATGTTCAAGCTTTTAAAGAAAGATCAGGCGATTACTTGGAATGAGGATTGCCAGAAGGCATTCGATAAAATAAAGCAGTATCTTCAAGAACCTCCAATCTTGATACCCCTAGTGGGTGGACGACCATTAATCATGTACCTGACGGTTCTGGAGAATAGTATGGGGTGTGTTCTCGGTCAGCACGACGAGACGGGCAGAAAGGAGCATGCCATTTATTATTTGAGTAAAAAGTTCACTGAGTGTGAATCTCGATACTCGATGCTGGAGAAGACGTGTTGTGCATTAGCTTGGGCTGCCAAACGTCTACGACAGTATATGCTCAATCACACCACTATGCTAATTTCGAAGATGGATCCGATCAAGTACGTCTTCGAGAAGCAGGCTCTTTCGGGCAGAATTGCCAGATGGCAGATGGTGTTAACGGAATATGATATTCAGTATGTCTCCCAGAAGGCCATTAAGGGAAGCGTATTGTCTGAATACCTGGCCGAACAGCCAATCGAGGACTACCAGCCGATGAAGTTTGAATTCCCTGACGAGGATATTATGTTTCTCAAAGCGAAGGATTGCGATGAGCCATTGCCCGATGAGGGGCCAGATAGGAAGTCTCAGTGGAAGTTGATATTCGACGGAGCGGTTAATTCCTACGGAAGTGGTATCGGGGCTATCATCACGACTCCTCACGGATCCGACATCCCGTTTACTGCGAAACTGATGTTTCCAGTTACCAACAATGAAGCAGAGTATGAAGCCTGTATTATGGGTCTAGAAGAGGCAATTGATTTGAGAATCAAGAATCTAGACGTATATGGTGACTCAGCGCTTGTAATCAATCAGATTAAAGGGGAGTGGGAAACTCGTCAAGCGAATTTAGTGCCATACATGAATTATGCCAGGAGGCTGCTTCCGTTCTTCGATCGAGTGGAACTCCATCATGTACCCAGGGCTAAAAATCAGATGGCTGATGCCTTAGCCACGTTGGCTTCAATGTATAAAGTCAATTATTGGAATGAGGCTCCAAGAATTGTACTTTCGCGTCTTGATAGACCGGCATTTGTCTTTGCGATCGAGGATGCCGCCGACGGCAAGCCATGGTTCCACGACATCCAGACTTTCCTTATGACTAAGGAGTATCCTGCGGGTGCGTCAACCCAGGATAAGAAGACTCTGAGAAGGCTATCTGGAAACTTTTATCTCAATCCTGATGGAGTGTTGTATAAGAGAAACCACGATCTCGTGCTGCTCAGATGTGTAGATGAGAAAGAGGCGAGTATGCTCATGGAAGAAGTCCATGAGGGCACATTTGGTACGCATGCCGGCGGGCGTGCCATGACGAGAAAGATCCTGAGAGCAGGATATTACTGGCTGACTATGGAGTAGGATTGCTCCAGATTCGCGAAGAAATGTCATAAATGCCAGATTTATGCTGATAAAGTTCATGTGCCGCCGTGCCCATTGAATGTCATGTCCTCCCCTTGGCCGTTCTCCATGTGGGGCATCGACATGATAAGCAAGATCGAGCCCACTGCATCCAATGGTCATCGTTTCATTCTGGTAGCTATCGACTACTTCACCAAATGGGTGGAGGCAGCCTCGTACGCTAATGTGACCAAGCAGATGGTAGCTAAATTCATAAAGAGGGACATCATCTGTCGCTATGGAATTCCCGAGCGGATCATTACTGATAATGGTTCGAATTTGAATAAGAAGATGATGAAGGAGCTGTGCTAGAGCTTCAAGATTGAACACCACAACTCATCTCCTTACTGGCCGAAAATGAATGGCGCCGTTGAAGCCGCCAACAAGAACATAAAGAAGATTGTTCAGAAGATGGTTGTGACGTACAAAGATTGGCACGAGATGCTGTCGTTTGCCTTGCACGGTTATCGTACGACGGTGCGTACATCGACCGGGGCAACTTCTTTCTCCTTGGTGTACGGAATGGAAGTTGTCCTACCGTTAGAAGTGGAGATTCCTTCTTTGCGAGTTTTGGTTGATGTGAAACTCGACGAGGCAGAATGGATTACGAATCGTTTGAACCAACTCAGCCTGATGGACGAGAAGAGGTTAGCATCGATTGCATTTGGTCGCCTGTACCAAAGCCGAATGAAGAAAGCTTACGACAAGAAGGTGCGTCCTAGAAGCTTTCAGACGGGGGATCTCGTCCTGAAGAAGATTCTTCCGCCACACTCCGATCACTGGGGCAAGTGGACTCCGAATTACAAAGGGCCGTATGTCGTCAGCAAGGTCTTCTCAGGAGGAGCTTTGTTGTTATCCACGATGGATGGTGAAGATTTTGCATCCCCGGTGAACGCGGACGCAGTTAAAAAATACTTTGCTTGAAAGAGACCCGCTGGACAAAAAAAAAAAGAGTCCAGGCAAAAAAGGGGCATCCCGGCGAACCAAAAACAGAATAAAAGGTTCGGGCAAAAATTAGGGATATATTGAAAAAATGTACACCCGCGAAGTCGAAAACCTACACTGGGCGGCTTTGGCAAAAAAGGGTATCCCGGTGAACTGAAAACCCGCAAAGGGCGGTTCACGCAAAAGTTAGGGATTTGAATAAGCAAATGACTCCGTTCCGCGTGTGGACGTTCATTGTTTAGTGGTTTGGAGGACCTGAGGGCCGTTTATCCGAATCAATCTCTTCCGAAGCTGAAGCGTCGGAGAAGTATCGAGGTCGAGTGGGTCTTAGAGGGATCAACTCATGGTGTTCGTCTATGCCTCGTTGCCGACATTTGTATATACTGATGTATATTTATGTTTTCTTTTTTGCGCGGCTTCCTCATTCCAGGAGCTTGCCTCTGTTGTAAAACACTCTTTTGCCCATTCAGGGGTTCATCATCAATAAAATGCATGTTATTCAGCAATTCTGTTCGCCTATTTAGCATTTATCTGTTTTGTTTGCGAAAGAAAACGCCGATGTTTTTGATAAAATGCGCATACATAAACTTGCGGGCCTAGGCCCATTGATTGTTGAAACAATTAATTACCTGAATGTTGTCACGAGATAATAACCTTGATAAGCCCCTTTGAGGAGGGTATCTTGTCTGTTTGTTTGTGTCGTTGCAGGTGTAGCGCCTTCCAGGCAGTGCGCCATGCGCATCCTCGAAGCAGGACGAGTCCTCCTTCTCCAGCAGAGTTCAGTAGTCTCTCCTCCGCAGAATCTGAACGCAAGAAAGTGAGCATTGATATGTCTCCCCACGCAGAGATGATTCTCTTCCCCAAGCAGACGCATCCTGAAGGAACGTCACCTCACCAGCTGAGTCAAGGGCCGAAGCTCATGTTCCCCAGCACCGGGTCACAAGTGCAGATCTCGCAGAAATGCTCGGGTGCCGAAGCTCGTGTTTTCCCCAGTAAAGTCGCCGTAGCAGGTGTCTCTCCCCCAGCACCGGGTCACAAGTGCAAGTCTTGTAGGAAGTTGTTCGTATGCCGAAGTATGCAGCAAATGATGGTGTCAGACTGAAGTCTCTAGCGGAATTGAGATTCCCCACCAGAGTTGTATTCTCTCCCGAAGTCGAATGACTTCTCCTTCCCCAGTAGAGTGTTGGAACAGCTGATGTTGTATTCCCCTGCAGAGTTGTACTCTCCCCCGAAGTCAGATGATTCTTTCTTCCCCAGCGGAATTGAAATTCCTCATCAGAGTTGTACTCTCCGGTGAAGTAGAATAATTTCTCTCTCCCCGGCTGAGTCCGCAGACCCCAGGAGAGCCTAATCCTTGGAAGCAGTTGGGACCATGAGTGGATGTTCCCTAGCAGATATTGAACAGCTGATGCTGTATTTCCCCAGAGTCGCACTCTCCCCAGCGAATCCTTGGAAGATGATCAAAACATGGTTGGTTTCCCCAGTGGAGTGTTGAGCAGCTGAAGTTATTTCCCCACAGAGTTGTTATCCCCAGAAAAGTAGCCACGGCAGCCGCGCAGTTTATTCTCGCGATTGATATCAGCAGGTCCAGGTTCTCGTGGAGCCTCGTCCTCGGCGGTGATCAACTGAAGTTGTTTTCCCTGCAACAGTCAAAGGAAGATCATTTCCCCAGACAGAGTCCGATTGATATTGGCGTGTCCACGTTCTCCTCAGCAGGATGATTCCTCTATCTGAGTAGTCCCTTCTCCTTGACAGGAGAATCCCCCTTCGGCATTTATTTTGCTGACGAGATTGCATAGCATTTAGCATTTACGCATAGCATTCCCACCGTGTGGGGCATAAGCGCCGAAGCATAGGCATCATACGCATGATCTAGGTTATTATCACTCTTGTTTTACAGGTGCTCCACCAAAAGACCAGTTGCTCAGGATGATTCCTGACATCCTCTCCAACGAGGTCGCTTTCTTAAGATGATTCTTAAAGACCCCGGTGTAATTCCCACAGTCGCTCGCTCAAGATAATTTTTGAGATCCCCAGCGAAGTCTGCAGTTCAAAACGATTATGGAATTCCCCAGCAGAGCCGTTTGCTTAAGATGATTCTTAAGACCTCAGTACAGCTTCCCGAGTTGTTTGCTTAGGATGATTCTTGAGCTCCCCAGTAGCGTCCCCAGCAAAAGTTGCCCAGGAAGATTCCAGGGATCCCCAACAGAATGTTTGCTCCAGAAAGGTTATCAGTTCAAGATGATTCGCGAAGGTGCCCGACGGAGTTGTTTATTCAAGATGATTCTTGAAGTCCCTAACAGCGTGATATGTTCGCTCCAATAGTGATGCCTAATCTGAAGATTGACTTCGTGAACGCCTGAAGGCGATATCAGAATGTTCCTGCGGATTCAGATTTCCTTGTTGATGAATCAACGTTTGTCTGAAGACAGAATTCAGGAGTTTGTAGACGCAGCTTTCGTTTGCAAAGTGATCCGTGTTGGCCTGAAGACCAAGTCAGTTGTCCTGAGGTGATGATTGATCGCGATCAAGTGAATGATATTTCTTCTGACTGAAGTCGAAGATGTTTCTCCAGCTGAAGCGGAGTTTTGCTTGAAGGCAAAGTGTTTGAATCCCCGTAGAGTCATGAATGGCTCAGGATACCATTTCTCTGACTGAAGTCACAGATTTCCCTAGCTGAAGCGAAGGTGCCTGAATGCAAGGTTATCCCCAAGGTCATGAATGACCTAGGATTCATTTTTCGGACTGAAGGCCGAAGTATATCCCTGACTGAAGTCACGGATACTCTATAGCAGAGGCGGAGTTGCCTGAAGGCAGATCCATGTATCCTTGAAGGCCAAGGGTCATTTCTTTAGACTGAATTCGAAGATACCTCCTGCAGAGTTGCCATCCTTGAAGGCCAAGGATGCTTGTCTTCAGAAGTCCTTGAAGATCTTTTCTAGCTGAAGCTGGAAGGGGCCAGGGGCCACGGTTTCATATAGTTCTGATGTTGAAGTTCTACAGCGGGATCATTGTGCAGTAGTATTCCGATGTTCGTTATGGTTCTGAGGGTGAACCCCAGATCAGAGTGTGCTTGGTTGAGTCTCTCATCCCCAGCGGAGCAGTTTCAAATACGCAAGTGTACTTTACCAGGGGTGAACCCCAGGTTAGATTTGTTCAGTGTTGTATTTTGTTCGACGACGAGGTTGAATGTTTGTTTTGACGGCGAGGTCAGATCATGTTTGTGTTTGACGGCGAGGTTGGATGTTTGTTTTGACGGCGAGGTCAGATCATGTTTGGATTTGGCGGCGAGGTCAGATTATGTTTGTTTCCGGCGGCGAGGTTGGATGTTTGGATTTGGCGGCGAGGTCAGATTATGTTTGTTCGACGGCGAGGTTGGATGTTTGTTTGACGGCGAGGTCAGACTCTTTAATTCCCAGCAGAGATGATGTTTGTACGACGGCGATGTCGAGTGTCTCTCAGAGTGATGTTTGTTTCCGACGGCGATGTCAGATCAGTATCTCTCCAGTTAGTTGTTGTGCAGCTAGTATTGAAGTATTCGAAGACTTATTCCCCGCAGAATATCGTGTGCTCGTGCAGTTGGCAAATTTTCGGGTTTATCGGTATTCAACCGTCTCACACCTTGATTGGCTGAGAGCCGTTCGCTTCTCACCCAGTCAGGTTCAAGCCGTTTTAATAGGGGCAGCTGTTGCACCCCAAAATTTGACCAACATTTATTTACCCATCAAGTGTTTGAAGGTTAATATCTTCATCAGAAAGTTCAAGAGATCCTCAGAGGGATTGGTTGAAACCAAGGTTGTGTGCTTCATAGCTTGAGAGTTGTGGGAGCTCCTCAGATGATTCTGGGACTTTGAGAATGAACTTGAAGCTTTGAGAAATTCTAGGAGATGTCTTGAAAGCCATCATGAAGCCAAGAGAGGTCATTGTGCAAGAATTCAGAAGATTCAACCATGAATGGTAGAATTAGGGTTTTGACTGGGTCAATCCTAGATCAGCTGAAGATTTGGAGAAGGTTGAGACCTAATCCAAGGGCCATGAGATCATGGAATGATGTATGGAGATGTTATAAAGATGATTCCTAGGCCAACTCATCATGATTGAGGAGTTTGAGAAGTTTTGAGTTAGGGTTTTTGAGGATTGTCAGTGAAAAAACCCTAGTTTGATCCTTATCTTCCAGGCAGTTTTAGCTTAAGATGTGATTGATATCTCATCTTCCCCACAACATGAATGTTGTAGAGCTTGTTCTTAGCTTTAATTTGAGTGGTAGAAGTCCTTGATAGGAGTTGCAGAGCTCAAGTTATGGTTTGGACAAATTACAGGTCAGCTGAGGTGTGTGAATCTGGGTCCTTGAAAGTCACCCAACTTGCAGACAACTTTTGCCCTAGTAGGATGATTCCTATGATTTCTTGGTCAACATGAATGTTGAAGAGCATCTTCTTAGCTTTCTATAGAGTACTAGAAGTCTTTGATAGGATTTGTAGAACTCAACTTATGGTGTGAACAAGACAGGGGTATTTTGGTCATTTGGAAGTTATAGGTCATTTTAAGCAAAGGCCATATCTCCTATTTCCAAGCCTCAAATGAAAAAACTCAAAACATCAAAGTTGTTCAAAATGGGATTTTAAGCTTATAAAAGAGGTCATGAGTTATTGAAAAAGCTTGTAGCAAGGATTTTCATGATTGGGTAAAAATGACCTAAAAATGGCTTATAAGTTGAAAAAGTTGAAATGGAATTTTGGTTTAGGAGATGTACAAATCCAAAATGGGTCATCCAATATGTCATTTTGACTCCAAACATTATTTTAAAAACAATGGTTCAATTAGAATTTTGATTTGAAGCCTAGAAATGGGAGTTTCTTTGTAATGTTGTTACTTGCATATTAAGGCAACTTGACAAAACTTCACCAAAGGCAAGGAAGTGTTTGTTTTTCACTCATTCCACTCCCAATATCTCTTGTAAGGAGATTTTGACACAAAAATAAGAAGTCATCAAGGCATGAGATGAGATATCCAACATATCACTGCATGAGATTTTCCATTACATTCTAGCTCATTCTAGGAAGTTCTAGATGATTCTATGGATGGTTATATATTAGGTGAATCATGATGAAGAAAAGGTTGGTGATGATTGTTGGTGAGTGGTGCGATTAGAGTGCAAAAAGTGAAACTCTTCCATTTTGCAATTCCATAACAAACTTCCATTCTCTTCCATTTCCATTCTTTTCTTCTCCACAAACACATTCTTCTGACCCTTATAAGTACTTGCATACTGAGTTAGAGGAAGATCCATGGAGATTTGAAGCTTTGTTGAAGAATTTGCAAGAAAAGCAAATTGATATCAAACACAAGATTCAAGCTATATACACCAAACTTTTTGCATACAGAACTCCTATAATCCATCAAAGATCAATCATGGAGAGTTTCAAGGCTTGAGTTCGAGTGCAACCACCTCTGCCATTAACAAAAACCAGGTTTGCAAAACCTCTTGTACACACTTATTTATGCATTGTTAGATAGATTGGTTAGGATAGAAACGATTAGGGACCAGTAGTGATTAATGTTGGAGAGTTTGAGGGCATTCTGTGGAGTTTGGTCATGGCACATGTTTACTTTAACGACCAAGAACTGGTAGGTTAGGGACTTATATTTCACGTGCTATGGATTAGAGTGATCAGTGATATGTGATGAACATTTTAGTGCCAAGAAACTGAAGAAACAAGAAGCTTGAAGCTTGAGTATCCATGGAGGTGTGGGATCGGGTTTGATGCTTGAGGGAGTTTTGACGAAAACTGAAGCTATGGTTGTATTCAGGGAGGAAAGTAGATCATTTTTACTCTTGGAAGTGTTGAGTTTCATTGAGAAACGAAGGAGAACGAGGAGGATGAAGGTAGCTGCATTAAGCTTCGTGTTCATGGCAATTCTGCAAACCCTAACACGCATGAGGAAGAAGACAGCCATCCACCGTGCGATCAGGCCAAGACTGTTGACTGGGAAAGTAATCGTGTGGCCAGAATTCAATTGGAAATTGGGAGGGAAGGCTGAATGCAATGAAGCGCTGCGTTTCATTAAACGCAGCAGCTGGGCCTTAATGTTTCATTCATTTTCGCACCCCCAACCGTTGGCCCAATTAACTTTTGAACTGAAAAACCTGCTTTTTGCACCACCTTCGTATTTTGCTGGCTGTCTTTTTTTTCCTTTTAATTTTTCTGAAGCACCTGGGCCTAACCAAGTACTACGCGCACCTCCCCACTTCCCAGCCCATCATAAAATCAACTGGGCGCTTTACCTTTCGCACCCCCATCCCCTTTAATTAATTTCTTTTATTTTTTAATTCCCCTTATATTTCTTGCATTTAAAAAATTCATATAAAATAGGAAAATTAATATTTTTCAATCCTTGTTTTTTCTATAGGTTTATAATTTTGTCTAGAAAATTAATAAAAATAAAAATTCCATTTTATTTTTAGTTTCATATTTTTAGCATATTATTCTTTTAAATAGCTTTTTAATATGTTTAGTTTGATACCTCATTTTGTAGAATTTCTTTTAGGACCTTCCCTTATGATTTTTAATTCATTCTTTTTGGTGTGATTAGATATTGAATCATAGTTCCCCATAGGATTTAATTCTTGATTTTTAGATTAAAATTTGATTAGTTTAATTAGGTTAGCATTAGGGTATCCTAATTAGGGTTTAGGTTATGCATAGGTGAAATAATTCATTTTCTGTGGAGAGTTTTGATTTGATTTTTGGGTATGGGTATATAGGGATGGTATGGGTAGATGTTATAGACCCTTGTGAATAATTGTTAGAATTTTCCCCCTTGTTTTAGTATTTTTAGGTATTTTCTGAAGTTGACTGATTGTGTTGACTGTTCTGTGGTTATTTGTCTGTCTCTGGGGCTTATTTTTGGGAATTTGTTGTGGGGCTTAGTTTGTTTTGAAGATCTTGTTGAGGAGCATGATGAAGAGAAGATTGTAGATCAAGACTCAGAGACCCAGAGCTTGGAGATTATTCCCTGCCTGTGAGGTTTGAGATCCTGAAGTTTGAGGGGAATTCATGGTACTTTCCTGAGGAAGGCACTATGAATGACTTTCATTCTTTCTTCTCACCTCTTTCCTAAGTATCCAATGATGTTGGAGCCAACTTGTGAGTTTAATTTCTCCTGAGGAGGAATGTAAATTGATCACAGTTGTTGAGCCACATAGGATACAATTCCTAAGTGGAAGCCTCCTAGTACTTTCCTGAGGAAGGTCCTATGGGTCTATTCACTTAGCTCCCTTAGTTTATCTAGGATTTCTTAAGTATCCAATGATGTTGGAGCCAACATGTGAGTTTAATTTCTCCTGAGGAGGAATGTAAACTGATCACAGTTGTTGAACCACATAGGATACAATTCCTAAGTGGAAGCCTCCTAGTACTTTCCTGAGGAAGGTCCTATGGGTCTATTCACTTAGTTCCACTAGTTCAAGTAGGATTTCCTAAATATCCAGTGATGTTGGAGCCTTCATGTGAGTTTAATTTCTCCTGAGGAGGAATGTAAACTGATCACAGTGGTTGAGCCACATAGGATATGATTCCTGAGTATAAGCCTCCTAGTGCTTTCCTGAGGAAGACACTATGAGTCTGCCTACTTAGCTCCCTTTCTTTGGTAGGCTTGTTTTGAAGCTTGAAGACTGGGATTGCTTTCTCTTGTTTAGGGTTTTGCTTTAGGGCTTTGCTTAGAGTTGATCAGGATTCTGTTTTAGGATTAGAGAGTAGATGTAGATGATTTCTTTCTCAAGCATGTGTTTGTTTGCCTGATGGCATTTCATTTCTTTTATCTGTATGATTGCAGTTTACTGGTTATTGCTTGATAGCATGTTGTTTATTTTTCAGTATGATTACTGTTACTTCATGACTGGCTTGAGGTCGAGACGAGCTTGTGGAGGCTGAAGCCCCACACACATTTCCTCCTTCACTTGCATTGCATGCATTTTACTGTTAAGCTGATGCTTTGTCTGTTTTGGTGTATCATTGACATGATCCCTTAGGACTCTCATTTCCTTTGATAAGGATTTGATGATAGACTTTTAGGTTGAAACCTATGCATGACAACTTCTAGGAGTTCCCTGTTCAAACCTCAACCATAGGACGAATCCATGGCATGATAACAGTAGGACTTGATAGCCTCCCTCCTAGTTGGGCCTGTTCTCTTCTCATCTCAAAGCAGTTTAAGATACAGTAATCATGAATGATTTCTTTCGTACGTTACGAGCCTTAAGCTATCTGATATTGGATGTTTAGTATGGTGCCCTTTGGGTGACATGCGACGCATTCACTCTCAGGTCATAGTCTCTAGTGCGGTTGAAATCGCGAACACAATAAAAAACACTTCTTTCAGGAAATAACCTGTAGTTACCCGAACTACGTTTGCTCTGATCTTCCATGCAGTGTGGAAGTACGTAGGCATAGGATGCGACGTCCTAGCGAGCAACCTTCAAACTTTCCCCGTAACCCTTCGTAGGCCGAACTACGTTGACTCTGATTTCTCATTCTCTGATGAGAATACGTAGGCATAAAGTACGACGCTTTGCCGAGTCATTTTTTCTTTCCTTTTTTAGCCAGCCTTGATAGGTAGATAAATTATAACCAACCCGTCCAAGTAAACACAACAAGCGTGGATCCCGTCGAGTACGACGGACGTGAGGGGTGCTAATACCTTCCCCTTGCGTAACCGACTCCCGAACCCAGACAATGGTTGCGATGACCTTGTCTTACCCTTTTTCGTCAGGTTTTTCCGATCGTTTCCTTTCCCGCTCTGAGGGATAAATAACGAAAGGTGGCGACTCTTCTGTCATGTCGGCACCTTATTTTCGCGCAAGCGACAACAGGCATCAAACCCGAAGGTTGGCTCAACATGAAGTTGAGAGGAACATTTGACTTCACGGTCAAGCATCTATTAAACAAACAGGCATCAAATCCGAAAGCCGGCTCAACCCGAAGTTGAGAAGAACATCTGACCTCACCGTCAGGAATCTGTTAAACAATTAGGCATCGAACCCGAAGGGCGGCTCAACCCAAAGTTGATAAGTACATCTGACCCCACCTTCAGGCATCTGTTAAACAAACAGGCATCGAACCCGAAGGCCGGCTCAACACGAAGTTGAGAGGAAAATCTAACCTCGCCGTCAGGCATCTATTAAACAAACAGGCATCAAACCCGAAGGTCGGCTCAACATGAAGTTGAGAGGAACATTTGACTTCACTGTCAAGAATCTGTTAAACAAACAGGCATCAAATCCGAAGTTCGGGTCAACCCGAAGTTGAGCAGAACATCTGACCTCACCGTCAGGCATCTGTTAAACAAACAGGCATCGAACCCAAATGCCGGCTCAACCCGAAGTTGATAAGAACATTAGACCTCGTCATCAGGCATTTGTTAAACAAAGAGGCATTGAACCCGAAGGCCGACTTAACTTGAAGTTTAGAGGAACATCTGACCTCCCCATCAGGCATTTGTTAAACAAACAGCCATCGAACCTGAAGGCCGGCACAACCTGAAGCTGAGAAGAACATCTGACCTCACCGTCAGGCATCTGTTAAACAAAAAGGTGTGGAACCCGAAGCCGGCTCAACCCGAAGTTGAGAAGAACGTCTGACCTCGCTGTCAGGCATCTTTTAAACAAACAACCATTAAACCCGAAGGCTGTCTCAACCCTTATTTGAGAAGAACATCTAACCTCGCCATCAAACATCTGTTAAACAAACACGTATCGAACCCGAAGGCCCGCTCAACTTGAAGTTGAGAGGAACATCTAACCTTCCCATCAGGCATTAGTTAAACAAATAAGAATCGAACCCGAAGGCCGGCACAACATGAAGTTGAGAAGAACATCTGACCTCACCCTCAGGCATTTATTAAACAAAGGCATCGAACACGAATGCCGGCTCAACACGAAGTTGAGGGGAACATCTGACCTCGCCTTCAGGCATCTGTTATATAAACAGGCATCGACCCCAAAGGTCGGCTCAACATGAAGTTGAGTGGAACATTTGACTTCACTGTCAAGCAACTGTCAAACAAACAGGTATCAAATCTGAAGGTCGGCTTAACCCGAAGATGAGAAGAAAATCTGACCTCACCATCAGGCATTTGTTAAACAAACAGTCATCGAACCCGAAGTGAGGCTCAACCCGAAGTTGATAAGTACATCTGACCCTACCGTCAGGCATCTGTTAGACAAACAGGCATCGAATCCGAAGGCTGGCTCAACACAAAGTTGAGAGGAACATCTGACCTTGCCGTCAGGCATCTGTTAAACAAACAGGCATCAAACCCGAAGGCCGGCTCAACATGAAGTTGAGAGGAACATTTGACTTTACGGTCAAGCATCTATTAAACAAACAGGCATCAAATTCGAAAGTCTGCTCAACCCGAAGTTGAGAAGAACATCTGACCTCACCGTCAGGAATCTGTTAAACAAACTGCCATCGAACCCGAAGGGCGGCTCAACACGAAGTTGATAAGTACATCTGACCCCACCGTCAGGCATCTGTTAAACAAACAGGCATCGAACCCGAAGGCCGGCTCAACACGAAGTTGAGAGGAAAATCTAACCTTGCCGTCAGGCATCTATTAATCAAACAGGCATCAAACCCGAAGGTCGGCTCAACATGAAGTTGAGAGGAACATTTTACTTCACTGTCAAGCATCTGTTAAACAAACAGGCATTAAATTCGAAGGTCGGGTCAGCCCGAAGTTGAACAGAACATCTGACCTCACCGTTAGGCATCTGTTAAACAAACAGGCATCGAACCTGAATGCCGGCTCAACCCGAAGTTGATAAGAACATTAGACCTCGTCGTCAGGCATCTGTTAAACAAAGAGGCATTGAACCCGAAGGCCGGCTTAACTTGAAGTTTAGAGGAACATCTGACCTCCCCATCTGGCATTAGTTAAACAAACAGCCAGCGAACCCGAAGGCCGGCACAACCCGAAGCTGAGAATAACATCTGACCTCAACGTCAGGCATCTGTTAAACAAAAAGGTGTGGAACCCGAAGCCGGCTCAACTCGAAGTTGAGAAGAACGTCTGACCTCGCCGTCAGGCATCTTTTAAACAAACAAGCATTAAACCCGAAGGCCGTCTCAACCCTTATTTGAGAAGAACATTTAACATCGCCATCAAACATCTGTTAAACAAACACGTATCAAACCCGAAGGCCGGCTCAACTTGAAGTTGAGAGGAACATCTAACCTTCCCATCAGGCATTAGTTAAACAAATAAGAATCGAACCCGAAGGCCGGCATAAAAATGAATTTGAGAAGAACATCTGACCTCGTCGTCAGGCATTTGTTAAACAAAGAGGATTCAAACCCGAATGTCGGCTCAACACGAAGTTGAGAGGAACATCTGACCTCGCCTTCAGGCATCTGTTAAATAAACAGGCATCGACCCCAAAGGTCGGCTCAACATGAAGTTGAGTGGAACATTTGACTTCACCGTCAAGCAACTGTTAACTAAACAGGTATCAAATCTGAAGGCCGGCTCAACCCGAAGATGAGAAGAACATCTGACCTCACCATCAAGCCTCTGTAAATAAACAGTCATCAAACCCCAAGTGCGACTCAACCCGAAGTTGATAAGTACATCTGACCCCACCGTCAGTCATCTGTTAGACAAACAGGCATCGAACCCCAAGGCTGGCTCAACACGAAGTTGAGAGGAACATCTGACCTCGCCGTCAGGCATCTGTTAAAAAAACAGGCATCAAACCCGAAGGTCGGCTCAACATGAAGTTGAGAGGAACACTTGACTTCACGGTCAAGCATCTATTAAACAAACAGGCATCAAATCCGAAAGTCGGATCAACCCGAAGTTGAGAAGAACATCTGACCTCACCGTCAGGAATCTGTTAAACAAACAGGCATCGAACCCGAATGTCGGCTCAACCCGAAGTTGATAAGAACATTAGACCTCGTCGTCAGGCATCTGTTAAACAAAGAGGCATTGAACCCGAAGGCCGGCTTAACTTGAAGTTTAGAGGAACATCTGACTTCCCCATCAGGCATTAGTTAAACAAACAGCCATTGAACCCGAAGGCCGGTACAACCCGAAGCTGAGAAGAACATCTGACCTCACTGTCAGGCATCTGTTAAACAAAAAGGTGTGGAACCCGAAGCCGGCTCAAACTGAAGTTGAGAAGAACGTCTGACCTCGCCGTCATTCATATTTTAAACAAACAAGCATTAAACCCGAAGGCCGTCTCAACCCTTATTTGAGAAGAACATCTAACCTCGCCATCAAACATCTGTTAAACAAACACGTATCTGAAGGTGAGAAAATACTTAGAAGGGGGGTTGAATAAGTATGACAGAAAATAATCAAAGATAAAAACTCAAGTATTTTTATCCTGGTTCGTTGAACTCAACTACTCCAGTCCACCCTTTCCAAGAGTGATTTGCCTTTCTCAACAAGGACTTAATCCACTATTCAAATCAAATGATTACAAATAGCAACACCTAAGAACAACTGTTCTTAGTCTTCTCAAGAGCTACTGATCTAACCTAGATCCTCTTAAGGAAAACAACACCTAAGAACAACTGTTCTTAGCCTTCTCAAGAGCTACTGATCTAATCCTAGATCCTCTTAAGGAAAACTTCCTTTACAAATTAATGTAATACAATGTAAGAGTAATAAATTGCTTCTATGAAAGCTATAAACACAACTGTGTTATTTCTCTAAGTTTAGAACAATGTATGAACAGCAAAGAATATGAGAGCTTTTCGCGTGAGAGTGTTCTTGCAATGAATTTCGTCTCTTCTTTTTCTGCACTGAAGAAAGTGCTATGATATCCTTTATATAGCCACTTGAATATTGGAGAGAATATAATACCGTTGGAGAAGATATTTCCAATATCAAATAGTACTGTCCTTTGTACTATTGCAGCAGAGAGACGACGCACAAAATGTGGGTGTAGCAATTGTCTGCTGAGCTGTGAATTTACCATATATGGAATGTATCAGAGGAATAATATTCTTGCAGAGAATTATGTCTATCCCAATTAAGGAAAGATTTGCTGGCATATTCCAACGGATATATTAAAATAATCTTCTTCAAATAATTCTTCAGATAGTTCAGATCAACAATCAATATCAGAGTCTTCAGTCTTCAGAATCTTCTGGAAACTTCAGAGCCTAAGATGTTCTTCAGATGTTGCTGAATCAGAGTCTGGTGCAGCTGTGTGCTTGAAGCGTAACATGCTCTTAGATCAGAGTCTTCACTCAGATCAGAGTCTTCTCTCATTCAGAGTCTCTTCACTCAGAGTCTTCTTTCATTCAGAGTCTCTTCATTCAGAGTCTTCTTTCATTCAGATTCTTGATAATATATGCAGCGTGTTGTATCTTCAGAATCTTGATGACTAAGCTCTTATACTTCAGATTCTTCTAATCTTCAGATGCTCTTGAGCCATTCAGAATTTATTGTTCACATCAAATTTGCTCTTTAAGATTAAAATCTTTTGTGCCTGTAGAAAACAGTTTAGAACAAATTTAGAGAGTATAATTCTTGTATACAAATTATCATTAATGTTATCATCAAAACATAGAGATATTACTAAGACACAATCTGTGCTCTTACAATCTCCCCCTTTTTGATGATGACAAAACATGAGAAATTTGTTCAATAAAAATATGAATTAAAATTACTCCCCCTGAGATTAACAATCTCCCCCTGAAATGAATACTCTAATGGAATTAGATACTTCCCTTTCTGGTTGAGTACATTTCAGATTCAGAGCCTGATTGAAGCCTGGTTGACATATGTTTGACTTCTAGAGTCAAAGCTTGATGCCATATTAAAGCTTGATGCCAGATGAACAACTTCAGAACACTTGGTTGTTTATCTTGCCATTTCCTGTCTTGAGTTATCTTTTAGATCATAGTACTCAAGGTTAGATATCAGAGTCTGGTCTACTCAGATTTAGCTATTTTTGATCAGGTTCTGAAAAGATAGATCTCAGGAAAAACTTCAATGAAATTTGTCAGATTTTTTAATAATATCTGGGACACTTAAATTCAAAGAATGTTAGTAACATGTCTGACTTAGTTCAGATAATTGCTTATAGATTTGAACAATCAGATTCTATTTTGTTTCTCCCCCTTTTTGTCATAATCAAAAAGAATTTTAAAAGACAGTAAAGATGCAGAAGAAACACATATCCAGATAAGCAAAAAGATCAAGAGAACATCCAGATTCAGATAAAAGCATACAAAACATATCAGAAGAAAATCAAAACAAAGCAAAACATGAAAAACTTGTGCAAAACATCAAGTAGGTTTAGCAGATGAGGCTTGTTGAGAAGCAATGAGTTGCAGCAGTGCTGTAATCCTTTCTGAATTTTCATCTTGCTTAGCCATCCAAGTTTTCATTTCTTCATTTGTTTTCTTTTGATCAACCATAAAATCCTTAAGTTCTTTAACATCCTTCTGAAGATCTGTAGATTCTGAAACAGTAGATTCTGAAACAGTCTGAGTAACATCAGGTGCAGGAATTTCTGGAGGTGGAGGAGCTTCTAGAAGAAGAATAGGAGGAGTGTTTCTCTTAATCCGTTTTTGATAAGCAGCAAACCTTACTTTTGACAATCTAAGACATTGAGTCCTGATTTTCAAAGCCTCCCTATTCAGTCTGTAAAGATATTTCTTCCAAACAGCGTTAGCAGCCTCTTTGTCCATAGTAGTCATGCAAACATCCATAATGTCAGCAAAGTCTGAGACATTATCCTTATCAAAATCTCTTAACAGAGTATAAACACGTGATCCCAATTCTGCTTCATCAGGGATTCTGGGTTTGCTTGGTTGGGTTAGTTGTGTTTGTGGTGTTTGTTCAGAAGGTTGAGATTGTGAAGATGGATGTTCAGATGTTTGTGGTTCAGAAGGTTGAGGATTGATTTGTGGTTCAGATGTTGGTTGGTTGGTTTGTGGTTCAGATGTTTGTTGGTCAGAATGTTGTGGTTGAGGTATTGAGGGAATTGGTTGGGTTTCTGTTGGTTGTGGAGTGTTTTGGATATCAAGAGGTTGTGGAGTGAGAGTTTGAGTTGGGGAATTTTGTGGAGAAGGTGGATGTTCAGAAGTTGGAGATTTAAACAGCTGTTTCCAAACACTCTCAGAACGAGGTTGTTTGAGATCATTCAAGCATTCATTAATGTAACCAGATGATTCATCATCAGATGATGCATCAGAGTGGTTAGATTTTTCAGAAGTTGAAGATAAATTGACAGACTGGTTTAAAGGTGTGACATCTAATATCTCATCAGGATCAATGAGATATTCAGGTTGGTCAGAGTGTTCAGGGTGAACATCCTCTGGAATGGTATATTCTGGGATAGTGTTTTGTGGTTGTGGTGTTGTTTGTTGAGTTTGTTGTGGAATTTCTGTTTGTATGTTTGTTGGTTGCTTGGATTGTGGTGTATGAGGGGGGACAGAAGATGGTTTAGAGATAAAAGTTTTAGAAGGTCTGGATCTTCTAAATCTAAGTGGGGGTATCAGAATGATGAACAGGATTAGAATCAGTGTTAGATACCTGTTTCAGAGTATCTCTAATTTCTTCAAAAGTTGCTGCAGGAGGATTTGGTTGAACCTTCTTCAGCTTCTTCCTTTTCTTCTTCTTTTCAGCATCTGAATGCTTCCTTTTCTTCTGATGACCTTCACTATCAACTTTTCTCTTACGTCTTCTTTTCCTTGTCAAATCAGGAAGAACTTGGCCTTCCTTCTGCACAAGATTGGCAGGAATCTCAACACCATCTCTTAGGCAGCGAGCAACATACTCAGCAATAATTTCTCTAGGTTCATCTGAGGTGAATAAAGGAAAATCCTTAACAGGAATCCTTCTTCCCCTAACTTCTTCAGAGTTAGTTTTCCTTGGTTTCTCAGATAAATCATCAACCAGTTTCATCCTTCTCAAAGTTAAACCGTTTATTTCAGAGCCAATGATATAAGTCAGATCTTCTGTCAACCCAGCCTCTTGCAGATGCGCCACAAGTTGGTTTTCTATCAGAATATCTGAAATCAGCCTTCCCATAGGGATCCATGTTCTGACTTTTCCAGATTTATCTCTGGCTGTTTCCCTTGTTTCCTTGACGTGAGACACCAGATGATTAAACAACAAATATGGAAGATCAATCTGAATGTTTTGGTGTAAACAATACATGAAGTAAAGTTGTTCAGCATTAACATAATCAGAAGAGTTTGAAGAGGGTCTGTGAAAGATGGTGCTCATGAAAATCTTAGCCCATATCTTGTAAGTGGGTTTCAAGAACTTAACCTTCTTACAAGGTTCACCAGTAGTACAGATTTCTTGACATACATCTTTCAGGTCTTCACGCGCAGAAGACAGAGAGGTTACTCCATCAGTTGCCTTAAAACCTATGAGTTTCCTTATCAGGTTTTCAGTGATAACTATCTTTTTTCCCAGCACAGAGGAGTGAATGAACTTTGGAGTAGCATATGCATGGATCCAGAACTCCTTCACTAACGTTGGATACACAGGACCCATAAGCCTGTCAAAGTAACCGTCCCAGCCTTGTGCTTTGATTGAAGAAATCAGATCAAACCCATTTTCAGCAAGATCTTCTAAGTCCACGAAACTTTCACACAGTACTTCTAGTGAATCAACAGCAGTTAGGAGAGTGCGTACTGGTTCTATCACAGTGGTAGCATTTTTGGTAGTAACAGCGTTTGAAGTAGATGCCATTGTTGACGATGATGAAGAAGATGAAGGTTTCTGAGTTCTTTTAGGGTTTGCAAAGAGAGAGAACAACAAACAAAAGCGCATATGTGTGTGAGAATGTGAAAAGTGTGAATGTGTTATGAGAATGGTTTATATAGACACATAAAGCAAGCATGGGAAACACAACAGACACACATAGGACACATACGCACGTTTGCATTAAATGAAAAGTAATCATTTTTAATTATGATATGACATTTGGGGGAAAATCAAGACAGATTGAGATTTTCAAAGCAATACCTTAAACGTCATAATCAGTAGGTGTACTCCATCTTTTCAGATTCTGAGTGACACGTGTTTGCTTGCATGTGATTCTATAACTCTTAAGAAATGAAACGTTTTCAACTTTCAGATCCTCTGAGATGGTCAGTTCAGAGTTTCACAAAAAAATTCACAGATAAATTAAACAAGCAAGACAGATGAAATACTTCAGAGTGTTAAACACTTAGCATCTGAGAAGTTGACTCTGAGAAATATTACTCTGGACAAAAATCCATACAAATATTTTTCAGAATAAACTTAAACCTATCTTCAGCAAGGGGTTTTGTGAAAATATCTGCCCATTGATGATCTGTATCAACAAAGGCTAAATTTATTACACCCTTCTGAACATAGTCTCTGATGAAATGATGTTTAATCTCTATATGTTTGGCCTTAGAGTGTAAAATTGGATTTTTGGATAAACATATAGCAGAAGTATTATCACAGAAGATAGAAAGATTACTCTCATAGATTTGATAATCTTCTAGTTGACTCTTCATCCAGAGCATCTGAGTGGAACATCCAGCAGCAGCAATGTATTCTGCCTCTGTGGTTGATAGTGCAATTGTTGGTTGCTTCTTGCTGTACCACGAGATCAGATGACTTCCAAGAAACTGACAGCTTCCAGAAGTACTTTTGCGCTCAACTCTATCTCCAGCATAGTCAGCATCACAGAATCCAACTAGTGAATATTCGTCAGATCTTCTGTAACACAAACCAACATTAGCAGTACCTTTCAGATACCTTAGAATCCTCTTAACAGCAGTTAAGTGTGATTCTCTAGGATCTGATTGGAATCTAGCACATAAACAAACACTAAACAGAATGTCTGGTCTAGAAGCAGTCAAATAAAGAAGAGATCCTATCATACCTCTGTAGAGTTTCTGATCTACCTTCTTACTTACCTCTTCCTTACCTAGAGTGCTTGTAGGATGCATTGGAGTCTTTGCCATTTTGCTATCCAGCATGTTAAACTTCTTCAGAAGCTCTTTAACATACTTGGTCTGATGTATGTAGGTGCACTCTGGAGTCTGATTTACTTGGATTCCCAGAAAGAATCTCAATTCTCCCATCATGCTCATCTCAAATTCTGCCTGCATACATTTAGCAAACTCCTTTCCAAGCATAATATTTGTTGATCCAAAAATAATATCATCTACATAAATTTGACAAATCAACAAATCTTTCTTAATGGTTTTACAAAATAGTGTGGTATCCACTTTTCCTCTGATGAAATTTTTCTTCAGAAGAAAATTACTCAACCTCTCATACCAAGCTCTGGGAGCTTGTTTTAGTCCATAAAGAGATTTTTTCAGTTTGTAAACATGATCTGGAAAATTTTCATTTTCAAAACCAGGAGGTTGGTGGACATACACTTCCTCTTCTATAATTCCATTAAGAAAAGCACTTTTAACATCCATCTGATAAAGAGTGATGTTATGTTGTGCAGCAAATGAAATAAGCAAGCGTATAGACTCTAACCTTGCAACAGGAGCATATGTTTCTGTGTAGTCTATGCCTTCTTGTTGACTGTAGCCTTGAGCAACCAGTCTTGCTTTGTTCCTTTCAACTTCTCCTTTCTCATTAAGTTTATTTCTGAAAACCCATTTTGTTCCAATGACATTGAAACCTTTAGGTCTTGGAACCAGATCCCAGACTTCATTCCTTGTGAATTGATTCAGCTCCTCTTGCATAGCTAAAATCCATTCATTATCTTCCAGAGCCTCATCAACAGATGTTGGTTCTATAATTGACACTAAGCCACAGAAGGAAGATTCAGAAGTTCTGAGAAATGCTCTTGTCCTTATTGGATCATCTTTCTTTCCAATTATCACATCCTCTGGATGAGAAGCTTTCATTCTGGAAGAAGATCCTCTGACTGTTGGTCTTTCAGAAATATGCAGATTGTCAAGTTGGGAAGTTAGAGGCGTAGCATCTGGGTTTGCTTCAGAGTCTTTGTCTTCAGTCTTGTCTGCCTCTGAGCCTTCAGAGTCTGTGAGAATAACTTCTCTATCTGCAGAACTTTCAACTTGCTTTGGCTTTTCAGAGCCAAGCTTATCATCAAATCTAACATGAATAGATTCTTCCACAATCTGTGTTTCAGTATTGAATACTCTGTAGCCTTTAGAGCGTTCAGAATAACCAAGCATGAAACACTTCTGTGCTTTGGAATCAAACTTGTTCAGATGATCTTTAGTGTTAAGCATATAACAAATACATCCAAATGGATGAAAATAAGCAATGTTGGGCTTTCTGTTTCTCCACAATTCATAGGGAGTCTTTTCCAGAAGAGGTCTTACAGACACTCTGTTCTGAATATAACATGCTGTATTTATTGCTTCTGCCCAAAAGTATTTTGCCAGATTTGTCTCGTTGATCATGGTTCTGGCCATTTCTTGCAATGTTCTATTTTTCCTCTCTACAACTCCATTTTGTTGTGGAGTTCTAGGACAGGAGAAATCATGTGCAATTCCTTTTTCAGAAAAATATTTTTCAAAATATTTGTTTTCAAATTCACCACCATGATCACTTCTGACTTTAATAATTTTGCATTCTTTTTCAGTCTGGACTTGATTGCAGAAGTCAATGAACACAGAATGAGACTCATCCTTGTGTTTTAGAAACTTTACCCATGTCCATCTGCTGTAGTCATCTACAATGACTAACCCATACTTCTTGCCTCTGATGGATGCAGTTTTCACTGGTCCAAACAGATCAATATGAAGTAATTCCAATGGTCTAGAAGTGGAAACAACATTTTTTGGTTTAAAATGAGATTTTGAAAATTTACCCTTTTGACATGCGCCACACAGAGCATCTGAATTGAACTTCAGATTAGGGAGTCCTCTGACCAGATTGAGTTTATTAATCTGAGATATACGTCTCATATTAATATGTCCCAATCTTCTATGCCAGACCCATTGCTCATCATTCACAGATAAAAGGCATTTTACATTTTGAACTTTAAGTTCTGAAAGGTTAATTTTGTAAATGTTGTTTTTCCTCTTTCCACTGAATAGGATTGAACCATTCTTTTGACATACAGCTTTGCAACATTTTTGATTAAAGATGATATCATAACCATTGTCACTTAATTGACTTATGGACAATAGATTATGTTTCAATCCTTCAACTAACAGAACATTAGAAATAGAGGGTAGGTTACCGTTACCTATTGTACCAGAGCCAATGATCTTGCCCTTCTGGTTCCCTCCAAATTTCACGTCCCCTCCAGATCTAAGTTCCAGGCTTTGGAACATAGACCTTTCGCCCGTCATATGTCGTGAGCATCCAGAGTCCAGGTACCATGATTGGTGTCTGGATTTTGCTGCTAAGAACATCTGCAACAGGTATTATTTTACTTTTAGGTACCCAGATCTTCTTGGGTCCTTTGGGGTTAGATGTTCTGTGGTTTTGCCTAAACTTCTGTTTTTCAACATAGTGTTTATTCTGGCTAGCCCTTGGCTTAAACACATAAGTACTCTTTTCAGAGCTTGTATGTTTAATATCATTCAGATGACCAAACTTAAAATGAGAATACAGAGGAGTCTTCTTGATGAAGAGTTTATTAACAGATTTTGGATTGCTTCCAGAGGAAGATTCACATCCAATGCCTCTTCTGTTGTTCCCACTAACACCATAGATCATAGAAGCCATTTTGCTTTTGTCTATGCTTTTAGTGAGGAATCTTTTAAAACTGGAGTCATATTTTTCTAAAATATTTTCACTTGACTCTGTTTCAGTATCAGATTCTTGTTGAGTTGTTTCTAAATCATTTTTGAGTTTTAAATTTATTTCTTTCTGCTCAACAAGTTCTGTTCTCAGAAGATCAATCTCAGATTCAAGATTGCTTTTCAGCTTCTTGTATTTGAGTTTAATCTTGCTGTAGCTTTCCAACATGTCAGATAAACTTTCAACAAGTTCAGCTCTGGAGAGTTCAGAAAATACCTCTTCAGAGTCAGAGTCTGATTCTGACTCAGATTCAGATGATGACGTTCCTTCATCTTGATCATTTGTGTTGGCCATCAGCGCAACATTTGCACATTCTTCCTCAGATTCAGAAGATGATTCAGATTCATCTGAGTCATCCCATGTAGCCATCAGAACCTTTTTCTTTTTATCAAACTTCCTTTTGGGTTTTTCCTTTTGAAGTTTGGGACATTCACTCTTGAAGTGTCCAGGTTCTTTACATTCATAGCAAGTGGCCTCTTTCTTGCCAGATCTTCTGTGTCCAGAAGATTCTCTCTTTTGATCAGATCTTCTGAAGTTGTTGAACTTCTTCCCTTTGTGCTTCCAGAGTTTGTTGATCCTTCTGGACAGCATGGATAGTTCATCTTCTTCTTCAGAAGAAGATTCCTCAGAGCTTTCTTCATTTACCTGCAAAGCTTTAACAGATTTGTTAGATTTAAAAGCTAAGGATTTACCTTTATCTTTCTTCTGGGGTTCATCTTCCTCCAGCTCAATCTCATGACTTCTCAAAGAACTGATGAGTTCTTCTAATGAGATTTTGTTCAGATCCTTGGCCAGCTTCAATGCAGTCACCATAGGTCTCCATCTGGTAGGAAGACTTCTGATGATCTTCTTGATATGATCAGATGTTGAGTAGCCCTTGTCCAGAACTTTCAACCCAGCTGTTAGAATCTGAAATCTGGAAAACATAGTCTCAATGTTCTCAGATTCTTCCATCTTGAACGCTTCATACTTCTGTATCAGCGCCAGAGCCTTTGTTTCTTTCACCTGAGAGTTTCCCTCATGAGTCATTTTGAGAGACTCAAACATATCATGAGCAGTGTCTCTGTTGGTAATCTTCTCATACTCTGTATGAGAGATTGCATTAAGAAGTATGGTTCTGGCTTTGTGATGATTCTTGAATTCTTTCTTCTGCTCCTCAGTCATTGATTTTCTATCAATCTTTTTGCCATCCTTAGTAGGATGTTCATATCCATCAATGACTAAATCCCAGAGATCAGCATCATACCCCAAGAAAAAACTTTCAAGTCTATCTTTCCAATAATCAAATTTTTCTCCATCAAACATTGGAGGTTTGGTGCTGATTCTGTCTCCTTCATATTTGTTGCTTGATGTAGGAATATCACCCATATTAGCAACCAAATAAATAACAGAGTATTCTTCTCACTGGATCTTTATCTGTCACGGTTAAGTGAATGCACACGCAGAACCGGAGCTCTGATGCCAACTGAAGGTGAGAAAATACTTAGAAGGGGGGTTGAATAAGTATGACAGAAAATAATCAAAGATAAAAACTCAAGTATTTTTATCCTGGTTCGTTGAACTCAACTACTCCAGTCCACCCTTTCCAAGAGTGATTTGCCTTTCTCAACAAGGACTTAATCCACTATTCAAATCAACTGATTACAAATAGCAACACCTAAGAACAACTGTTCTTAGTCTTCTCAAGAGCTACTGATCTAACCTAGATCCTCTTAAGGAAAACAACACCTAAGAACAACTGTTCTTAGTCTTCTCAAGAGCTACTGATCTAATCCTAGATCCTCTTAAGGAAAACTTCCTTTACAAATTAATGTAATACAATGTAAGAGTAATAAATTGCTTCTATGAAAGCTATAAACACAACTGTGTTATTTCTCTAAGTTTAGAACAATGTATGAACAGCAAAGAATATGAGAGCTTTTCGCGTGAGAGTGTTCTTGCAATGAATTTCGTCTCTTCTTTTTCTGCACTGAAGAAAGTGCTATGATATCCTTTATATAGCCACTTGAATATTGGAGAGAATATAATACCGTTGGAGAAGATATTTCCAATATCAAATAGTACTGTCCTTTGTACTATTGCAGCAGAGAGACGGTGCACAAAATGTGGGTGTAGCAATTGTCTGCTGAGCTGTGAATTTACCATATATGGAATGTATCAGAGGAATAATATTCTTGCAGAGAATTATGTCTATCCCAATTAAGGAAAGATTTGCTGGCATATTCCAACGGATATATTAAAATAATCTTCTTCAAATAATTCTTCAGATAGTTCAGATCAACAATCAATATAAGAGTCTTCAGTCTTCAGAATCTTCTGGAAACTTCAGAGCCTAAGATGTTCTTCAGATGTTGCTGAATCAGAGTCTGGTGCAGCTGTGTGCTTGAAGCGTAACATGCTCTTAGATCAGAGTCTTCACTCAGATCAGAGTCTTCTCTCATTCAGAGTCTCTTCACTCAGAGTCTTCTTTCATTCAGAGTCTCTTCATTCAGAGTCTTCTTTCATTCAGATTCTTGATAATATATGCAGCGTGTTGTATCTTCAGAATCTTGATGACTAAGCTCTTATACTTCAGATTCTTCTAATCTTCAGATGCTCTTGAGCCATTCAGAATTTATTGTTCACATCAAATTTGCTCTTTAAGATTAAAATCTTTTGTGCCTGTAGAAAACAGTTTAGAACAAATTTAGAGAGTATAATTCTTGTATACAAATTATCATTAATGTTATCATCAAAACATAGAGATATTACTAAGACACAATCTGTGCTCTTACAGTATCGAACCCGAAGGCCGGCTCAACTGGAAGTTGAGAGGAACATCTAACCTTCCCATCAGGCATTAGTTAAACAAATAAGAATCGAACCCGAAGGCCGGCACAACATGAAGTTGAGAAGAACATCTGACCTCGCCGTCAGGCATTTGTTAAATAAACAGGCATCGAACCCGAAGGCCGGCTCAACACGAAGTTGAGAGGAACATCTGACCTCTCCTTCAGGCATCTGTTAAATAAACAGGCATCGACCGCAAAGGTCGGGTCAACATGAAGTTCAGTGGAACATTTGACTTCACTGTCAAGCAACTGTTAAACAAACAGGTATTAAATCTGAAGGCCGACTCAACCCGAACTTGAGAAGAACATCTGACCTCACCATCAGGCATCTGTTAAACAAACAGTCATCGAACCCGAAATGCGGCTCAACCCGAAGTTGATAAGTACATCTGACCCCACCGTCAGGCATCTGTTAGACAAACAGACATCGAACCCGAAGTTGATAAGTACATCTGACCTCACCGTCAGGAATCTGTTAGACAAACAGGCATCGAACCCGAAGGATAGCTCAACACGAAGTTGAGAGGAACATCTGACCTCGCCGTCAGGCATCTGTTAAACAAACAGGCATCAAACCCGAAGGTCGGCTAAACATGAAGTTGAGAAGAACATTTGACTTCACTGTCAAGCATCTGTTAAACAAACAGGCATCAAATCTGAAGGTCAGGTCAACCCAAAGTTGAGCAGAACATCTTACCTCACCGTCAGGCATCTGTTAAACAAACAGGCATCGAACCCGAATGTCGGCTCAACCAGAAGTTGATAAGAACATTAGACCTCGTCGTCAGGCATCTGTTAAACAAACAGGCATTGAACCTAAAGGCCAGGTTAACTTGAAGTTTAGAGGAACATCTGACCTCCCCATCAGGCATTAGTTAAACAAACAGCCATCGAACCCGAAGGCCGGCACAACCCGAAGCTGAGAAGAACATCTAACCTCGCCGTCAGGCATCTTTTAAACAAACATGCATTAAACCCGAAGGCCGTCTCAACCCTTATTTGAGAAGAACATATAACCTCGCCATCAAACATCTGTTAAACAAAAACGTATCGAACCCGAAGGCCGGCTAAACTTGAAGTTGAGAGGAACATCTAACCTCCCCATCAGGCATTAGTTAATCAAATAAGAATCGAACATGAAGGCCGGCACAACATGAAGTTGAGAAGACCATTTGACCTCGCCGTCAGTCATTTGTTAAACAAACAGGCATCGAACCTGAAGGTCGGCTCAACACGAAGTTGAGAGGAACATTTGACCTCGCCTTCAGGCATCTGTTAAATAAAAATGCATCGACCCCAAAGGTCGGCTCAAAATGAAGTTGAGTGGAACATTTGACTTCACTGTCAAGCGACTGTTAAACAAATAGGTATCAAATCTGAAGGTCGGTTCAACCCGAAGTTGAGAAGAACATCTGACCTCACCATCAGGCATCCGTTAAACAAACAGTCATCGAACCCGAAGTGTGGCTCAACCCAAAGTTGATAAGTACATCTGACCTCACCGTGAGGGATTTGTTAAGCAAACAAGCATCGAACCCAAAGGCCGGCTCAACACGAAGTTGAGAGGAACATCTGACCTTACCGTCAGGCATCTGTTAAACAAACAGGCATCGAACCCGAAGGCCAGATCAACATGAAGTTGAGAGGAACATTTGACTTCACGGTCAAGCATCTGTTAAACAAACAGGCATCAAATTCGAAGGCCGGCTCAACCCGAAGTTGAGAAGAACATCTGACCTCACCGTCAGGAATCTGTTAAACAAACAGGCATCGAACCCGAAGGGAGGCTCAACCCGAAGTTGATAAGTACATCTGACCCCACTGTCAGGCATCTGTTAAACAAACAGGCATCGAACCCGAAGGCGGGCTCAACACGATATTGAGAGGAACATCTGACCTCGTCGTCAGGCATGTATTAATCAAACAGACATCAAACCCGAAGGTCGGCTCAACATGAAGTTGATAGGAACATTTGACTTCACTGTCAAGCATCTGTTAAACAAACAGGCATCAAATCCGAAGGTCGGGTCAACCCGAAGTTGAGCAGAACATCTGACCACACCGTCAGGCATCTGTTAAACAAACAGGCATCGAACCCGAATGCCGGCTCAACCCGAAGTTGATAAGAACATTAGACCTCGTCGTCAGGCATCTGTTAAACAAATAGGCATTGAACCCGAAGGCCGACATAACTTGAATTTTAGAGGAACATCTGACCTCCCCATCAGGCATTAGTTAAACAAACAACCATCGAACCCGAAGGCCGGCACAACCTGAAGCTGAGAAGAACATCTGACCTCGCCGTTACGCATCTGTTAAACAAAAAGGTGTGGAACCCGAAGCCGGCTCAACCCGAAGTTGAGAAGAACGTCTGACCTCGCCGTCAGGCATCTTTTAAACAAACAGGCATTAAACCTGAAGGCCGTCTCAACCCTTATTTGAGAAGAACATCTGACCTCGCCATCAAACATCTGTTAAACAAACACCTATCGATCCCGAAGGCCGGATCAACTCGAAGTTGAGAGGAACATCTAACCTCCCCATCAGGCATTAGTTAATCAAATAAGAATCGAACATGAAGGCCGGCACAACATGAAGTTGATAAGTACATCTGACCTCACCGTCAGGAATCTGTTAGACAAACAGGCATCGAACCTGAAGGCCAGCTCAACACGAAGTTGAGAGGAACATCTGACCTCGCCGTCAGACATCTGTTAAACAAACAGGCATCAAACCCGATGGTCGGCTAAACATGAAGTTGAGAAGAACATTTGACTTCACTGTCAAGCATCTGTTAAACAAACAGGCATCAAATCCGAAGGTCGGGTCAACCCGAAGTTGAGAAGAACATCTGACCTCACCATCAGGCATCCGTTAAACAAACAGTCATCGAACCCGAAGTGCGGCTCAACCCGAAGTTGATAAGTACATCTGACCTCACCGTGAGGGATTTGTTAAGCAAACAAGCATCGAACCCAAAGGCCGGCTCAACACGAAGTTGAGAGGAACATCTGACCTTACCGTCAGGCATCTGTTAAACAAACAGGCATCGAACCCGAAGGCCAGCTCAACATGAAGTTGAGAGGAACATTTGACTTCACGGTCAAGCATCTGTTAAACAAACAGGCATCAAATTCGAAGGCCGGCTCAACCCGAAGTTGAGAAGAACATCTGACCTCATCGTCAGGAATCTGTTAAACAAACAGGCATCGAACCCGAAGGGAGGCTCAACCCGAAGTTGATAAGTACATCTGACCCCACTGTCAGGCATCTGTTAAACAAACAGGCATCGAACCCGAAGGCGGGCTCAACACGATATTGAGAGGAACATCTGACCTCGCTGTCAGGCATGTATTAATCAAACAGGCATCAAACCCGAAAGTCGGCTCAACATGAAGTTGATAGGAACATTTGACTTCACTGTCAAGCATCTGTTACACGAATAGGGAACAAATCCGAAGGTCGGGTCAACCCGAAGTTGAGCAGAACATCTGACCACACCGTCAGGCATCTGTTAAACAAACAGGCATCGAACCCGAATGCCGGCTCAACCCGAAGTTGATAAGAACATTAGACCTCGTCGTCAGGCATATGTTAAACAAACAGGAATTGAACCCGAAGGCCGGCTTAACTTGAAGTTTAGAGGAACATCTGACCTCCCCATCAGGCATTAGTTAAACGAACAACCATCAAACCCGAAGGCCGGCACAACCTGAAGCTGAGAAGAACATCTGAGCTCGCCGTTAGGCATCTGTTAAACAAAAAGGTGTGGAACCCGAAGCCGGCTCAACCCGAAGTTGAGAAGAACGTCTGACCTCGCCGTCAGGCATCTTTTAAACAAACAGGCATTAAACCCGAAGGCCGTCTCAACCCTTATTTGAGAAGAACATCTGACCTCGCCATCAAACATCTGTTAAACAAACACCTATCGATCCCGAAGGCCGGCTCAACTCGAAGTTGAGAGGAACATCTAACCTCCCCATCAGGCATTAGTTAAACAAATAAGAATCGAACCCGAAGGCCGGGACAACATGAAGTTGAGAAGAACATCTGACCTCGCCGTCAGGCATTTGTTAAATAAACAGGCATCGAACCCGAAGGCCGGCTCAACACGAAGTTGAGAGGAACATCTGACCTCGCCTTCAGGCATCTGTTAAATAAACAGGCATCGACCGCAAAGGTCGGCTCAACATGAAGTTGAGTGGAACATTTGACTTCACTGTCAAGCAACTGTTAAACAAACAGGTATCAAATCTGAAGGCCGGCTCAACCCGAAGTTGAGAAGAACATCTGACCTCACCATCAGGCATCTGTTAATCAAACAGGCATCGAACCCGAAGTTGATAAGTACATCTGACCTCACCGTCAGGAATCTGTTAGACAAACAAGCATCGAACCCAAAGGCCAGCTCAACACGAAGTTGAGAGGAACATCTGACCTCGCCGTCAGACATCTGTTAAACAAACAGGCATCAAACCCGAAGGTCGGCTAAACATGAAGTTGAGAAGAACATTTGACTTCACTGTCAAGCATCTGTTAAACTAACAGGCATCAAATCTGAAGGTCAGGTCAACCCAAAGTTGAGCAGAACATCTGACCTCACCGTCAGGCATCTGTTAAACAAACAGGCATCGAACCCGAATATCGGCTCAACCGGAAGTTGATAAGAACATTAGACCTCGTCGTCAGGCATCTGTTAAGCAAACAGGCATTGAACCCAAAGGCCAGCTTAACTTGAAGTTTAGAGGAACATCTGACCTCCCCATCAGGCATTAGTTAAACAAACAGCCATCGAACCCGAAGGCCGGCACAACCCGAAGCTGAGAAGAACATCTGACCTCGCCGTCAGGCATCTGTTAAACAAAAAGGTGTGGAACCCGAAGCTGGCTCAACCCGAAGTTGAGAAGAACGTCTGACCTCGCCGTTAGGCATCTTTTAAACAAACATGCATTAAACCCGAAGGCCGTCTCAACCCTTATTTGAGAAGAACATCTGACCTCGCCATCAAACATCTGTTAAACAAACACGTATCGAACCCGAAGGCCGGCTCAACTTGAAGTTGAGAGGAACATCTAACCTCCCCATCAGGCATTAGTTAATCAAATAAGAATCGAACCCGAAGGCCGGCACAACATGAAGTTGAGAAGAACATTTGACCTCGCCGTTAGGCATTTGTTAAACAAACAGGCATCGAACCCGAAGGTCGGCTCAACACGAAGTTGAGAGGAACATCTGACCTCGCATTCAGGCATCTGTTAAATAAACAGGCATCGACCCCAAAGGTTGGCTCAACATGAAGTTGAGTGGAACATTTGACTTCACTGTCAAGCAACTGTTAAACAAACAGGTATCAAATCTAAAGGTCGGCTCAACCCGAAGTTGAGAAGAACATCTGACCGCACCATCAGGCATCAGTTAAACAAACAGTCATCGAACCCGAAGTGCGGCTCAACCCGAAGTTGATAAGTACATCTGACCTCACCGTCAAGCATCTGTTAAGCAAACAAGCATCGAACCCGAAGGCCGGCTCAACACGAAGTTGAGAGGAACATCTGACCTCACCGTCAGGCATCTGTTAAACAAACAGGCATCGAACCCGAAGGCCAGCTCAACATGAAGTTGAGAGGAACATTTGACTTCACGGTCAAGCATCTGTTAAACAAACAGGCATCAAATCCGAAGGCCGGCTCAACCCGAAGTTGAGAAGAACATGTGACCTCACCGTCAGGAATCTGGTAAACAAACAGGCATCGAACCCGAAGGGCGGCTCAACCCGAAGTTGATAAGTACATCTGACCCCACCGTCAGGCATCTGTTAAACAAACAGGCATCGAACCCGAAGGCCGGCTCAACACGAAGTTGAGAGCAACATCTGACCTCACCATCAGGCATCTATTAAACAAACAGGCAATAAACCCGAAGGTCGGCTCAACATGAAGTTGAGAGCAACATTTGACTTCACTGTCAAGCATCTGTTAAACAAACAGGCATGAAATCCGAAGGTCGGGTCAACCCGAAGTTGAGCAGAACATCTGACCTCACCGTCAGGCATCTGTTAAACAACAGGCATCGAACCCAAATGTCGGCTCAACCCGAAGTTGATAAGAACATTAGACCTCGTCGTCAGGCATCTGTTAAACAAACAGGCATTGAATCCGAAGGCCGGCTTAACTTGAAGTTTAGAGGAACATCTGACCTGCCCATCAGGCATTAGTTAAACAAACAGCCATCGAACCCGAAGGCCGGCACAACCCGAAGCTGAGAAGAACATCTGACCTCGCCGTCAGACATCTGTTAAGCAAAAAGGTGTGGAACCCGAATCCGGCTCAACCCGAAGTTTAGAAGAACGTCTGACCTCACCGTTAGGCATCTTTTAAACAAACAGGCATTAAACCCGAAGGCCGTCTCAACCCTTATTTGAGAAGAACATCTGACCTCGCCATCAAACATCTGTTAAATAAACAGGCATCGACCCCAAAGGTCGGCTCAACATGAAGTTGAGTGGAACATTTGACTTCACTGTCAAGCATCTGTTAAACAAACAGGTATCAAATCTGAAGGCCGGTCAACCCGAAGTTGAGAAGAACATCTGACCTCACCATCAGGAATCTGTTAAACAAATAGGCATCGAACCCGAAGTGTGGCTCAACCCGAAGATGATAAGTACATCTGACCTCATCGTCAGGCATCTGTTAAGCAAACAGGCATCGAACCCGAAGTTGATAAGTACATCTGACCTCACCGTCAGGAATCTGTTAGACAAACAGGCATCGAACCTGAAGGCCAGCTCAACACGAAGTTGAGAGGAACATCTGACCTCGCCGTCAGACATCTGTTAAACAAACAGGCATCAAACCCGAAGGTCGGCTAAACATGAAGTTGAGAAGAACATTTGACTTCACTGTCAAGCATCTGTTAAACAAACAAGCATCAAATCCGAAGGTCGGGTCAACCCGAAGTTGAGCAGAACATCTGACCTCACCGTCAGGCATCTGTTAAACAAACAGGCATCGAACCCGAATGTCGGCTCAACCCGAAGTTGATAATAACATTAGACCTCGTCGTCAGGCATCTGTTAAACAAAAAGGCATTGAACCCAAAGGCCGGCTTAACTTGAAGTTTAGAGGAACATCTGACCTGCCCATCAGGCATTAGTTAAACAAACAGCCATCGAACCCGAAGGCCGGCACAACCCGAAGCTGAGAAGAACATCTGACCTCGCCGTCAGACATCTGTTAAACAAAAAGGTGTGGAACCCGAAGCCGGCTCAACCCGAAGTTGAGAAGAACGTCTGAGCTCGCCGTCAGGCATCTTTTAAACAAACAGGCATTAAACCCGAAGGCCGTCTCAACCCTTATTTGAGAAGAACATCTGACCTCGCCATCAAACATCTGTTAAACAAACACGTATCGAACCCGAAGGCCGGCTCAACTTGAAGTTGAGAGGAACATCTAACCTCCCCATCAGGCATTAGTTAATCAAATAAGAATTGAACCCGAAGGCCGGCACAACATGAAGTTGAGAAGAACATTTGACCTCGTCGTCAGGCATTTGTTAAACAAACAGGCATCGAACCCGAAGGCCGACTCAACACGAAGATGAGAGGAATATCTGACCTCGCCTTCAGGCATCTGTTAAATAAACAGGCATCGACCCCAAAGGTCGGCTCAACATGAAGTTGAGTGGAACATTTGACTTCACTGTCAAGCAACTGTTAAACAAACAGGTATCAAATCTAAAGGTCGGCTCAACCCGAAGTTGAGAAGAACATCTGACCTCACCATTAGGCATCTGTTAAACAAACAGTCATCGAACCTGAAGTGCGGCTCAACCCGAAGTTGATAAGTACATATGACCTCACCGTCAGGCATCTGTTAAGCAAACAAGCATCAAACCCGAAGGCCGGCTCAACACGAAGTTGAGTGGAACATCTGACCTCACCGTCAGGCATCTGTTAAACAAACAGGCATCGAACCCGAAGGCCAGCTCAACATGAAGTTGAGAGGAACATTTGACTTCACGGTCAAGCATCTGTTAAACAAACAGGCATCAAATCCAAAGGCCGACTCAACCCGAAGTTGAGAAGAACATCTGACCTCACCGTCAGGAATCTGGTAAAAAACAGGCATCGAACCCGAAGGGCGGCTCAACCCGAAGTTGATAAGTACATCTGACCCCACCGTCAGGCATCTGTTAAACAAACAGGCATCGAACCCGAAGGCCGGCTCAACACGAAGTTGAGAGCAACATCTGACCTCGCCGTCAGGCATCTATTAAACAAACAGGCAATAAACCCGAAGGTTGGCTCAACATGAAGTTAAGAGCAACATTTGACTTCACTGTCAAGCATCTGTTAAACAAACAGGCATCAAATCCGAAGGTCGGGTCAACCCGAAGTTGAGCAAAACATTTGACCTCACCGTCAGGCATCTGTTAAAAAAACAAGCATCGAACCCAAATGTCGGCTCAACCCGAAGTTGATAAGAACATTAGACCTCATCGTCAAGCATATGTTAAACAAACAGGCATTGAACCCGAAGGCCGGCTTAACTTGAAGTTTAGAGGAACATCTGACCTGCCCATCAGGCATTAAATAAACAAACAGCCATCGAACTCGAAGGTCGGCACAACCCGAAGCTGAGAAGAACATCTGACCTCGCCGTCAGACATCTGTTAAACAAAAAGGTGTGGAACCCAAAGCCGGCTCAACCCGAAGTTGAGAAGAACGTCTGACCTCACCGTCAGACATCTTTTAAACAAACAGGCATTAAACCTGAAGGCCGTCTCAACCCTTATTTGAGAAGAACATCTGACCTCGCCATCAAACATCTGTTAAACAAACACGTATCGAACCCGAAGGCCGGCTCAACTTGAAGTTGAGAGGAACATCTAACCTCCCCATCAGGCATTAGTTAATCAAATAAGAATTGAACCCGAAGGCCGGCACAACATGAAGTTGAGAAGAACATTTGACCTCGCCGTCAGGCATTTGTTAAACAAACAGGCATCGAACCCGAAGGCCGGCTCAACACGAAGTTGAGAGGAACATCTGACCTCGCCTTCAGGAATCTGTTAAATAAACAGGCATCGACCCCAAAGGTCTGGCTCAACATGAAGTTGAGTAGAACATTTGACTTCACTGTCAAGCAACTGTTAAACAAACAAGTATCAAATCTAAAGGTCGGCTCAACCCGAAGTTGAGAAGAACATCTGACCTCACCATCAGGCATCTGTTAAACAAACAGTCATCGAACCCGAAGTGCGGCTCAACCCGAAGTTGATAAGTACATATGACCTCACCGTCAGGCATCTGTTAAGCAAACAAGCATCAAACCCGAAGGCCGGCTCAACACGAAGTTGAGAGGAACATCTGACCTCACCGTCAGGCATCTGTTAAACAAACAGGCATCGAACCCGAAGGCCAGCTCAACATGAAGTTGAGAGGAACATTTGACTTCACGGTCATGCATCTGTTAAACAAACAGGCATCAAATCCGAAGGCCGGCTGAACCCGAAGTTGAGAAGAACATCTGACCTCACCGTCAGGAATCTGGTAAACAAACAGGCATCGAACCCGAAGGGCGGCACAACCCGAAGTTGATAAGTACATCTGACCCCACCGTCAGGCATCTGTTAAACAAACAGGCATCGAACCTAAAGGCCGGCTCAACACAAAGTTGAGAGCAACATCTGACCTCGCCGTCAGGCATCTATTAAACAAACAGGCAATAAACCCGAAGGTTGGCTCAACATGAAGTTGAGAGCAACATTTGACTTCAGTGTCAAGCATCTGTTAAACAAACAGGCATCAAATTCGAAGGTCGGGTCAACCCGAAGTTGAGCAGAACATCTGAACTCACCGTCAGGCATCTGTTAAACAAACAAGCATCGAACCCAAATGTCGGCTCAACCCGAAGTCTATAAGAACATTAGACCTCGTCGTCAAGCATCTGTTAAACAAACAGGCATTGAACCCGAAGGCCGGATTAACTTGAAGTTTAGAGGAACATCTGACCTGCCCATCAGGCATTAGTTAAACAAACAGCCATCGAACCCGAAGGCCGGCACAACCCGAAGCTGAGAAGAACATCTGACCTCGCCGTCAGACATCTGTTAAACAAAAAGGTGTGGAACCCGAAGTCGGCTCAACCCGAAGTTGAGAAGAACGTCTGACCTCGCCGCCAGGCATCTTTTAAACAAACAGGCATTAAACCCAAACGCCGTCTCAACCCTTATTTGAGAAGAACATCTGACCTCGCCATCAAACATCTGTTAAACAAACACGTATCGAACCCGAAGGCCGGCTCAACTTGAAGTTGAGAGGAATATCTAACCTCCCCATCAGGCATTAGTTAATCAAATAAGAATCGAACCCGAAGGCCGGCAAAACATGAAGTTGAGAAGAACAGTTGACCTCGCCGTCAGGCATTTGTTAAACAAAGAGGCATCGAACCCGAAGGCCGGCTCAACACGAAGTTGAGAGGAACATCTGACCTCGCCTTCAGGCATCTGTTAAATAAACAGGCATCGACCCCAAAGGTCGGCTCAACATGAAGTTGAGTGGAACATTTGTCTTCACTGTCAAGCAACTTTTAAACAAGCAGGTATCAAATCTGAAGGCCGGCTTAACCCGAAGTTGAGAAGAACATCTGACCTCACCATCAGGCATCTGTTAAACAAACAGGCATCGAACCCGAAGTGCGGCTCAACCCGAAGTTGATAAGTACATCTGACCTTAATGTTAGGCATCTGTTAAGCAAACAGGCATCAAACCTGAAGTGCGGCTCAACCCGAAGTTGATAAGTACATCTGACCTCACCGTCAGGCATCTATTAGATAAACAGGCATCGAACCCGAAGGCCGGCTCAACAAGAAGTTGAGAGCAACATCTGACCTCGCCGTCAGGCATTTCTTAAACAAACAGGCATCAAACCCGAAGGTCGGCTAAACATGAAGTTGAGAAGAACATTTGACTTCACTGTCAAGCATCTGTTAAACAAAAAGGCATCAAATCTGAAGGTCGGGTCACCCCGAAGTTGAGCAGAACATCTGACCTTACCGTCAGGCATCTGTTAAACAAACAGGCATCGAACCTGAATGCCGGCTCAACCCGAAGTTGATAAGAACATTAGACCTCTTCGTCAGGCATCTGTTAGACAAACAGGCATTAAACCCAAAGGCCAGCTTAACTTGAAGTTTAGAGGAACATCTGACCTCCCCATCAGGCATTAGTTAAACAAACAGCCATCGAACCCGATGGCCGGCACAACCCGAAGCTGAGAAGAACATTTGACCTCACCGTCAGACATCTTTTAAACAAACATGCATTAAACCCGAAGGCCGTCTCAACCCTTATTTGAGAAGAACATCTGACCTCGCCATCAAACATCTGTTAAACAAACACGTATCGAACCCGAAGGCCGGCTCAACTTGAAGTTGAAAGGAACATCTAACCTCCCCATCAGGCATTAGTTAAACAAATAAGAATCGAACCCGAAGGCCGGCACAACATGAAGTTGAGAAGAACATCTGACCTCGCTGTCAGGCATTTGTTAAACAAAGAGGCATCGAACCCGAAGGCCGGCTCAACACGAAGTTGAGAGGAACATCTGACCTCGCCTTCAGGCATCTGTTAAATAAAAAGGCATCGACCCCAAAGGTCGGCTCAACATGAAGTTGAGTGGTACATTTGACTTCACTGTCAAGCAACTGTTAAACAAACAGGTATCAAATCTGAAGGCCGGATCAACCCGAAGTTGAGAAGAACATCTGACCTCACCATCAGGCATCTGTTAAACAAACAGGCATCGAACCCGAAGTGCGGCTCCACTCGAAGTTGATAAGTACATCTGACCTCACCGTCAGGCATCTGTTAAGCAAACATGCTTCGAACCCGAAGTTGATAAGTACATCTGACCTCACCGTCAGGCATCTGTTAGACAAACATGCATCGAACCCGAAGGCTGGCACAACACGAAGTTGAGAGGAACATCTAACCTCGCCGTCAGGCATCTGTTAAACAAACAGGCATCAAACCTGAAGGTCGGCTAAACATGAAGTTGAGAAGAACATTTGACTTCACTGTCAAGCATCTGTTAAATAAACAAGCATCAAATCTGAAGGTCGGGTCAACCCGAAGTTGAGCAGAACATCTGACCTCACCGTCAGGCATCTGTTAAACAAACAGGCATCGAACCCAAATGTCGGCTCAACCCGAAGTTGATAAGAACATTAGACCTCGTCGTCAGGCATCTGTTAAAAAAATAGGCATTGAACCCAAAGGTCAGCTTAACTTGATGTTTAGACGAACATCTGACCTCCCCATCAGGCATTAGTTAAACAAACAGCCATCGAACCCGAAGGCCGGCACAACCCGAAGCCGAGAAGAACATCTGACCTCGCCGTCAGGCATCTGTTAAACAAAAAGGTGTGCAACCCGAAGCCGTCTCGACCCGAAGTTGAGAAGACCGTCTGACCTCGCCGTCAGGCATCTTTTAAACAAACAGGCATTAAACCCGAAGGCCGTCTCAACCCTTATTTGAGAAGAACATCTGACCTCGCTATCAAACATCTGTTAAACAAACACGTATCGAACCCGAAGGCCGTCTCAACTTGAAGTTGAGAGGAACATCTAACCTCCCCATCAGGCATTAGCTAATCAAATAAGAATCGAACCCGAAGGCCGGCACAACATGAAGTTGAGAAGAACATCTGACCACGCCGTCAGGCATATGTTAAAAAAACAGGCATTGAACCCGAAGGCCGGCTCAACACGAAGTTGAGAGGAACATCTGACCTCGCCTTCAGGCATCTGTTAAATAAACAGGCATCGACCCCAAAGGTCGGCTCAACATGAAGTTGACTGGAACATTTGACTTCACTGTCAAGCAACTGTTAAACAAACAGGTATCAAATCTTAAGGCCGGCTCAACCCGAAGTTGAGAAGAACATCTGACCTCACCATCAGGCATCTGTTAAACAAACAGGCATCGAACCCGTAGTGCGGCTCAACCCGAAGTTGATAAGTACATCTGACCTCACCGTCAGGCATCTGTTAGACAAACAGGCATCAAATCTGAAGGCCGGCTCAACACGAAGTTGAGAGGAACATCTGACCTCGCCGTCAGGCATCTGTTAAACAAACAGGCATCGAACCCGAAGGTCGGCTAAACATGAAGTTGAGAAGAACATTTGACTTCACTATCAAGCATTTGTTAAACAAACAGGCATCAAATCTGAAGGTCGGGTCAACCCGAAGTTGAGCAGAACATCTGACCTCACCGTTAGGCATCTGTTAAACAAACAGGCATCGAACCCTAATGCCGGCTCAACCCGAAGTTGATAAGAACATTAGACCTCGTCGTCAGGCATCTGTTAAACAAACAGGCATTGAACCCAAAGGCTAGCTTAACTTGCAGTTTAGAGGAACATCTGACCTCCCCATCAGGCATTAGTTAAACAAACAGCCATCGAACCCGAAGGCCGGCTCAACACGAAGTTTAGAGGAACATCTGACCTCGCCTTCAGGCATCTGTTAAATAAACAGGCATCGACCCCAAAGGTCGGCTCAACATGAAGTTGAGTGGAACATTTGACTTCACTGTTAAGCAACTGTTAAACAAACAGGTATAAAATCTGAAGGCCGGCTCAACGCGAAGTTGAGAAGAACATCTGACCTCACCATCAGACATCTGTTAAACAAACAGGAATCGAACCCAAAGTGCGGCTAAACCTGAAGTTGATAAGTACATCTTACCTCACCGTCAGGCATCTGTTAGACAAACATGCATCGAACCCGAAGGCTGGCTCAACACGAAGTTGAGAGAAACATCTGACCTCGCCGTCAGGCATCTGTTAAACAAACAGGCATCAAACCCGAAGGTCGGCTAAACATGAAGTTGAGAAGAACATTTGACTTCACTGTCAAGGATCTGTTAAACAAACAGGCATCAAATCCGAAGGCCGGCTCAACCCGAAGTTGAGAAGAACATGTGACCTCACCGTCAGGAATCTGGTAAACAAACCGGCATCGAACCCGAAGGGCGACTCAACCCGAAGTTGATAAGTACATCTGACCCCACCGTCAGGCATCTGTTAAACAAACAGGCATCGAACCCGAAGGCCGGCTCAACACGAAGTTGAGAGCAACATCTGACCTCACCGTCAGGCATCTATTAAACAAACAGGCAATAAACCCGAAGGTCGGCTCAACATGAAGTTGAGAGCAACATTTGACTTCACTGTCAAGCATCTGTTAAACAAACAGGCATCAAATCCGAAGGTCGGGTCAACCCGAAGTTGAGCAGAACATCTGACCTCACCGTCAGGCATCTGTTAAACAACAGGCATCGAGCCCAAATGTCGGCTCAACCCGAAGTTGATAAGAACATTAGACCTCGTCGTCAGGCATCTGTTAAAAAAACAGGCATTGAATCCGAAGGCCGGCTTAACTTGAAGTTTAGAGGAACATCTGACCTGCCCATCAGGCATTAGTTAAACAAACAGCCATCGAACCCGAAGGCCGGCACAACCCGAAGCTGAGAAGAACATCTGACCTCGCCGTCAGACATCTGTTAAGCAAAAAGGTGTGGAACCCGAAGCCGGCTCAACCCGAAGTTTAGAAGAACGTCTGACCTCGCCGTTAGGCATCTTTTAAACAAACAGGCATTAAACCCGAAGGCCGTCTCAACCCTTATTTGAGAAGAACATCTGACCTCGCCATCAAACATCTGTTAAATAAACAGGCATCGACCCCAAAGGTCGGCTCAACATGAAGTTGAGTGGAACATTTGACTTCACTGTCAAGCAACTGTTAAACAAACAGGTATCAAATCTGAAGGCCGGTCAACCCGAAGTTGAGAAGAACATCTGACCTCACCATCAGGCATCTGTTAAACAAATAGGCATCGAACCCGAAGTGTGGCTCAACCCGAAGATGATAAGTACATCTGACCTCACCGTCAGGCATCTGTTAAGCAAATAGGCATCGAACCCGAAGTTGATAAGTACATCTGACCTCACCGTCAGGAATCTGTTAGACAAACAGGCATCGAACCTGAAGGCCAGCTCGACACGAAGTTGAGAGGAACATCTGACCTCGCCGTCAGACATCTGTTAAACAAACAGGCATCAAACCCGAAGGTCGGCTAAACATGAAGTTGAGAAGAACATTTGACTTCACTGTCAAGCATCTGTTAAACAAACAGGCATCAAATCCGAAGGTCGGGTCAACCCGAAGTTGAGCAGAACATCTGACCTCACCGTCAAGCATCTGTTAAACAAACAGGCATCGAACCCGAATGTCGGCTCAACCCGAAGTTGATAATAACATTAGACCTCGTCGTCAGGCATCTGTTAAACAAAAAGGCATTGAACCCAAAGGCCGGCTTAACTTGAAGTTTAGAGGAACATCTGACCTGCCCATCAGGCATTAGTTAAACAAACAGCCATCGAACCCGAAGGCCGGCACAACCCGAAGCTGAGAAGAACATCTGACCTCGCCGTCAGACATATGTTAAACAAAAAGGTGTGGAACCCGAAGCCGGCTCAACCCGAAGTTGAGAAGAACGTCTGACCTCGCCGTCAGGCATCTTTTAAACAAACAGGCATTAAACCCGAAGGCCGTCTCAACCCTTATTTGAGAAGAACTTCTGACCTCGCCATCAAACATCTGTTAAACAAACACGTATCGAACCCGAAGGCCGGCTCAACTTGAAGTTGAGAGGAACATCTAACCTCCCCATCAGGCATTAGTTAATCAAATAAGAATTGAACCCGAAGGCCGGCACAACATGAAGTTGAGAAGAACATTTGACCTCGTCGTCAGGAATTTGTTAAACAAACAGGCATCGAACCCGAAGGCCGGCTCAACACGAAGTTGAGAGGAATATCTGACCTCGCCTTCAGGCATCTGTTAAATAAACAGACATCGACCCCAAAGGTCGGCTCAACATGAAGTTGAGTGGAACATTTGACTTCACTGTCAAGCAACTGTTAAACAAACAGGTATCAAATCTAAAGGTCGGCTCAACCCGAAGTTGAGAAGAACATCTGACCTCACCATTAGGCATCTGTTAAACAAACAGTCATCGAACCCGAAGTGCGGCTCAACCCGAAGTTGATAAGTACATATGACCTCACCGTCAGGCATCTGTTAAGCAAACAAGCATCAAACCCGAAGGCCGGCTCAACACGAAGTTGAGTGGAACATCTGACCTCACCGTCAGGCATCTGTTAAACAAACAGGCATCGAACCCGAAGGCCAGCTCAACATGAAGTTGAGAGGAACATTTGACTTCACGGTCAAGCATCTGTTAAACAAACAGGCATCAAATCCGAAGGCCGACTCAACCCGAAGTTGAGAAGAACATCTGACCTCACCGTCAGGAATCTGGTAAAAAACAGGCATCGAACCCGAAGGGCGGCTCAACCCGAAGTTGATAAGTACATCTGACCCCACCGTCAGGCATCTGTTAAACAAACAGGCATCGAACCCGAAGGCCGGCTCAACACGAAGTTGAGAGCAACATCTGACCTCGCCGTCAGGCATCTATTAAACAAACAGGCAATAAACCCGAAGGTTGGCTCAACATGAAGTTAAGAGCAACATTTGACTTCACTGTCAAGCATCTGTTAAACAAACAGGCATCAAATCCGAAGGTCGGGTCAACCCGAAGTTGAGCAAAACATTTGACCTCACCGTCAGGCATCTGTTAAAAAAACAAGCATCGAACCCAAATATCGGCTCAACCCGAAGTTGATAAGAACATTAGACCTCATCGTCAAGCATATGTTAAACAAACAGGCATTGAACCCGAAGGCCGGCTTAACTTGAAGTTTAGAGGAACATCTGACCTGCCCATCAGGCATTAAATAAACAAACAGCCATCGAACCCGAAGGTCGGCACAACCCGAAGCTGAGAAGAACATCTGACCTCGCCGTCAGACATCTGTTAAACAAAAAGGTGTGGAACCCGAAGCCGGCTCAACCCGAAGTTGAGAAGAACATCTGACCTCACCGTCAGACATCTTTTAAACAAACAGGCATTAAACCCGAAGGCCGTCTCAACCCTTATTTGAGAAGAACATCTGACCTCGCCATCAAACATCTGTTAAACAAACACGTATCGAACCCGAAGGCCAGCTCAACTTGAAGTTGAGAGGAACATCTAACCTCCCCATCAGGCATTAGTTAATCAAATAAGAATTGAACCCGAAGGCCGACACAACATGAAGTTGAGAAGAACATTTGACCTCGCCGTCAGGCATTTGTTAAACAAACAGGCATCGAACCCGAAGGCCGGCTCAACACAAAGTTGAGAGGAACATCTGACCTCGCCTTCAGGAATCTGTTAAATAAACAGGCATCGACCCCAAAGGTCGGGCTCAACATGAAGTTGAGTGGAACATTTGACTTCACTGTCAAGCAACTGTTAAACAAACAGGTATCAAATCTAAAGGTCGGCCCAACCCGAAGTTGAGAAGAACATCTGACCTCACCATCAGGCATCTGTTAAACAAACAGTCATCGAACCCGAAGTGCGGCTCAACCCGAAGTTGATAAGTACATATGACCTCACCGTCAGGCATCTGTTAAGCAAACAAGCATCAAACCCGAAGGCCGGCTCAACACGAAGTTGAGAGGAACATCTGACCTCACCGTCAGGCATCTGTTAAACAAACAGGCATCGAACCCGAAGGCCAGCTCAACATGAAGTTGAGAGGAACATTTGACTTCACGGTCATGCATCTGTTAAACAAACAGGCATCAAATCCGAAGGCCGGCTGAACCCGAAGTTGAGAAGAACATCTGACCTCACCGTCAGGAATCTGGTAAACAAACAGGCATCGAACCCGAAGGGCGGCACAACCCGAAGTTGATAAGTACATCTGACCCCACCGTTAGGCATCTGTTAAACAAACAGGCATCGAACCCAAAGGCCGGCTCAACACAAAGTTGAGAGCAACATCTGACCTCGCCGTCAGGCATCTATTAAACAAACAGGCAATAAACCCGAAGGTTGGCTCAACATGAAGTTGAGAGCAACATTTGACTTCACTGTCAAGCATCTGTTAAACAAACAGGCATCAAATCCGAAGGTCGGGTCAACCCGAAGTTGAGCAGAACATCTGAACTCACCGTCAGGCATCTGTTAAACAAACAAGCATCGAACCCAAATGTCGGCTCAACCCGAAGTCTATAAGAACATTAGACCTCGTCGTCAAGCATCTGTTAAACAAACAGGCATTGAACCCGAAGGCCGGCTTAACTTGAAGTTTAGAGGAACATCTGACCTGCCCATCAGGCATTAGTTAAACAAACAGCCATCGAACCCGAAGGCCGGCACAACCCGAAGCTGAGAAGAATATCTGACCTCGCCGTCAGACATCTGTTAAACAAAAAGGTGTGGAACCCGAAGCCGGCTCAACCCGAAGTTGAGAAGAACGTCTGACCTCGCTGCCAGGCATCTTTTAAACAAACAGGCATTAAACCCAAAGGCCGTCTCAACCCTTATTTGAGAAGAACATCTGACCTCGCCATCAAACATCTGTTAAACAAACACGTATCGAACCCGAAGGCCGGCTCAACTTGAAGTTGAGAGGAATATCTAACCTCCCCATCAGGCATTAGTTAATCAAATAAGAATCGAACCCGAAGGCCGGCAAAACATGAAGTTGAGAAGAACAGTTGACCTCGCCGTCAGGCATTTGTTAAACAAAGAGGCATCGAACCCGAAGGCCGGCTCAACACGAAGTTGAGAGGAACATCTGACCTCGCCTTCAGGCATCTGTTAAATAAACAGGCATCGACCCCAAAGGTCGGCTCAACATGAAGTTGAGTGGAACATTTGACTTCACTGTCAAGCAACTTTTAAACAAACAGGTATCAAATCTGAAGGCCGGCTTAACCCGAAGTTGAGAAGAACATCTGACCTCACCATCAGGCATCTGTTAAACAAACAGGCATCGAACCCGAAGTGCGGCTCAACCCGAAGTTGATAAGTACATCTGACCTCAATGTTAGGCATCTGTTAAGCAAACAGGCATCAAACCTGAAGTGCGGCTCAACCCGAAGTTGATAAGTACATCTGACCTCACCGTCAGGCATCTATTAGATAAACAGGCATCGAACCCGAAGGCCGGCTCAACAAGAAGTTGAGAGCAACAACTGACCTCGCCGTCAGGCATTTCTTAAACAAACAGGCATCAAACCCGAAGGTCGGCTAAACATGAAGTTGAGAAGAACATTTGACTTCACTGTCAAGCATCTGTTAAACAAAAAGGCATCAAATCTGAAGGTCGGGTCACCCCGAAGTTGAGCAGAACATCTGACCTTACCGTCAGGCATCTGTTAAACAAACAGGCATCGAACTTGAATGCCGGCTCAACCCGAAGTTGATAAGAACATTAGACCTCTTCGTCAGGCATCTGTTAAAAAAACAGGCATTAAACCCAAAGGCCAGCTTAACTTGAAGTTTAGAGGAACATCTGACCTCCCCATCAGGCATTAGTTAAACAAACAGCCATCGAACCCGATGGCCGGCACAACCCGAAGCTGAGAAGAACATTTGACCTCACCGTCAGACATCTTTTAAACAAACATGCATTAAACCCGAAGGCCGTCTCAACCCTTATTTGAGAAGAACATCTGACCTCGCCATCAAACATCTGTTAAACAAACACGTATCGAACCCGAAGGCCGGCTCAACTTGAAGTTGAAAGGAACATCTAACCTCCCCATCAGGCATTAGTTAAACAAATAAGAATCGAACCCGAAGGCCGGCACAACATGAAGTTGAGAAGAACATCTGACCTCGCTGTCAGGCATTTGTTAAACAAAGAGGCATTGAACCCGAAGGCCGGCTCAACACGAAGTTGAGAGGAACATCTGACCTCGCCTTCAGGCATCTGTTAAATAAACAGGCATCGACCCCAAAGGTCGGCTCAACATGAAGTTGAGTGGTACATTTGACTTCACTGTCAAGCAACTGTTAAACAAACAGGTATCAAATCTGAAGGCCGGATCAACCCGAAGTTGAGAAGAACATCTGACCTCACCATCAGGCATCTGTTAAACAAACAGGCATCAAACCCGAAGTGCGGCTCCACTCGAAGTTGATAAGTACATCTGACCTCACCGTCAGGCATCTGTTAAGCAAACATGCATCGAACCCGAAGTTGATAAGTACATCTGACCTCACCGTCAGGCATCTGTTAGACAAACATGCATCGAACCCGAAGGCTGGCACAACACGAAGTTGAGAGGAACATCTGACCTCGCCGTCAGGCATCTGTTAAACAAACAGGCATCAAACCTGAAGGTCGGCTAAACATGAAGTTGAGAAGAACATTTGACTTCACTGTCAAGCATCTATTAAATAAACAGGCATCAAATCTGAAGGTCGGGTCAACCCGAAGTTGAGCAGAACATCTGACCTCACCGTCAGGCATCTGTTAAACAAACAGGCATCGAACCCAAATGCCGGCTCAACCTGAAGTTGATAAGAACATTAGACCTCGTCGTCAGGCATCTGTTAAACAAATAGGCATTGAACCCAAAGGTCAGCTTAACTTGAAGTTTAGACGAACATATGACCTCCCCATCAGGCATTAGTTAAACAAACAGCCATCGAACCCGAAGGCCGACACAACCCGAAGCCGAGAAGAACATCTGACCTCGCCGTCAGGCATCTGTTAAACAAAAAGGTGTGCAACCCGAAGCCGTCTCGATCCGAAGTTGAGAAGACCGTCTGACCTCGCCGTCAGGCATCTTTTAAACAAACAGGCATTAAACCCGAAGGCCGTCTCAACCCTTATTTGAGAAGAACATCTGACCTCGCTATCAAACATCTGTTAAACAAACACGTATCGAACCCGAAGGCCGGCTCAACTTGAAGTTGAGAGGAACATCTAACCTCCCCATCAGGCATTAGCTAATCAAATAAGAATCGAACCCGAAGGCCGGCACAACATGAAGTTGAGAAGAACATCTGACCACGCCGTCAGGCATATGTTAAAAAAACAGGCATTGAACCCGAAGGCCGGCTCAACACGAAGTTGAGAGGAACATCTGACCTCGCCTTCAGGCATCTGTTAAATAAACAGGCATCGACCACAAAGGTCGGCTCAACATGAAGTTGACTGGAACATTTGACTTCACTGTCAAGCAACTGTTAAACAAACAGGTATCAAATCTGAAGGCCGGCTCAACCCGAAGTTGAGAAGAACATCTGACCTCACCATCAGGCATCTGTTAAACAAACAGGCATCGAACCCGTAGTGCGGCTCAACCCGAAGTTGATAAGTACATCTGACCTCACCGTCAGACATCTGTTAGACAAACAGGCATCGAATCTGAAGGCCGGCTCAACACGAAGTTGAGAGGAACATCTGACCTCGCCGTCAGGCATCTGTTAAACAAACAGGCATCGAACCCGAAGGTCGGCTAAACATGAAGTTGAGAAGAACATTTGACTTCACTATCAAGCATCTGTTAAACAAACAGGCATCAAATCTGAAGGTCGGGTCAACCCGAATTTGAGCAGAACATCTGACCTCACCGTTAGGCATCTGTTAAACAAACAGGCATCGAACCCTAATGCCGGCTCAACCCGAAGTTGATAAGAACATTAGACCTCGTCGTCAGGCATCTGTTAAACAAACAGGCATTGAACCCAAAGGCCAGCTTAACTTGAAGTTTAGAGGAACATCTGACCTCCCCATCAGGCATTAGTTAAACAAACAGCCATCGAACCCGAAGGCCGGCTCAACACGAAGTTTAGAGGAACATCTGACCTCGGCTTCAGGAATCTATTAAATAAACAGGCATCGACCCCAAAGGTCGGCTCAACATGAAGTTGAGTGGAACATTTGACTTCACTGTTAAGCAACTGTTAAACAAACAGGTATAAAATCTGAAGGCCGGCTCAACGCGAAGTTGAGAAGAACATCTGACCTCACCATCAGACATCTGTTAAACAAACAGGCATCGAACCCAAAGTGCGGCTAAACCTGAAGTTGATAAGTACATCTTACCTCACCGTCAGGCATCTGTTAGACAAACATGCATCGAACCCGAAGGCTGGCTCAACACGAAGTTGAGAGGAACATCTGACCTCGCCGTCATGCATCTGTTAAACAAACAGGCATCAAACCCGAAGGTCGGCTAAACATGAAGTTGAGAAGAACATTTGACTTCACTGTCAAGCATCTGTTAAACAAACAGGCATCAAATCTGAAGGTCGGGTCAACCCGAAGTTGAGCAGAACATCTAACCTCGCCGTCCGGCATCTGTTAAACAAACAGGCATCGAACCCGAATGCCGGCTCAACCCGAAGTTGATAAGAACATTAGAACTCGTGATCAGGCATCTGTTAAACAAATAGGCATTGAACCCAAAGGTCAGCTTAACTTGAAGTTTAGAGGAACATCTGACCTCCCCATCAGGCATTAGTTAAACAAACAGCCATCGAACCCGATGGCCGGCACAACCCGAAACTGAGAAGAACATCTGACCTCGCCGTCAGGCATCTGTTAAACAAAAAGGTGTGGAACCCGAAGTCGGCTCAACCCGAAGTTGAGAAGAACGTCTGGCCTCGCCGTCAGGCATCTTTTAAACAAACAGGCATTAAACCCGAAGGCCGTCTCAACCCTTATTCGAGAAGAACATCTGACCTCGCCATCAAACATCTGTTAAACAAACACGTATCTAACCCGAAGGCCGGCTCAACTTGAAGTTGAGAGGAACATCTAACCTCCCCATCAGGCATTAGTTAAACAAATAAGAATCGAACCCGAAGGCCGGCACAACATGAAGTTGAGAAGAACATCTGACCTCGCCATCAGGCATTTGTTAAACAAACAGGCATCGAACCCGAAGGCCGGCTCAACACGAAGTTGAGAGGAACATCTAACCTCGCCTTCAGGCATCTGTTAAATAAACAGGCATCGACCCCAAAGGTCGGCTCAACATGAAGTTGACTGGAACATTTGACTTCACTGTCAAGCAACTGTTAAACAAACAGGTATCAAATCTGAAGGCCGGCTCAACCCGAAGTTGAGAAGAACAGCTGACCTCACCATCAGGCATCTGTTAAACAAACAGGCATCGAACCCGTAGTGCGGTTCAACCCGAAGTTTATAAGTACATCTTACCTCACCGTCAGGCATCTGTTAGACAAACATGCATCGAACCCGAAGGCTGGCTCAACACGAAGTTGAGAGAAACATCTGACCTCGCCGTCAGGCATCTGTTAAACAAACAGGCATCAAACCCGAAGGTCGGCTAAACATGAAGTTGAGAAGAACATTTGACTTCACTGTCAAGGATCTGTTAAACAAACAGGCATCAAATCCGAAGGCCGGCTCAACCCGAAGTTGAGAAGAACATGTGACCTCACCGTCAGGAATCTGGTAAACAAACCGGCATCGAACCCGAAGGGCGGCTCAACCCGAAGTTGATAAGTACATCTGACCCCACCGTCAGGCATCTGTTAAACAAACAGGCATCGAACCCGAAGGCCGGCTCAACACGAAGTTGAGAGCAACATCTGACCTCACCGTCAGGCATCTATTAAACAAACAGGCAATAAACCCGAAGGTCGGCTCAACATGAAGTTGAGAGCAACATTTGACTTCACTGTCAAGCATCTGTTAAACAAACAGGCATCAAATCCGAAGGTCGGGTCAACCCGAAGTTGAGCAGAACATCTGACCTCACCGTCAGGCATCTGTTAAACAACAGGCATCGAGCCAAAATGTCGGCTCAACCCGAAGTTGATAAGAACATTAGACCTCGTCGTCAGGCATCTGTTAAAAAAACAGGCATTGAATCCGAAGGCCGGCTTAACTTGAAGTTTAGAGGAACATCTGACCTGCCCATCAGGCATTAGTTAAACAAACAGCCATCGAACCCGAAGGCCGGCACAACCCGAAGCTGAGAAGAACATCTGACCTCGCCGTCAGACATCTGTTAAGCAAAAAGGTGTGGAACCCGAAGCCGGCTCAACCCGAAGTTTAGAAGAACGTCTGACCTCGCCGTTAGGCATCTTTTAAACAAACAGGCATTAAACCCGAAGGCCGTCTCAACCCTTATTTGAGAAGAACATCTGACCTCGCCATCAAACATCTGTTAAATAAACAGGCATCGACCCCAAAGGTCGGCTCAACATGAAGTTGAGTGGAACATTTGACTTCACTGTCAAGCAACTGTTAAACAAACAGGTATCAAATCTGAAGGCCGGTCAACCCGAAGTTGAGAAGAACATCTGACCTCACCATCAGGCATCTGTTAAACAAATAGGCATCGAACCCGAAGTGTGGCTCAACCCGAAGATGATAAGTACATCTGACCTCACCGTCAGGCATCTGTTAAGCAAATAGGCATCGAACCCGAAGTTGATAAGTACATCTGACCTCACCGTCAGGAATCTGTTAGACAAACAGGCATCGAACCTGAAGGCCAGCTCGACACGAAGTTGAGAGGAACATCTGACCTCGCCGTCAGACATCTGTTAAACAAACAGGCATCAAACCCGAAGGTCGGCTAAACATGAAGTTGAGAAGAACATTTGACTTCACTGTCAAGCATCTGTTAAACAAACAGGCATCAAATCCGAAGGTCGGGTCAACCCGAAGTTGAGCAGAACATCTGACCTCACCGTCAAGCATCTGTTAAACAAACAGGCATCGAACCCGAATGTCGGCTCAACCCGAAGTTGATAATAACATTAGACCTCGTCGTCAGGCATCTGTTAAACAAAAAGGCATTGAACCCAAAGGCCGGCTTAACTTGAAGTTTAGAGGAACATCTGACCTGCCCATCAGGCATTAGTTAAACAAACAGCCATCGAACCCGAAGGCCGGCACAACCCGAAGCTGAGAAGAACATCTGACCTCGCCGTCAGACATATGTTAAACAAAAAGGTGTGGAACCCGAAGCCGGCTCAACCCGAAGTTGAGAAGAACGTCTGACCTCGCCGTCAGGCATCTTTTAAACAAACAGGCATTAAACCCGAAGGCCGTCTCAACCCTTATTTGAGAAGAACTTCTGACCTCGCCATCAAACATCTGTTAAACAAACACGTATCGAACCCGAAGGCCGGCTCAACTTGAAGTTGAGAGGAACATCTAACCTCCCCATCAGGCATTAGTTAATCAAATAAGAATTGAACCCGAAGGCCGGCACAACATGAAGTTGAGAAGAACATTTGACCTCGTCGTCAGGAATTTGTTAAACAAACAGGCATCGAACCCGAAGGCCGGCTCAACACGAAGTTGAGAGGAATATCTGACCTCGCCTTCAGGCATCTGTTAAATAAACAGACATCGACCCCAAAGGTCGGCTCAACATGAAGTTGAGTGGAACATTTGACTTCACTGTCAAGCAACTGTTAAACAAACAGGTATCAAATCTAAAGGTCGGCTCAACCCGAAGTTGAGAAGAACATCTGACCTCACCATTAGGCATCTGTTAAACAAACAGTCATCGAACCCGAAGTGCGGCTCAACCCGAAGTTGATAAGTACATATGACCTCACCGTCAGGCATCTGTTAAGCAAACAAGCATCAAACCCGAAGGCCGGCTCAACACGAAGTTGAGTGGAACATCTGACCTCACCGTCAGGCATCTGTTAAACAAACAGGCATCGAACCCGAAGGCCAGCTCAACATGAAGTTGAGAGGAACATTTGACTTCACGGTCAAGCATCTGTTAAACAAACAGGCATCAAATCCGAAGGCCGACTCAACCCGAAGTTGAGAAGAACATCTGACCTCACCGTCAGGAATCTGGTAAAAAACAGGCATCGAACCCGAAGGGCGGCTCAACCCGAAGTTGATAAGTACATCTGACCCCACCGTCAGGCATCTGTTAAAAAAACAGGCATCGAACCCGAAGGCCGGCTCAACACGAAGTTGAGAGCAACATCTGACCTCGCCGTCAGGCATCTATTAAACAAACAGGCAATAAACCCGAAGGTTGGCTCAACATGAAGTTAAGAGCAACATTTGACTTCATTGTCAAGCATCTGTTAAACAAACAGGCATCAAATCCGAAGGTCGGGTCAACCCGAAGTTGAGCAAAACATTTGACCTCACTTTCAGGCATCTGTTAAAAAAACAAGCATCGAACCCAAATATCGGCTCAACCCGAAGTTGATAAGAACATTAGACCTCATCGTCAAGCATATGTTAAACAAACAGGCATTGAACCCGAAGGCCGGCTTAACTTGAAGTTTAGAGGAACATCTGACCTGCCCATCAGGCATTAAATAAACAAACAGCCATCGAACCCGAAGGTCGGCACAACCCGAAGCTGAGAAGAACATCTGACCTCGCCGTCAGACATCTGTTAAACAAAAAGGTGTGGAACCCGAAGCCGGCTCAACCCGAAGTTGAGAAGAACATCTGACCTCACCGTCAGACATCTTTTAAACAAACAGGCATTAAACCCGAAGGCCGTCTCAACCCTTATTTGAGAAGAACATCTGACCTCGCCATCAAACATCTGTTAAACAAACACGTATCGAACCCGAAGGCCGGCTCAACTTGAAGTTGAGAGGAACATCTAACCTCCCCATCAGGCATTAGTTAATCAAATAAGAATTGAACCCGAAGGCCGACACAACATGAAGTTGAGAAGAACATTTGACCTCGCCGTCAGGCATTTGTTAAACAAACAGGCATCGAACCCGAAGGCCGGCTCAACACAAAGTTGAGAGGAACATCTGACCTCGCCTTCAGGAATCTGTTAAATAAACAGGCATCGACCCCAAAGGTCGGGCTCAACATGAAGTTGAGTGGAACATTTGACTTCACTGTCAAGCAACTGTTAAACAAACAGGTATCAAATCTAAAGGTCGGCCCAACCCGAAGTTGAGAAGAACATCTGACCTCACCATCAGGCATCTGTTAAACAAACAGTCATCGAACCCGAAGTGCGGCTCAACCCGAAGTTGATAAGTACATATGACCTCACCGTCAGGCATCTGTTAAGCAAACAAGCATCAAACCCGAAGGCCGGCTCAACACGAAGTTGAGAGGAACATCTGACCTCACCGTCAGGCATCTGTTAAACAAACAGGCATCGAACCCGAAGGCCAGCTCAACATGAAGTTGAGAGGAACATTTGACTTCACGGTCATGCATCTGTTAAACAAACAGGCATCAAATCCGAAGGCCGGCTGAACCCGAAGTTGAGAAGAACATCTGACCTCACCGTCAGGAATCTGGTAAACAAACAGGCATCGAACCCGAAGGGCGGCACAACCCGAAGTTGATAAGTACATCTGACCCCACCGTTAGGCATCTGTTAAACAAACAGGCATCGAACCCAAAGGCCGGCTCAACACAAAGTTGAGAGCAACATCTGACCTCGCCGTCAGGCATCTATTAAACAAACAGGCAATAAACCCGAAGGTTGGCTCAACATGAAGTTGAGAGCAACATTTGACTTCACTGTCAAGCATCTGTTAAACAAACAGGCATCAAATCCGAAGGTCGGGTCAACCCGAAGTTGAGCAGAACATCTGAACTCACCGTCAGGCATCTGTTAAACAAACAAGCATCGAACCCAAATGTCGGCTCAACCCGAAGTCTATAAGAACATTAGACCTCGTCGTCAAGCATCTGTTAAACAAACAGGCATTGAACCCGAAGGCCGGCTTAACTTGAAGTTTAGAGGAACATCTGACCTGCCCATCAGGCATTAGTTAAACAAACAGCCATCGAACCCGAAGGCCGGCACAACCCGAAGCTGAGAAGAACATCTGACCTCGCCGTCAGACATCTGTTAAACAAAAAGGTGTGGAACCCGAAGCCGGCTCAACCCGAAGTTGAGAAGAACGTCTGACCTCGCTGCCAGGCATCTTTTAAACAAACAGGCATTAAACCCAAAGGCCGTCTCAACCCTTATTTGAGAAGAACATCTGACCTCGCCATCAAACATCTGTTAAACAAACACGTATCGAACCCGAAGGCCGGCTCAACTTGAAGTTGAGAGGAATATCTAACCTCCCCATCAGGCATTAGTTAATCAAATAAGAATCGAACCCGAAGGCCGGCAAAACATGAAGTTGAGAAGAACAGTTGACCTCGCCGTCAGGCATTTGTTAAACAAAGAGGCATCGAACCCGAAGGCCGGCTCAACACGAAGTTGAGAGGAACATCTGACCTCGCCTTCAGGCATCTGTTAAATAAACAGGCATCGACCCCAAAGGTCGGCTCAACATGAAGTTGAGTGGAACATTTGACTTCACTGTCAAGCAACTTTTAAACAAACAGGTATCAAATCTGAAGGCCGGCTTAACCCGAAGTTGAGAAGAACATCTGACCTCACCATCAGGCATCTGTTAAACAAACAGGCATCGAACCCGAAGTGCGGCTCAACCCGAAGTTGATAAGTACATCTGACCTCAATGTTAGGCATCTGTTAAGCAAACAGGCATCAAACCTGAAGTGCGGCTCAACCCGAAGTTGATAAGTACATCTGACCTCACCGTCAAGCATCTATTAGATAAACAGGCATCGAACCCGAAGGCCGGCTCAACAAGAAGTTGAGAGCAACAACTGACCTCGCCGTCAGGCATTTCTTAAACAAACAGGCATCAAACCCGAAGGTCGGCTAAACATGAAGTTGAGAAGAACATTTGACTTCACTGTCAAGCATCTGTTAAACAAAAAGGCATCAAATCTGAAGGTCGGGTCACCCCGAAGTTGAGCAGAACATCTGACCTTACCGTCAGGCATCTGTTAAACAAACAGGCATCGAACTTGAATGCCGGCTCAACCCGAAGTTGATAAGAACATTAGACCTCTTCGTCAGGCATCTGTTAAAAAAACAGGCATTAAACCCAAAGGCCAGCTTAACTTGAAGTTTAGAGGAACATCTGACCTCCCCATCAGGCATTAGTTAAACAAACAGCCATCGAACCCGATGGCCGGCACAACCCGAAGCTGAGAAGAACATTTGACCTCACCGTCAGACATCTTTTAAACAAACATGCATTAAACCCGAAGGCCGTCTCAACCCTTATTTGAGAAGAACATCTGACCTCGCCATCAAACATCTGTTAAACAAACACGTATCGAACCCGAAGGCCGGCTCAACTTGAAGTTGAAAGGAACATCTAACCTCCCCATCAGGCATTAGTTAAACAAATAAGAATCGAACCCGAAGGCCGGCACAACATGAAGTTGAGAAGAACATCTGACCTCGCTGTCAGGCATTTGTTAAACAAAGAGGCATTGAACCCGAAGGCCGGCTCAACACGAAGTTGAGAGGAACATCTGACCTCGCCTTCAGGCATCTGTTAAATAAACAGGCATCGACCCCAAAGGTCGGCTCAACATGAAGTTGAGTGGTACATTTGACTTCACTGTCAAGCAACTGTTAAACAAACAGGTATCAAATCTGAAGGCCGGATCAACCCGAAGTTGAGAAGAACATCTGACCTCACCATCAGGCATCTGTTAAACAAACAGGCATCAAACCCGAAGTGCGGCTCCACTCGAAGTTGATAAGTACATCTGACCTCACCGTCAGGCATCTGTTAAGCAAACATGCATCGAACCCGAAGTTGATAAGTACATCTGACCTCACCGTCAGGCATCTGTTAGACAAACATGCATCGAACCCGAAGGCTGGCACAACACGAAGTTGAGAGGAACATCTGACCTCCCCGTCAGGCATCTGTTAAACAAACAGGCATCAAACCTGAAGGTCGGCTAAACATGAAGTTGAGAAGAACATTTGACTTCACTGTCAAGCATCTATTAAATAAACAGGCATCAAATCTGAAGGTCGGGTCAACCCGAAGTTGAGCAGAACATCTGACCTCACCGTCAGGCATCTGTTAAACAAACAGGCATCGAACCCAAATGCCGGCTCAACCTGAAGTTGATAAGAACATTAGACCTCGTCGTCAGGCATCTGTTAAACAAATAGGCATTGAACCCAAAGGTCAGCTTAACTTGAAGTTTAGACGAACATATGACCTCCCCATCAGGCATTAGTTAAACAAACAGCCATCGAACCCGAAGGCCGACACAACCCGAAGCCGAGAAGAACATCTGACCTCGCCGTCAGGCATCTGTTAAACAAAAAGGTGTGCAACCCGAAGCCGTCTCGATCCGAAGTTGAGAAGACCGTCTGACCTCGCCGTCAGGCATCTTTTAAACAAACAGGCATTAAACCCGAAGGCCGTCTCAACCCTTATTTGAGAAGAACATCTGACCTCGCTATCAAACATCTGTTAAACAAACACGTATCGAACCCGAAGGCCGGCTCAACTTGAAGTTGAGAGGAACATCTAACCTCCCCATCAGGCATTAGCTAATCAAATAACAATCGAACCCGAAGGCCGGCACAACATGAAGTTGAGAAGAACATCTGACCACGCCGTCAGGCATATGTTAAAAAAACAGGCATTGAACCCGAAGGCCGGCTCAACACGAAGTTGAGAGGAACATCTGACCTCGCCTTCAGGCATCTGTTAAATAAACAGGCATCGACCACAAAGGTCGGCTCAACATGAAGTTGACTGGAACATTTGACTTCACTGTCAAGCAACTGTTAAACAAACAGGTATCAAATCTGAAGGCCGGCTCAACCCGAAGTTGAGAAGAACATCTGACCTCACCATCAGGCATCTGTTAAACAAACAGGCATCGAACCCGTAGTGCGGCTCAACCCGAAGTTGATAAGTACATCTGACCTCACCGTCAGACATCTGTTAGACAAACAGGCATCGAATCTGAAGGCCGGCTCAACACGAAGTTGAGAGGAACATCTGACCTCGCCGTCAGGCATCTGTTAAACAAACAGGCATCGAACCCGAAGGTCGGCTAAACATGAAGTTGAGAAGAACATTTGACTTCACTATCAAGCATCTGTTAAACAAACAGGCATCAAATCTGAAGGTCGGGTCAACCCGAATTTGAGCAGAACATCTGACCTCACCGTTAGGCATCTGTTAAACAAACAGGCATCGAACCCTAATGCCGGCTCAACCCGAAGTTGATAAGAACATTAGACCTCGTCGTCAGGCATCTGTTAAACAAACAGGCATTGAACCCAAAGGCCAGCTTAACTTGAAGTTTAGAGGAACATCTGACCTCCCCATCAGGCATTAGTTAAACAAACAGCCATCGAACCCGAAGGCCGGCTCAACACGAAGTTTAGAGGAACATCTGACCTCGGCTTCAGGCATCTATTAAATAAACAGGCATCGACCCCAAAGGTCGGCTCAACATGAAGTTGAGTGGAACATTTGACTTCACTGTTAAGCAACTGTTAAACAAACAGGTATAAAATCTGAAGGCCGGCTCAACGCGAAGTTGAGAAGAACATCTGACCTCACCATCAGACATCTGTTAAACAAACAGGCATCGAACCCAAAGTGCGGCTAAACCTGAAGTTGATAAGTACATCTTACCTCACCGTCAGGCATCTGTTAGACAAACATGCATCGAACCCGAAGGCTGGCTCAACACGAAGTTGAGAGGAACATCTGACCTCGCCGTCATGCATCTGTTAAACAAACAGGCATCAAACCCGAAGGTCGGCTAAACATGAAGTTGAGAAGAACATTTGACTTCACTGTCAAGCATCTGTTAAACAAACAGGCATCAAATCTGAAGGTCGGGTCAACCCGAAGTTGAGCAGAACATCTAACCTCGCCGTCCGGCATCTGTTAAACAAACAGGCATCGAACCCGAATGCCGGCTCAACCCGAAGTTGATAAGAACATTAGAACTCGTGATCAGGCATCTGTTAAACAAATAGGCATTGAACCCAAAGGTCAGCTTAACTTGAAGTTTAGAGGAACATCTGACCTCCCCATCAGGCATTAGTTAAACAAACAGCCATCGAACCCGATGGCCGGCACAACCCGAAACTGAGAAGAACATCTGACCTCGCCGTCAGGCATCTGTTAAACAAAAAGGTGTGGAACCCGAAGTCGGCTCAACCCGAAGTTGAGAAGAACGTCTGGCCTCGCCGTCAGGCATCTTTTAAACAAACAGGCATTAAACCCGAAGGCCGTCTCAACCCTTATTCGAGAAGAACATCTGACCTCGCCATCAAACATCTGTTAAACAAACACGTATCTAACCCGAAGGCCGGCTCAACTTGAAGTTGAGAGGAACATCTAACCTCCCCATCAGGCATTAGTTAAACAAATAAGAATCGAACCCGAAGGCCGGCACAACATGAAGTTGAGAAGAACATCTGACCTCGCCATCAGGCATTTGTTAAACAAACAGGCATCGAACCCGAAGGCCGGCTCAACACGAAGTTGAGAGGAACATCTAACCTCGCCTTCAGGCATCTGTTAAATAAACAGGCATCGACCCCAAAGGTCGGCTCAACATGAAGTTGACTGGAACATTTGACTTCACTGTCAAGCAACTGTTAAACAAACAGGTATCAAATCTGAAGGCCGGCTCAACCCGAAGTTGAGAAGAACAGCTGACCTCACCATCAGGCATCTATTAAACAAACAGGCATCGAACCCGTAGTGCGGTTCAACCCGAAGTTTATAAGTACATCTGACCTCACCGTCAGGCATCTGTTAGACAAACAGGCATCGAACAGGAAGGCCGGCTCAACACGAAGTTGAGAGGAACATATGACCTCGCCGTCAGGCATCTGTTAAGCAAACAGGCATCAAACCTGAAGGTCGGCTAAACATGAAGTTGAGAAGAACATTTGACTTCACTGTCAAGCATCTGTTAAACAAACAGGCATCAAATCTGAAGGTCGGGTCCACCCGAAGTTGAGTAGAACATATGAACTCATCGTCAGGCATCGAACCCGAATGTCGGCTCAACCCGAAGTTGATAAGAACATTAGACCTCGTCGTCAGGCATCTGTTAAACAAACAGGCATTGAACCCAAAGGCCAGCTTAACTTGAAGTTTAGAGGAACATCTGACCTCCCCATCAGGCATTAGTTAAACAAATAGCCATCGAACCCGAAGGCCGGCACAACCCGAAGCTGAGAAGAACATCTGACCTCGCCGTCAGGCATCTGTTAAACAAAAAGGTGTGGAACCCGAAGCCGGCTCAACCCAAAGTTGAGGTTTGGCCTCGCCGTCAGGCATCTTTTAAACAAACAGGCATTAAACCCGAAGGTCGTGTCAACCCTTATTCGAGAAGAACATCTGACCTCGCCAACAAACATCTGTTAAACAAACACGTTTCGAACCCGAAGGCCGGCTCAACTTGAAGTTGAGAGGAACATCTAACCTCCCCATCAGGCATTAGTTAAACAAATAAGAATCGAACCCGAAGGCCGACACAACATGAAGTTGAGAAGAACATCTGACCTCGCCATCAGGCATTTGTTAAACAAACAGGCATTTGTTAAACAAACAGGCATCGAACCCGAAGGCCGGCTCAACACGAATTTGAGAGGAACATCTAGCCTCGCCTTCAGGCATCTGTTAAATAAATAGGCATCGACCCCAAAGGTCGGCTCAACATGAAGTTGAGTGGAACATTTGACTTCACTATCAAGCAACTGTTAAACAAACAGGTATCAAATCTGAAGGCCGGCTCAACCCGAAGTTGAGAAGAACATCTGACCTCACCATCAGGAATCTGTTAAACAAACAGGCATCGAACCCGTAGTGCGGCTCAAAACGAAGTTGATAAGTACATCTGACCTCACCGTCAGGCATCTGTTAGACAAACAGGCATCGAACCCGAAGGCCGGCTCAACACGAAGTTGAGAGGAACATCTGACCTCGCCATCAGGCATCTGTTAAACAAACAGGCATCAAACCCGAAGGTCGGCTCAACATGAAGTTGAGAGGAACATTTGACTTCATGGTCAAGCATCTGTTAAACAAACAGGCATCAAATCCGAAGGCCGGTTCAACCCGAAGTTGAGAAGAACATCTGACCTCACCGTCAGGAATCTGTTAAACAAACAGGCATCGAACCCGAACCCGAAGTTGATAAGTACATCTGACCCCACCGTCAGGCATCTGTTAAACAAACAGGCATCAAACCCGAAGGTCGGCTCAACACGAAGTTGAGAGGAACATCTGACCTCGACGTCAGGCATCTGTTAAACAAACAGGCATTGAACCCGAAGGCCAGCTTAACTTGAAGTTTAGAGGAACATCTAACCTCCCCATCAAGCATTAGTTAAACAAACAGCCATCGAACCCAAAGGCCGACACAACCCGAAGCTGAGAAGAACATCTGACCTCGCCGTCAGGCGTCTGTTAAACAAAAATGTGTGGAACCCGAAGTCGGCTCAACCCGAAGTTGAGGAGAACGTCTGACCTCGCGGTCAGGCATCTTTTAAACAAACAGGCATTAAACCCGAAGGTCGTCTCAACCCTTATTTGAGAAGAACATCTGACCTCGCCATCAAACATCTGTTAAACAAACACGTATTGAACCCGAAGGCCAGCTCTACTTGACGTTGAGAGGAACATCTAACCTCCCCATCAAGCATTAGTTAAACAAATAATAATCGAACCCGATGGCCGGCACAAAATGAAGTTGAAAAGAACATCTGACCTCGCCGTCAGACATTTGTTAAACAAACAGGCATCGAACCCGAAGGCCGGCTCAACACGAAGTTGAGAGGAACATCTGACCTCGCCTTCAGGCATCTGTTAAATAAACAGGAATCAACCCCAAAGGTCGGCTCAACATGAAGTTGAGTGGAACATTTGACTTCACTGTCAAGCAACTGTTAAACAAACAGGTATCAAATCTAAAGACCGGCTTAACCCGAAGTTGAGAAGAACATCTGACCTCACCATCAGGCATCTGTTAAACAAACAGGCATCGAACCCGTAGTGCGGCTCAACCCAAAGTTGATAAATACATCTGACCTCACCGTCAGGCATCTGTTAGACAAACAGGCATCGAACCCGAAGGCCGGCTCAACACGAAGTTGAGTGGAACATATGACCTCGCCGTCAGGCATCTGTTAAACAAACAGGCATCAAACCTGAAGGTCGGCTAAACATGAAGTTGAGAAGAACATTTGACTTCACTGTCAAGCATCTGTTAACAAACAGGCATCAAATCTGAAGGTCGGGTCCACCCGAAGTTGAGCAGAACATCTGAACTCACCGTCAGGCATCTGTTAAACAAACAGGCATCAAACCCGAATGTCGGCTCAACCCGAAGTTGATAAGAACATTAGACCTCGTCGTCAGGCATCTGTTAAACAAACAGGCATTGAACCCAAAGGCCAGCTTAACTTGAAGTTTAGAGGAACATCTGACCTCCCCATCAGGCATTAGTTAAACAAATAGCCATCGAACCCGAAGGCCGGCACAACCCGAAGCTGAGAAGAACATCTGACCTCGCCGTCAGGCATCTGTTAAACAAAAAGGTATGGAACCCGAAGCCGGCTCAACCCGAAGTTGAGGTCTGGCCTCGCTGTCAGGCATCTTTTAAACAAACAGGCATTAAACCCGAAGGCCGTGTCAACCTTTATTCGAGAAGAACATCTGACCTCGCCATCAAACATCTGTTAAACAAACACGTATCGAACCCGAAGGCCGGCTCAACTTGAAGTTGAGAGGAACATCTAACCTCCCCATCAGGCATTAGTTAAACAAATAAGAATCGAACCCGAAGGCCGGCACAACATGAAGTTGAGAAGAACATCTGACCTCGCCATCAGGCATTTGTTAAACAAACAGGCACCGAACCCGAAGGCCGGCTCAACACGAAGTTGAGAGGAACATCTGACCTCGCCTTCAGGCATCTGTTAAATAAACAGGAATCAACCCTAAAGGTCGGCTCAACATGAAGTTGAGTGGAACATTTGACTTCACTGTCAAGCAACTGTTAAACAAACAGGTATCAAATCTGAAGACCGGCTTAACCCGAAGTTGAGAAGAACATCTGACCTCACCATCAGGCATATGTTAAACAAACAGGCATCGAACCCGTAGTGCGGCTCAACCCAAAGTTGATAAGTACATCTGACCTCACCGTCAGGCATCTGTTAGACAAACAGGCATCGAACCCGAAGGCCGACTCAACACGAAGTTGAGAGGAACATATGACCTCGCCGTCAGGCATCTGTTAAACAAACAGGCATCAAACCTGAAGGTCGGCTAAACATTAAGTTGAGAAGAACATTTGAATTCACTGTCAAGCATCTGTTAACAAACAGGCATCAAATCTGAAGGTCGGGTCCACCCGAAGTTGAGCAGAACATCTGAACTCACCGTCAGGCATCTGTTAAACAAACAGGCATCAAACCCGAATGTCGGCTCAACCCGAAGTTGACAAGAACATTAGACCTCGTCGTCAAGCATCTGTTAAACAAACAGGCATTGAACCCAATGGCCAGCTTAACTTGAAGTTTAGAGGAACATCTGACCTCCCCATCAGGCATTAGTTAAACAAACAGCCATCGAACCCGAAGGCCGGCACAACCCGAAGCGGAGAAGAACATCTGACCTCGCCGTCAGGCATCTGTTAAACAAAAAGGTGTGGAACCCGAAGCCGGCTCAACCCGAAGTTGAGGTCTGGCCTCGCCGTCAGGCATCTTTTAAACAAACAGGCATTAAACCCGAAGGCCGTGTCAACCCTTATTCGAGAAGAACATCTGACCTCGCCATCAAACATCTGTTAAACAAACACGTATCGAACCCGAAGGCCGGCTCAACTTGAAGTTGAGAGGAACATCTAACCTCCCCATCAGGCATTAGTTAAACAAATAAGAATTGAACCCGAAGGCCGGCACAACATGAAGTTGAGAAGAACATCTGACCTCGCCATCAGGCATTTGTTAAACAAACAGGCATCGAACCCGAAGGCCGGCTCAACACGAAGTTGAGAGGAACATCTAACCTCGCCTTCAGGCTTCTGTTAAATAAACAGGCATCGACCCCAAAGGTCGGCTCAACATGAAGTTGAGTGGAACATTTGACTTCACTATCAAGCAGTTGTTAAATAAACAGGTATCAAATCTGAAGGCCGGCTCAAGCCGAAGTTGAGAAGAACATCTGACCTTACCATCAGGAATCTGTTAAACAAACAGGCATCGAACCCGTAGTGGGGCTCAACCCGAAGTTGATAAGTACATCTAACCTCACCGTCAGGCATCTGTTAGACAAACAGGCATTGAACCCGAAGACCGGCTCAACACGAAGTTGAGAGGAACATATGACCTCGCCGTCAGGCATCTGTTAAACAAACAGGCATCAAACCTGAAGGTCGGCTAAACATTAAGTTGAGAAGAACATTTGACTTCACTGTCAAGCATCTGTTAACAAACAGGCATCAAATCTGAAGGTCGGGTCCACCCGAAGTTGAGCAGAACATCTGAACTCACCGTCAGGCATCTGTTAAACAAACAGGCATCAAACCCGAATGTCGGCTCAACCCGAAGTTGATAAGAACATTAGACCTCGTCGTCAGGCATCTGTTAAACAAACAGGCATTGAACCCAAAGGCCAGCTTAACTTGAAGTTTAGAGGAACATCTGACCTCCCCATCAGGCATTAGTTAAACAAACAGCCATCGAACCCGAAGGCCGGCACAACCCGAAGCTGAGAAGAACATCTGACCTCGCCGTCAGGCATCTGTTAAACAAAAAGGTGTGGAACCCGAAGCCGGCTCAACCCGAAGTTGAGGTCTGGCCTCGTCGTCAGGCATTTTTTAAACAAACAGGCATTAAACCTGAAGGCCGTGTCAACCCTTATTCGAGAAGAACATCTGACCTCGCCATCAAACATCTGTTAAACAAACACGTATCGAACCCGAAGGCCGGCTCAACTTGAAGTTGAGAGGAACATCTAACCTCCCCATCAGGCATTAGTTAAACAAATAAGAATCGAACCCGAAGGCCGGCACAACATGAAGTTGAGAAGAACATCTGACCTCGCCATCAGGCATTTGTTAAACAAACAGGCATCGAACCCAAAGGCCGGCTCAACACGAAGTTGAGAGGAACATCTAACCTCGCCTTCAGGCATCTGTTAAATAAACAGGCATCGACCCCAAAGGTCGGCTCAACATGAAGTTGAGTGGAACATTTGACTTCACTATCAAGCAGTTGTTAAATAAACAGGTATCAAATCTGAAGGTCGGCTCAATCCGAAGTTGAGAAGAACATCTGACCTCACCATCAGGAATCTGTTAAACAAACAGGCATCGAACCCGTAGTGGGGCTCAACCCGAAGTTGATAAGTACATCTAACCTCACCGTCAGGCATCTGTTAGACAAACAGGCATCGAACCCGATAGCCGGCTCACCATGAAGTTGACAGGAACATCTAACCTCGCCATCAGGCATCTGTTAAACAAACAGGCATCAAACCCGAAGGTCGGCTCAACATGAAGTTGAGAGGAACATTTGACTTCATGGTCAAGCATCTGTTAAACAAACAGGCATCAAATCTGAAGGCCGGTTCAACCCGAAGTTGAGAAGAACATCTGACCTCACCGTCAGGAATCTGTTAAACAAACAGGCATCGAACCCGAAGGGCAGCTCAACCCGAAGTTGATAAGTACATCTGACCCCACCGTCAGGCATCTGTTAAACAAACAGGCATCGAACCCGAAGGTCGGCTCAACACGAAGTTGAGAGGAACATCTGACCTCGTCGTCAGGCATCTGTTAAACAAAAAGGTGTGGAACCTGAAGCCGGCTCAACCCGAAGTTCAGAAGAACGTCTGACCTCGCGGTCAGGCATCTTTTAAACAAACAGGCATTAAACCCGAAGGCCGTCTCAACCCTTATTTGAGAAGAACATCTGACCTCGCCATCAAACATCTGTTAAACAAACACGTATCGAACCCGAAGGTCGGCTCTACTTGAAGTTGAGAGGAACATCTAACCTCCCCATCAGGCATTAGTTAAACAAATAAGAATCGAACCCGAAGGCCGGCACAACATGAAGTTGAGAAGAACATCTGACCTCGCCGTCAGGCATTTGTTAAACAAACAGGCATCGAACCCGAAGGCCGGCTCAACACGAAGTTCAGAGGAACATCTGACCTTGCCTTCAGGCATCTGTTAAATAAACAGGCATCGACCCCAAAGGTTGGCTCAACATGAAGTTGAGTGGAACATTTGACTTCACTGTCAAGCAACTGTTAAACAAACCGGTATCAAATCTGAAGGCCGGGTCAACCCGAAGTTGAGAAGAACATCTGACCTCACCATCAGGCATCTGTTAAACAAACAGGCATCGAACCCGTAGTGCGGCTCAACCCAAAGTTGATAAGTACATCTGACCTCACCGTCAGGCATCTGTTAGACAAACAGGCATCGAACCCGAAGGTCGGCTCAACATGAAGTTGAGAGGAACATTTGACTTCACGGTCAAGCATCTGTTAAACAAACAGGCATCAAATCCGAAGGCCGGCTCAACCCGATGTTGAGAAGAACATCTGACCTCACCGTCAGGAATCTGTTAAACAAACAAGCATCGAACCCGAAGGGCGGCTCAACCCGAAGTTGATAAGTACATCTGAACCCACTGTTAGGCATCTGTTAAACAAACAGGCATCGAACCCGAATGCCGGCTCAACACGAAGTTGAGAGGAACATCTGACCTCGCTGTCAGGCATCTATTAAACAAACAGGCATCAAACCTGAAGGTCGGCTCAACATGAAGTTGAGAGGAACATTTGACTTCACTGTCAAGCATTTGTTAAACAAACAGGCATCAAATCTAAAGGTCGGGTCAACCCGAAGTTGAGCAGAACATCTGACCTCACCGTCAGGCATCTGTTAAACAAACAGGCATCGAACCCCAATGCCGGCTCAACCCGAAGTTGATAAGAACATTAGACCTCGTTGTCAGGCATCTGTTAAACAAACAAGCATTGAACACGAAGGCCGGCTTAACTTGAAGTTTAGAGGAACATCTGACCTCCCCATCAGGCATTAGTTAAACAAACAGCCATCGAACCCGAAGGCCGGCACAACCCGAAGCTGAGAAAAACATTTGACCTCGCTGTCAGGAATCTGTTAAATAAAAAGGTGTGGAACCCGAAGCCGGCTCAACCCGAAGTTGAGAAGAACGTCTGACCTCGCCGTCAGGCATCTTTTAAACAAACAGGCATTAAAGCTGAAGGCCGTCTCAACCCTTATTTGAGAAGAACATCTGACCTCGCCATCAAACATCTGTTAAACAAACACGTATCGAACCCGAAGGTCGGCTCAACTTGAAGTTGAGAGGAACATCTAACCTCCCCATCAGGCATTAGTTAAACAAATAAGAATCGAACCCGAAGGCCCGCACAACATGAAGTTGAGAAGAACATCTAACCTCGCCGTCAGGCATTTGTTAAACAAACAGGCATCGAACCCGAAGGCCGGCTCAGCACGAAGTTGAGAGGAACATCTGACCTCGCCTTCAGCCATCTGTTAAATAAACTGGCATCGACCCCAAAGGTCGGCTCAACATGAAGTTGAGTGGAACATTTGACTTCACTGTCAAGCAACTGTTAAACACACAGGTATCAAATATGAAGGCCGGCTCAACCCGAAGTTGAGAAGTACATCTGACCTCACCGACAAGCATCTGTTAAGCAAATAGGCATCGAACCCGAAGTGCGGCTCAACCCGAAGTTGATAAGTACATCTGACCTCACCGTCAGACATCTGTTAGACAAACAGGCATCGAACCTGAAGGCCGGCTCAACATGAAGTTGAGAGGAACATTTGACCTCGCCGTCAGGCATCTGTTAAACAAACAGGCATCAAACCCGAAGGCCGGCTCAACCCGAAGTTGAGAAGAACATTTGACTTCACTGTCATGAATCTGTTAAACAAACAGGTATCGAACTCGAAGGGCGGCTCAACCCGAAGTTGAGAAGTACATCTGACCCCACCGTCAGGCATCTGTTAAACAAACAGGCATCGAACTCGAAGGCCGACTCAACACGAAGTTGAGAGGAACATCTGACCTCGCCGTCAGGCATCTTTTAAATAAACAGGCATCAAATCCGATGGTCGGGTCAACCCGAAGTTGAGCAGAACATCTGACCTCACCGTCAGGCATCTGTTAAACAAACAGGCATCGAACCCGAATGCCGGCTCAACCCGAAGTTGATAACAACATTAGACCTTGTCGTCAGGCATTTGTTATACAAAAAGGCATTGATCCCGAAGGCTGGCTTAACTTGAAGTTTAGAGGAACATCTGACCTCCCCATCAGGCATTAGTTAAACAAACAGACATCGAATGTGATGGCTGACTCAACCCGAAGTTGAGAAGAATATCTGACCTTGCTGTCAGGCATTAGTTAAACAAACAGGAATCGAACCTGAAGGCTGGCTCAATCGGAAGTTGAGAAGAACATCTGACCTTGCTGCCAGGCATTTGTTAAACAAACAGGCATCAAACCCCAAGGACGTCTAAACCCTTTGTTGAGAAGAACATATGACCTTGCCATCAAACATCTGTTAAAAAAACAGGTATCGAACACGAAGTCTGGCTCAACTTGAAGTTGAGAGGAACATTTGACCTCCCCACCAGGCATCGAACCCGAAGGCCGGCACAACACGAAGTTGAGAAGAACATCTGACCTCGCTGTCAGGCATCTGTTAAACAAACAGGCATCGAACCCAAAGGTCGGCTCAACCCGAAGCTTAGAAGAACACCTGACCTCGTCGTCAGGCATCTGTTAAACAAAAAGGTGTGGAACCCAAAGCCGGCTCAACCCGAAGTTTAAAAGAACGTCTGACCTTGTCGTCAGGCATCTTTTAAACAAACAGACATTAAACCCGAAGGCCGTCTCAACCCTTATTTGAGAAGAACATTTGACCTCGCCATCAAACATCTGTTAAACAAACACGTATCGAACTTGAAGGCCGACTCAACTTGAAGTTGAGAGGAACATCTGACCTCCCCATCAGGTATTAGTAAAACAAATATGATTCGAACCCGAATGCCGACACAACACGAAGTTGAAAAGAACATCTGACCTCGCCGTCAGGCATCTGTTAAACAAACAGGCATCTAACCCAAAGGCCGGCTCAACCCGAAGCTGAGAAGAACAACTGACCTCGCTGTCAGGCATCTGTTAAACAAAAAGGTGTGGAACTCGAAGCTGGCTCTACCCGAAGTTGAGAAAAATGCCTGACCTCGCCGTCAGGCATCTTTTAAACAAACAGGCATTAAACCCGAAGGCCGTCTCAACCCTTATTTGAGAAGACCATCCGACCTCGCTGTCAGGCATCAGTTAAACAAACAGATATCGAATTTGATGGCTGACTCAACCCGAAGTTGAGAAGAACATCCGACCTTGCTGTCAGACATTAGTTAAACAAACAGGAATCGAACCCGAAGGCCGGCTCAATCGGAAGTTGAGAAGAACATCTGACCTTACTGCCAGGCATCTGTTAAATAAACAGGCATCAAACCCCAAGTCCGTCTAAACCCTTTGTTGAGAAGAACATCTGACCTTGCCGTCAAACATTTGTTAAAAAAACAGGTATCAAACCCGAAGGCTGGCTCAACTTGAAGGTGAGAGGAACATTTCACCTCCCCACCAGGCATTAGTTAAACAAACAGGCATCGAACCCGAAGGCCGGCACAACACGAAGTTGAGAAGAACATCTGACCTCGCTGTCAGGCATCTATTAAACAAACAGGCATCGAACCCGAAGGCCGGCTCAACACAAAGTTGAGAGGAACAACTGACCTCGTCGTCAGGCATCTGTTAAACAAACAGGCATCGAACCCAAAGGCCGACTCAACCCGAAGCTTAGAAGAACACCTGACCTCGCCGTCAGGCATCTGTTAAACAAAAAGGTGTGGAACCCAAAGCCGACTCAACCCGAAGTTGAGAAGAACGTCTGACCTCGCCGTCAGGCATCTTTTAAACAAACAGGCATTAAAGCCGAAGGCCGTCTCAACCCTTATTTGAGAAGAACATCTGACCTTGCCATCAAACATTTGTTAAACAAACACATATCGAACCCGAAGGCCGGCTCAACTTGAAGTTGAGAGGAATATCTGACCTCCCCATCAGGCATTAGTAAAACAAAGAAGATTCGAACCCGAATGCCGGCTCAACCCGAAGCTTAGAAGAACATCTGACCTCGCTGTCAGGCATCTATTAAACAAAAAGGTGTGGAACCTGAAGCCGGCTCAACCCGAATTTGAGAAGAACGCCTGACCTCGCCGTCAGGCATCTTTTAAACAAACAAGCATTAAACCCGAAGGCCGTCTCAACCCTTATTTGAGAAGAACATCTGACCTCGCCATCAAACATTTATTAAACAAACACGAATCGAACACGAAGGTCGGCTCAACACGAAGTTGAGAGGAACATCTGACCTCGCCGTCAGGCATCTATTAAACAAACAGGCATCGAACCCGAAGGTCGGCTCAACATGAAGTTGAGAGGAACATTTGACTTCACTGTCAAGAATCTGTTAAACAAACAGGCATCAAATCCGAAGGTCGGGTCAACCCGAAGTTGAGCAGAACATCTGACCTCACCGTCAGGCATCTGTTAAACAAACAGGCATCGAACCCGAATACCGGCTCAACCCGAAGTTGATAACAACATTAGACCTCATCGTCAGGCATCTGTTAAACAAAAAGGCATTGAACCCGAAGGCCGACTTAACTTGAAGTTTAGAGGAACATCTGACCTCTCCATCAGGCATTAGTTAAACAAACAGCCATCGAACCCGAAGGCCGGCACAACCCGACGCTGAGAAGAACATCTGACCTCGCCGTCAGGCATCTCTTAAACAAAAAGGTGTGGAACCCGAAGCCGGCTCAACCCGAAATTGAGAAGAACGTCTGACCTCGCTGTCAGGCATCTTGTAAACAAACAGACATCGAATTTGATGGCTGACTCAACCCGAAGTTGAGAAGAACATTTGACCTTACTGTCAGGAATTAGTTAAACAAACAGGAATCGAACCCGAAGGCCGCCTCATTCAGAAGTTGAGAAGAACATCTGACCTTGCTGCCAGGCATCTGTTAAACAAATAGGCATCAAACCCCAAGGCCGTCTAAACCCTTTGTTGAGAAGAACATCTGACCCTGCCGTCAAACTTCTGTTAAAAGAACAGGTATCTAACCCGAAGGCCGGCTCAACTTGAAGTAGAGAGGAACATTTGACCTCCCCATCAGGCATTAGTTAAACAAACAGGCATCTAACCCGAAGGCCGGCACAACACGAATTTGAGAAGAACATCTGACCTCGCTGTCAGGCATCTATTAAACAAACAGGCATTTAACACGAAGGCCGGCACAACACGAAGTTAAGAAGAACATCTGACCTTGCTGTCAGGCATCTATTAAACAAACAGGCATCGAACCCGAAGGCCGGCTCAACACAAAGTTGAGAGGAACAATTGACCTCGCTGTCAGGAATCTGTTAAACAAACAGGCATCGAACCCAAAGGCCGGCTCAACCCGAAGCTTAGAAGAACACCTGACCTCGCCGTCAGGCATCTGTTAAACAAAAAGGTGTGGAACCCAAAGCCGGCTCAACCCGAAGTTGAGAAGAACGTCTGACCTCGCCGTCAGGCATCTTTTAAACAAACAGGCATTAAAGCCGAAGGCCGTCTCAACCCTTATTTGAGAAGAACATCTGACCTTGCCATCAAACATTTGTTAAACAAACACGTATCGAACCCGAAGGCCGGCTCAACTTGAAGTTGAGAGGAACATCTGACCTCCCCATCAGGCATTAGTAAAACAAATAAGATTCGAACCCGAATGCCGGCTCAACCCGAAGCTTAGAAGAACATCTGACCTTGCCGTCAGGCATCTATTAAACAAAAAGGTGTGGAACCTAAAGCCGGCTCAACCCGAATTTGAGAAGAACGTCTGACCTCGCCGTCAGGCATCTTTTAAACAAACAAGCATTAAACTCGAAGGCCGTCTCAACCCTTATTTGAGAAGAACATCTGACCTCGCCATCAAACATCTATTAAACAAACACGTATCGAACATGAAGGTCGGCTCAACACGAAGTTGAGAGGAACATCTGACCTTGCCGTCAGGCATCTATTAAACAAACAGGCATCAAACCCGAAGGTCGGCTCAACATGAAGTTGAGAGGAACATTTGACTTCACTGTCAAGAATCTGTTAAACAAACAGGCATCAAATCCGAAGGTCGGGTCAACCCGAAGTTGAGCAGAACATCTGACCTCACCGTCAGGCATCTGTTAAACAAACAGGCATCAAACCCGAATGCCGACTCAACCCGAAGTTGATAAGAACATTAGACCTCGTCGTCAGGCATCTGTTAAACAAAAAGGCATTGAACCCGAAGGCCGACTTAACTTGAAGTTTAGAGGAACATCTGACCTCTCCATCAGGCATTAGTTAAACAAACAGGAATCGAACCCGAAGGCCGGCACATTCAGAAGTTGAGAAGAACATCTGACCTTGCTGCGAGGCATCTGTTAAACAAATAGGCATCAAACCCCAAGGCCGTCTAAACCCTTTGTTGAGAAGAACATCTGACCTTGCCGTCAAACTTCTGTTAAAAAAACAGGTATCTAACCCGAAGGCCGGCTCAACTTGAAGTTGAGAGGAACATTTGACCTCCCCATCAGGCATTAGTTAAACAAACAGGCATCGAACCCGAAGGCCGGCACAACACGAAGTTGAGAAGAACATCTGACCTCGCTGTCAGGCATCTATTAAACAAACATGCATTGAACACGAAGGCCGACACAACACGAAGTTGAGAGGAACATCTGACCTCGCCGTCAGGCATCTGTTAAACAAACAGGCATCTAACCCAAAGGCCGGCTCAACCCGAAGCTGAGGAGAACATCTGACCTCGCTGTCAGGCATCTGTTAAACAAAAAGGTGTGGAACCCGAAGCCGGCTCAACCTGAAGTTGAGAAGAACGTCTAACCTCGCCGTCAGGCATATTTTAAACAAACCAGCATTAAACCCGAAGGCCGTCTCAACCCTTATTTGAGAAGACGATCTGACCTCACTGTCAGGCATCAGTTAAACAAACACGTATCGAATTTGGTGGCTGATTCAACCTGAAGTTGAGAGGAACATCTGACCTCCACATCAGGCATTAGTAAAACAAATAAGATTCGAACCCGAATGCCGATACAACACGAATTTGAGAAGAACATCTGACTTCGCCGTCAGGCATCTGTAAAACAAACAGGCATCTAACCCAAAGGTCGGCTCAACCCGAAGCTGAGAAGAACATCTGACCTCGCTGTCAGGCATCTGTTAAACAAAAAGGTGTGGAACCTAAAGCTAGCTCAACCCGAAGTTGAGAAGAACATCTGACCTCGCCGTCAGGCATCTTTTAAACAAACAGGCATTAAACCCGAAAGCCGTCTCAACCCTTATTTTAGAAGACCATCTGACCTCGCTGTCAGGCATCAGTTAAACAAACAGATATCGAATTTGATGGCTGACTCAACCTGAAGTTGAGAAGAACATCTGACCTTGCTGTCAGGCATTAGTTAAACAAACAGGAATCGAACCCGAAGGCCGGCTCAATCGGAAGTTGAGAAGAACATATGACCTTGTTGTCAGGCATCTGTTAAACAAACAGGCATCAAACCCCAAGTCCGTCTAAACACTTTGTTGAGAAGAACATCTGACCTTACCGTCAAACATCTGTTAAAAAAATAGGTATCAAACCCGAAGGCCGGCCCAACTTGAAGTTGAGAGGAACATTCGACCTACCCATCAGGCATTAGTTAAATAAACAGGCATCGAACCCGAAGGCCGGCACAACACGAAGTTGAGAAGAACATCTGACCTCGCTGTCAAGCATCTATTAAACAAACATGCATCGAACCCGAAGGCCGGATCAACACGAAGTTGAGAGGAACATCTGACCTTTCCGTCAGGTATCTTTTAAACAAACAGGCATCGAACCCAAAGGCCGGCTCAACCCGAAGCTTAGAAGAACACCTGACCTCGCCGTCAGGCATCTATTAAACAAAAAGGTGTGGAACTTGAAGCCGACTCAACCCGAAGTTGAGAAGAACGTCTGACCTCGCCGTTAGGCATCTTTTAAAGAAACAAGCATTAAACCCGAAGGCCGTCTCAACCCTTATTTGAGAAGAACCTATGACCTCGACATCAAACATCTATTAAACAAACACGTATCGAACCCGAAGGCCGGCTCAACACGAAGTTGAGAGGAACATCTGACCTCGCCGTCAGGCATCTATTAAACAAACAGGCATCAAACCCGAAGGTCGGCTCAACATGAAGTTGAGAGGAACATTTGACTTCACTGTCAAGAATCTGTTAAACAAACAGGCATCAAATCTGAAGGTCGGGTCAACCCGAAGTTGAGCAGAACATCTGACCTCACCGTCAGGCATCTGTTAAACAAACAGGCATCGAACCCGAATGCCGGCTCAACCCGAAGTTGATAAGAACATTAGACCTCGTCGTCAGGCATCTGTTAAACAAAAAGGCATTGCACCCGAAGGACGGCTTAACTTGAAGTTTAGAGGAACATCTGACCTCCTCATCAGGCATTAGTTAAAAAAACAACCATCGAACCCGAAGGCCGGCACAACCCGACGCTGACAAGAACATCTGACCTCGTCGTCAGGCATCTGTTAAATAAAAAGGTGTGGAACCCGAAGCCGGCTCAACCCGAAGTTGAGAAGAACGTCTGACCTCGCTGTCAGGCATCTTGTAAACAAACAGACATCGAATTTGATGGCTGACTCAACCCGAAGTTGAGAAGAACATCTGACCTTACTATCAGGAATTTGTTAAACAAACAGGAATCAAACCCGAAGGCCGGCTCAATCAGAAGTTGAGAAGAACATCTGACCTTGCTGCCAAGCATCTGTTAAACAAACAGGCATCAAACCCCAAGGCCGTCTAAACCCTTTGTTGAGAAGAACATCTGACCTTGCCGTCAAACTTCTGTTAAAAAAACAGGTATCGAACCCGAAGGCTGGCTCAACTTGAAGTTGAGAGGAATATTTGACCTCCCCATCAGGAATTAGTTAAACAAACAGGCATCGAACCCGAAGGCCAGCACAAAACGAAGTTGAGAAGAACATCTGACCTTGCTGTCAGGCATCTATTAAACAAACAGGCATCGAACCCGAAGGCCGGCACAACACGAAGTTGAGAGGAACATCTGACCTTGCCGTCAGGCATCTGTTAAACAAACAGGCATCGAACCCAAAGGCCGGCTCAACCCGAAGCTTAGAAGAACACCTGACCTCGCTGTCAGGCATCTATTAAACAAAAAGGTGTGGAACCTGAAGCCGGCTCAACCCGAAGTTGATAAGAACGTCTGACCTCGCTGTCAGGCATCTTTTAAACAAACAAGCATTAAACCCGATGGTCGTCTCAACCCTTATTTGAGAAGAACATCTGACCTCGCCATCAAACATCTATTAAACAAACACGTATCGAACCCGAAGGTCGGCTCAACACGAAGTTGAGAGGAACATCTGACCTCGCCGTCAGGCATCTATTAAACAAACAAGCATCAAACCCGAAGGTCGGCTCAACATGAAGTTGAGAGGAACATTTGACTTCACTGTCAAGAATCTGTTAAACAAACAGGCATCAAATCCGAAGGTCGGGTCAACCCGAAGTTGAGCAGAACATCTGACCTCACCGTCAGGCATCTGTTAAACAAACAGGCATCGAACCCGAATGCCGGCTCAACCTGAAGTTGATAAGAACATTAGACCTTGTCGTCAGGCATCTGTTAAACAAAAAGGCATTGAACCCGAAGGCCGGCTTAACTTGAAGTTTAGAGGAACATCTGACCTCCCCATCAGGCATTAGTTAAACAAACAGCCATCGAACCCGAAGGTCGACACAACCCGACGCTGAGAAGAACATCTGACCTCGCCGTCAGGCATCTGTTAAATAAAAAGGTGTGGAACCCGAAGCTGGCTCAACCCGAAGTTGAGAAGAACGTCTGACCTCGCTGTCAGGCATCTTCTAAACAAACAGACATCGAATTTGATGGCTGACTCAACCCGAAGTTGAGAAGAACATCTGACCTTACTGTCAGGAATTAGTTAAACAAACAGGAATCGAACCCGAAGGCCGGCTCAATCAGAAGTTGAGAAGAACATCTGACCTTGCTGCCAGGAATCTGTTAAACAAACAGGCATCAAACCCCAAGGCCGTCTAAACCCTTTGTTGAGAAGAACATCTGACCTTGCCGTCAAACTTCTGTTAAAAAAACAGGTATCGAACCCGAAGGCCGGCTCAACTTGAATTTGAGAGGAACATTTGACCTCTCCATCAGGAACTAGTTTAACAAACAGGCATCGAACCCGAAGGCCAACACAAAACGAAGTTGAGAAGAACATCTGACCTCGCTGTCAGGCATCTATTAAACAAACAGGCATCGAATCCGAAGGGCGGCAAAACACGAAGTTGAGAGGAACATCTGACCTTGCCGTCAGGCATCTGTTAAACGAACAGGCATCGAACCCAAAGGCCGGCTCAACCCGAAGCTTAGAATAACACCTGACCTCGCTGTCAGGCATCTATTAAACAAAAAGGTGTGGAACCTGAAGCCGGCTCAACCCGAAGTTGATAAGAACGTCTGACCTCGCTGTCAGGCATCTTTTAAACAAACAAGCATTAAACCCGATGGTCGTCTCAACCCTTATTTGAGAAGAACATCTGACCTCGCCATCAAACATCTATTAAACAAACACGTATCGAACCCGAAGGTCGGCTCAACACGAAGTTGAGAGGAACATCTGACCTCGCCGTCAGGCATCTATTAAACAAACAAGCATCAAACCCGAAGGTCGGCTCAACATGAAGTTGAGAGGAACATTTGACTTCACTGTCAAGAATCTGTTAAACAAACAGGCATCAAATCCGAAGGTCGGGTCAACCCGAAGTTGAGCAGAACATCTGACCTCACCGTCAGGCATCTGTTAAACAAACAGGCATCGAACCCGAATGCCGGCTCAACCTGAAGTTGATAAGAACATTAGACCTTGTCGTCAGGCATCTGTTAAACAAAAAGGCATTGAACCCGAAGGCCGGCTTAACTTGAAGTTTAGAGGAACATCTGACCTCCCCATCAGGCATTAGTTAAACAAACAGCCATCGAACCCGAAGGCCGACACAACCCGACGCTGAGAAGAACATCTGACCTCGCTGTCAGGCATCTGTTAAATAAAAAGGTGTGGAACCCGAAGCCGGCTCAACCCGAAGTTGAGAAGAACGTCTGACCTCGCTGTCAGGCATCTTGTAAACAAACAGACATCGAATTTGATGGCTGACTCAACCCGAAGTTGAGAAGAACATATGACCTTACTGTCAGGAATTAGTTAAACAAACAGGAATCGAACCCGAAGGCCGGCTCAATCATAAATTGAGAAGAACATCTGACCTTTCTGCCAGACATCTGTTAAACAAACAGGCATCAAACCCCAAGGCCGTCTAAACCCTTTGTTCAAAAGAACATCTAACCTTGCCGTCAAACTTCTGTTATAAAAACAGGTATCGAACCCGAAGGCCGGCTCAACTTGAAGTTCAGAGGAACATTTGACCTCCCCATCAGGCATTAGTTAAACAAACAGGCATCGAACCCGAAGGCCAGCACAACACGAAGTTGAGAAGAACATCTGACCTCGCAGTCAGGCATCTATTAAACAAACAGGCATCGAACCCGAAGGCCGGCTCAACACGAAGTTGAGAGGAACATCTGACCTCGCCGTCAGGCATCTGTTAAACAAACAGGCATCGAACCCAAAGGTCGGCTCAACCCGAAGCTTAGAAGAACTTCTGACCTCGCCGTCAGGCATCTTTTAAACAAAAAGGTGTGGAACCCGAAGCCGACTCGGCCCTTATTTGAGAAGAACATCTGACCTCGCCATCAAACATCTGTTTAACAAACACGTATCGATCCTGAAGGCCGGCTCAACTTGAATTTGAGAGGAACATCTAACCTCCCCATCAAGCATTAGTAAAACAAATAAGATTCGAACCCGAATGCCGGTACAACACGAAGTTGAGAAGAACTTTTGACCTCACCATCAGGCATTAGTTAAACAAACAGGTATCGAACCCGAAGGCCGGCACAACACGAAGTTGAGAAGAACATCTGACCTCGCTGTCAGGCATCTATTAAACAAACAGGCATCGAACCCGAAGGCCGGCTCAACACAAAGTTGAGAGGAACATCTGACCTCGCCGTCAGGCATCTGTTAAACAAACAGGCATCGAACCCAAAGGCCGGCTCAACACGAAGCTTAGAAGAACTTCTGACCTCGCCGTCAGGCATCTTTTAAACAAAAAGGTGTGGAACCCGAAGCCGACTCAGCCCTTATTTGAGAAGAACATCTGACCTCGCCATCAAACATCTGTTTAACAAACACGTATCGATCCTGAAGGCCGGCTCAACTTGAATTTGAGAGGAACATCTGACCTCCCCATCAAGCATTAGTAAAACAAATAAGATTCGAACCCGAATGCCGGTACAACACGAAGTTGAGAAGAACATCTGACCTTGCCGTCAGGCATCTATTAAACAAACAGGCATTTTACCCGAAGGCCGACTCAGCGTGAAGTTGAGAGGAACATCTGACCTCGCCGTCAGGCATCTGTTAAATAAACAGGCATCGACCCCAAAGGTCGGCTCAACATAAAGTTGAGTGGAACATTTGACTTCACTGTCAAGCATCTGTTAAACAAACATGCATCAAATCCGAAGGTCGGGTCAACCCAAAGTTGAGAAGAACATCTGACCTCACTGTCAGGCATCTGTTAAACAGACAGGCATCGAACCCGAATGCCGGCTCAACCCGAAGTTGATAAGAACATTAGACCTCGCCGTCAGGCATCTGTTAAACAAACAGGCATTGAACCCGAAGGCTGGCTTAACTCGAAGTTTAGAGGAACATCTGACCTCCCCATCAGACATTAGTTAAACAAACAGCCGTCGAACCCGAAGGCCGGCACAACACGAAGTTGAGAAGAACATCTGACCTTGCTGTCAGGCATCAGTTAAAAAAACAGACATCGAATTTGATGGCTGACTCAACCCGAAGTTGAGAATAACATCGGACTTTGCTGTCAGGCATTAGTCAAACAAACAGAATCGAACCCGAAGGCCGGCTCAACCGAAACTTGAGAAGAACATCCGACCTTGCTCCTAGGCATTTGTTAAACATACAGGAATCAAACCCCAAGGCCGTCTAAACCCTTTGTTGAGAAGAACATCTGACCTCGCCGTCAAACATCTGTTAAAAAAACAGGTATCGAACCCGAAGGCCAGCTCAACTTGAAGTTGAGAGGAACATTTGACCTCCCCATCAGGCATTAGTTAAACAAACAGGCATCGAACCCGAAGGCCGGCACAACACGAAGTTGAGAAGAACATCTGACCTCGCCGTCAGGCATCTATTAAAGAAACAGGCATCGAACCCGAAGTCCGGCACAACACGAAGTTGAGAGGAACATCTGACCTCGCCGCCAGGCATCTGTTAAACAAACAGGCATCTAACCCAAAGGCCGGCTCAACCCGAAGCTTAGAAGAACACCTGACCTCGCGGTCAGGCATCTGTTAAACAAAAAGGTGTGGAACCCGAAGCCGGCTCAACCCGAAGTTGAGAAGAACGTCTAACCTCGCCGTCAGGCATCTTTTAAACAAACAAGCATTAAACTCGAAGGCCGTCTCAACCCTTATTTGAGAAGGACATCTGACCTCGCCATCAAACATCTGTTAAAAAAACACGTATCGAACTTGATGGTCGGCTCAACATGAATTTGAGAGGAACATCTGACCTCCCCATCAGGCATTAGTAAAACAAATAAGATTCAAACCCGAATGCCGGCACAACACGAAGTTGAGAAGAACATCTGACCTCGCTGTCAGGCATCTGTTAAATAAACAGGCATCAAACTCGAAGGCCGTCTCAACTCGAAGTGGAGAGAAACATCTGACCTCGCTGTGAAGCATCTGTTAAATAAACAGGCATCGACCCTAAAGGTCGGCTCAACATGAAGTTGAGTGGAACATTTGACTTCACTGTCAAGCATCTGTTAAACAAACTAGCATCAAATCCGAAGGCCGGGTCAACCCAAAGTTGAGAAGAACATCTGACCTCACCGTCAGGCATCTGTTAAACAAACAGGCATCCAACCCGAATGCCGGCTACACCCGAAGTTGATAAGAACATTAGACATCGCCGTCAGGCATCTGTTAAACAAACAGGCATTGAACCCGAAGGCCGGCTTAACTTGAAGTTTAGAGGAACATCTAACCTCCCTATCAGACATTAGTTAAACAAACAGCCATCGAACCCGAAGGCCGGCATAACACGAAGTTAAGAAGAACATCTGACCTCGTTGTCAGGCATTAGTTAAACAAACAAACCTCGAATTTGATGGATGACTCAACCCGAAGTTGAGAAGAACATCTGACCTTGCTGTCAGGCATTAGTTAAACAAACAGGAATCGAACCCGAATGCCGGCTCAACCGGAAGTTGAGAAGAACATCTGACCTTGCTGCCAGGCATCTGTTAAACAAACAGGCATCAAACCCCAAGGTCGTCTAAACCCTTTATTGAGAAGAACATCTGACCTCGCCGTCAAACATTTGTTAAAAAAACAGGTATCGAACCCGAAGGCCGGCTCAACTTGAAGTTGAGAGGAACATTTGACCTCCCCATCAGGCATTAGTTAAACAAACAGGCATCGAACCCGAAGGCCGGTACAACATGAAGTTGAGAAGAAGATCTGACATCGCCGTCAGGCATCTATTAAACAAACAGGCATCGAACCTGAAGGCCGGCTCAACACGAAGTTGAGAGGAACATCTGACCTCGCCGTCAGGCATCTGTTAAAAAACAGGCATCGAACCCAAAGGCCGACTAAACCCGAAGCTTAGAAGAAAACCTGACCTCGTCGCCAGGCACCTATTAAACAAAAAGGTGTGGAAACCGAAGTCGGCTCAACCCGAAGTTGAGAAGAACGTCTGACCTCGCCGTCAGGCATCTTTTAAACAAACAGGCATTAAACGCGAAGCTCGTCTCAACCCTTATTTGAGAAGAACATATGACCTCGCCATCAAACATCTGTTAAACAAACACGTATCGAACCTGAAGGCCGGCTCAACTTGAAGTTGAGAGGAACATCTGACCTCCCCATCAGGAATTAGTAAAACAAATAAGATTCGAACCCCAATGCCGGCACAACACGAAGTTTAGAAGAACATCTGACCTCGCCGTCGGGCATCTGTTAAACAAACAGGCATCGAACCCGAAGGTCGGCTCAACACGAAGTTGAGAGGAACATCTGACCTCCCCGTCAGGCATCTGTTAAATAAACAGGCATCGACCTCAAAGGTCGGCTCAACATGAAGTTTAGTGGAACATTTGACTTCACTGTCAAGCATCTGTTAAACAAACAGGCATCAAATCCGAAGGTCGGGTCAACCCAAAGTTGAGAAGAACATCTGACCTCACCGTCAGGCATCTGTTAAACAAACAGGCATCGAACCCGAATGCCGGCTCAACCCGAAGTTGATAAGAACATTAGACCTTGCCGTCAGGCATCTGTTAAACAAACAGGCATTGAACCCGAAGGCCGGCTTAACTTGAAGTTTAGAGGAACATCTGACCTCCACATCAGACATTAGTTAAACAAACAGCCATCGAACCCGAAGGCCGGCAGAACACGAAGTTGAGAAGAACATCTGACCTCGTTGTCAGGCATCAATTAAACAAACAGACATCGAATTTGATGGATGACTCAACCCGATGTTGAGAAGAACATCCGACCTTGCTGTCAGGCATCTGTTAAACAAACAAGAATCGAACCCGAATGCCGGCTATACCGGAAGTTGATAAGAACATCTGACCTTGCTGCCAGGCATCTGTTAAACAAACAGGCATCAAACCCCAAGGCCGTCTAAACCCTTTGTTGAGAAGAACATCTAACCTCGCCGTCAAACATCTGTTAAAAAACAGGATTCGAACCCGAAGGCCGACTCAACTTGAAGTTGAGAGGAACATTTGACCTCTCCATTAGGCATTAGTTAAACAAACAGGCATTGATCCCGAAGGCCGGCACAACACGAAGTTGAGAAGAACATCTGACCTCGCCGTAAGGCATCTATTAAACAAACAGGCATCGAACCCGAAGGCCGGCTCAACACGAAGTTGAGAGGAACATCTGACCTCGCCGTCAGGCATCTGTTAAACAAACAGGCATCGAACCCAAAGGCCGGCTCAACCCGAAGCTTAGAAGAACACCTGACCTCGCCATAAGGCATCTGTTAAACAAAAAGGTGTGGAACCCGAAGCCGGCTCAACCCGAAGTTGAGAAGAACGTCTGACCTCGCCGTCAGGCATCTTTTAAGCAAACAAGCATTAAACCCAAAGACCGTCTCAACCCTTATTTGAGAAGAACATCTGACCTCGCCATCAAACATCTGTTAAACAAACACGTATCAAACCAGAAGGTCGGCTCAACTTGAAGTTGAGAGGAACATCTGACCTCCTCATCAGGCATTAGTTAAACAAATAAGAATCGAACCCGAGGTCCAGTACAACACGAAGTTGTGAAGAACATCTGACCTCGCCGTCAGGCATCTGTTAAACAAACAGGCATCGAACCCGAAGGCCGGCTCAACACGAATTTGAGAGGAACATCTAACCTCGCCGTCAGGCATCTGTTAAATAAATAGGCATCGACCCCAAAGGTCGGCTCAACATGAAGTTGAGTGGGACATTTGACTTCACTGTCAAGCATCTGTTAAACAAACAGGTATCAAATCCGAAGGCCGGCTCAACCCGAAGTTGAGAAAAACATCTGACCTCACCATCAGGCATCTTTTAAACAAACAGGTATCCAACCCGAAGTGCGGCTCAACCCGAAGTGTATAAGTACATCTGACGTTACCGTCAGGCATTTGTTAGACAAACAGGCATCGAACCCGAAGGCCGGCTCAACACGAAGTTGAGAGGAACGTCTGACCTTGCCGTCAGGCATCTGTTAAACAAACAGGCATCAAACCCGAAGGTCGGCTCAACATGAAGTTGAGAGGAACATTTGACTTCACTGTCAAGAATCTGTTAAACAAACAGGCATCAAATCTGAAGGTTGGGTCAACCCGAAGTTGAGAAGAAAATTTGACCTCACCGTCAGGCATCTGTTAAACAAACAGGCATTGAACCTGAATACCGGCACAACCTGAAGTTGATAAGAACATTAGACCTTGCCGTCAGGCATCTGTTAAACAAACAGACATCGAACCCGAAGGCCGGCTCAACCCGAAGTTGAGAAGAACATTTGACCTTGCTGTCAGGCATCTATTAAAGAAACAGGCATTGAACCCCAAGGCCGGCTCAACTTGAAGTTGAGAGGAACATATGACCTCCCCATCAGGCATTAGTTAAACAAACACACATCGAACCCGAAGGCCGGCACAACACGATGTTGAGAAGAACATCTGACCTCGCCGTCAGGCATCTGTTAAACAAAAAGGTGTGGAACCCGAAGGCCAGATCAACCCGAAGTTGAGAAGAACGTCTGACATCACCGTCATGCATCTGTTAAACAAACAGGCATCAAACCCCAAGGCCGTCTAAACCCTTTGTTGAGAAGAACATCTGACCTTGCCGTCAAACATCTGTTAAAAAAAATGTTATCGAACCCGAAGGCCGGCTCAAGTTGAAGTTGAGAGGAACATTTGACCTCCCCATCAGGCATTAGTTAAACAAACAGGCATCGAACCCGAAGACCGGCACAACACGAAGTCGAGAAGAACATCTGACCTCGCCGTTTGGCATCTATTAAACAAGCAGTCATCAAACCCGAAGGCCGGCTCAACACGAAGTTTAGAGGTACATCTGACCCCGCCGTCAGGCAACTGTTAAACAAACAGGCATCTAACCCGATGGTAAGCTCAACATGATGTTGAGACGAACATTTGAATTCACTGTCAAGCATCTGTTAAGCAAAGATGCATCAAATCCGAAGGGCGGGTCAACCCGAAGTTGAGAAGAACATCTGACCTCGCCGTCATGCATCTGTTAAACAAACAGGCATCGAACCCGAAGGCCGGCATAACCCGAAGTTGAGAAGAACATCTGACCTCCCTATCAGGAATTAGTTAAACAAAGAAGCATCGAAATCGAAGGTCGGCACAACACGAAGTTGAGAAGAACATCTGACCTCGCTGTCAGGAATTAGTTAAACAAACAAACATCGAATTTGATGGCTGACTCAACCTGAAGTTGAGAAGAACATCTGACCTCACTGTCAGACATTAGTTAAACAAACAGGAATCAAACCCAAAGGCTGGCTCAACCTGAAGTTGGGAAGAACATCTGACCTTGCCGCTAGGCATCTGTTAAACAAACAGGCATCGAACCTAAAGGCTGGCTCAAGCCGATGTTGAGAAGGACATCTGACCTCGCCATCCGGCATCTATTAAAAAAAGGTGTGGTACCCGAAGGCCGGCTCAACCCGAAGTTGAGAAGAACGTCTGACCTAGCCATCAGGCATCTGTTAAACAATCAGGCATCAAACCCCAAAGTCGTCTAAATCCTTTGTTGAGAAGAACATCTGACCTCGCTGTCAAATATCTGTTAAAAAAACAGGTATCGAACCCGAAGGCTAGTTCAACTTGAGGTTGATAGGAACATTTGACCTCCCCATCAGACATTAGTTAAACATACAGGCATCGAACCCGAAGGCCGACACAATACGAAGTTGAGAAAAACATCTGACCTCGCTGTCAGGCATCTATTAAACAAATAGGCATCGAACCTGAAGGCCGGCTCAACCCGAAGTTGAGAAGAACATCTGACCTCTTCGTCAGGCATCTGTTAAACAAACAGGCATCGAACCCGAAGGTCGGCTCAACATGAAGTTGAGAGGAACATTTGACTTCACTGTCAAGCATCTGTTAAACAAACATGTATCAAATCCGAAGACCGGCGCAACCCGAAGTTGAGAAGAACATATGACCTCACCGTCATGCATCTGTTAAACAAACAGGCATCGAACCCGAAGGGAGGCTCAACCCGAAGTTGATAAGAACATTAGACCTCGTTGTCAGGCATCTGTTAAACAAACAGGCAACGAACCCGAAGGCCGACTCAACCCGAAGTTGAGAAGAACATTTGACATCGCCGTCAGGCATCTGTTAAGCAAACAGGCATCGAACCCGAAGGCCGTCTCAATCCTTAATTGAGAAGAACATCTTACCTCCCCATCAAGCATTAGTTAAACAAACAAGCATCGAACCCGAAGGCCGGCACAAAACGAAGTTGAGAAGAACATCTGACCTCGCTGTCATGCATCAGTTAAATAAACAGGCATCGAATTTGATGGCCGACTCAACCCAAAGTTGAGAAGAACATCCGACCTCGCTGTCAGGCATTAGTTAAACAAACAGGAATCTAACCAGAAGGCCGTCTCAACCCAAAGTTGAGAAGAACATCTGACCTAGCCGCCAAGCATCTGTTAAACAAACAGGCATCGAACCCAAAGGTCGGCTCAAACCGAAGTTGAGAAGAACATCTGACCTTGCTGTCTGGCATCTGTTAAACAAAAAGGTGTGGAACCCGAAGGCCGGCTGAACCCGAAGTTGAGAAGAACATCTGACCTCTTCGTTAAGCATCTGTTAAACAAACAGGCTTTAAACCCGAAGGCCGTCTCAACCCTTAGTTGAGAAGAACATCTGACCTCGTTGTTAAACAAACAGGTTTCGAACCGAAGGCCGAATCAACTTGAAGTTGAGAGGAACATCTGACCTCCCCATCAGGTATTAGTTAAACAAATAGGCATCGAACCCGAAGGCCGGAAAAACACGAAGTTGAGAAGAGTATCTGACCTTGCCATCAAGCATTTGTTAAACAAATAGGCATCGAACCCGAAAGCCGGCTCAACACGAAGTTGAGAGGAACATCTGACCTCGCCGTCAGGCATCTCTTAAACAAACATGCATCGAACCCGAAGGTCGGCTCAACATGAAGTGAGAGGAACATTTGGCTTCACTATCAAGCATCTGATAAACAAACAGGCATCAAATCCGAAGGCCGACTCAACCCGGAGTTGAGAAGAACATCTGACCTCACCGTCAGGAATCTGTTAAACAAACAGGCATCGAACCCGAAGGTCGGCTCAACCCGAAGTTGGAAAAAACATTAGACCTCACCGTCAGGCATCTGCTAAACAAACAGACATCGAACCCGAAGGCCGGCTCAACCCGAAGTTGAGAAGAACATTTGACCTCGCCGTCAGGCATCTGTTATACCAAAAGTTGTGGAACCCGAAGGCCGACTAACACAAAGTTAAGAAGAACATCTGACCTCGCCATCAAACATATGTTAAACAAACAGGCATCGAACCCGAAGGCCGGCTCAACCCGAAGCTGATAAGAACATTAGACCTCGCCGTCAGGCATCTGTTAAACAAACAGACGTCGAACCCGAAGGCCGACACAACCCGAAGTTGAGAAGAACATTTGACCTCGCTGTCAGGCATCTCTTTAACAAACAGGCATTGAACCCAAAGGCCGACTTAACTTGAAATTGAGAGGAACATGTGACCTCCCCATCAGGCATTAGTTAAACAAACAGGCATCGAACCGGATGGCCGGCACAATACGAAGTTGAGAAGAACATCTGACCTCGCTGTCAGGCATCAGTTAAACATATAGAAATCGAATTTGATGGCTGACTCAACCCGAAGGTTAGAAGAACATCTGACCTTGCTGTCAGGCATTAGTTAAACAAACAGGAATCGAACCCGAAGGCCGGCTCAACCGGAAGTTGAGAAGAACATCTGACCTTGCTGCCAGGCATCTGTTAAACAAACAGGCATCGAACCTAAAGGGCGGCTCAACCCGAAGTTGAGAAGAACATCTGACCTCGCCGTCAGGAATCTGTTAAACAAAAAGGTGTGGAACCCGAAGGTCGGCTCAACCCGAAGTTGAGAAGAACATCTGACCTCTCCGTCAGGCATCTGTTAAACAAATAAGCATCAAACCCCAAGGCGGTCTAAATCCTTTGTTGAGAAGAACATCTGACCTTGCCGTCAAACATCTATTTAAAAAACAGGTATCGAACCCGAAGGCCGGCTCAACTTGAAGTTGTGAGGAACATTTGACCTCCCCATCAGGCATTAGTTAAACAAACAGGAATCAAACCCAAAGGTCGGTACAACACGAAGTTGAGAAGAACATCTAACCTCGCAGTCAGGCATCTATTAAACAAACAGGCATCGAACCCGAAGGGCGACTCTACATAATGTTGAGAGGAACATTTGACTTCACTGCCAAGCATCTGTTAAACAAACAGGCATCAAATCCAAAGGCCGACTCAACCCGAAGTTGAGAAGAACATCTGACCTCACCATCAAGCATCTGTTAAACAAACAGGCATCGAACCCGAAGGGCGGCTTAACCCGAAGTTGATAAGTACATCTGACCTCACTGTCAGCTATCTGTTAAACAAACAGGCATCGTACCCGAAGGCCGGCTAAACACGAAGTTGAGAGGAACATCTGACCTCGCTGTCAGGCATCTGTTAAACAAACAGGAATCAAACCTGAAGGTCGGCTCAACATGAAGTTGAGTGGAACATTTGACTTCACTGTCAAGCATCTGTTAAACAAACAGGCATCAAATCCAATGCGCGGGTCAACCCGAAGTTGAGAAGAACACCGGACCTCAATGTCAGGCATCTGTTAAACAAGCAGGCATCGAACCCGAATTTCGGCTCAACCCGAAGTTGATAAGAACATTAGACCTCGCTGTCATGCATCTGTTAAACAAACAGGCATCGAACCCGAAGGCCAGCTCAACCCGAAGTTGAGAAGAACATTTGACCTCGCCGTCAAGCATCTGTTAAACAAACAGGCATTAAACTCGAAGGCCGGCTCAACTTGAAGTTGAGAGGAACATCTGACCTCCCCATCAGGCATTAGTTAAACAAACAGGCATCGAACCGGAAGGTCGGCTCAACCCGAAGTTGAGAAGAATATTTAACCTCGCCGTCAAGCATCTGTTCAACAAACAGGTATTGAACCCGAAGGCCGGCTCAACTTGAAGTTGAGAGGAACATCTGACCTCCCCATCAGGCTTTAGTTAAACAAACAGGCATCGAAACCGAAGGTTGGCACAACACGAAGTTGAGAAGAACATCTGACCTTGCTGTCAGGCATCAGTTAAACAAACAAATATCGAATTTGATGGCTGACTCCACCCGAAGTTGAGAAGAACATCCGACCTCGCTGTCAGGCATTAGTTAAACAAACAGGAATTGAACCCGAAGGCGGGCTCAACCCGAAGTTGAGAAGAGCATCTGACCTTGCCGCAGGCATCTATTAAACAAACAGGCATCAAACCCAAAGGCTGGATCAACCCGAAGTTGAGAAGAACATCTGACCTCGCTGTCAGGCATCTATTAAACAAAAAGGTGTGGAACCCGAAGGCCGGCTCAACCCGAAGTTGAGAAGAACGTCTGACCTCGCCGTCAAGCATCTGTTAAACAAACAGGCATCAAACCCCAAGGCCGTCTAAACCCTTTGTGGAGAAGAACATATGACCTCGCTCTCAAACATCTGTTAAAAAAACAAGTATCGAACCCGAAGGCCATCTCAACTTGAGGTTGAGAGGAACAATTGACCTCCCCATCAGGCATTAGTTAAACAAATAGGCATCGAACCCGAAGGTCGGCTCATCCCGAAGTTTAAAATAAGATTAGTCCTCGTCGTCAGACATCTGTTAAACAAACAGGCTTCGAACCCGAAGGTCGGCTCAACCCGAAGTTGAGAGGAATATCTGACCTCGCCGTCAGGCATCTATTAAACAAACAGGCATCGAACCCGAAGGTCGGCTCAACATGAAGTTAAGAAGAACATCTGACCTTGCCGCCAGGCATTTGTTAAACAAACAGGCATCAAACCCGAAGGTCATCTCAATCCTTAATTGAGAGGAACATTTGACCTACCGACCAGGCATTAGTTAAACAAACAGGCATCGAACCCGAAGGCCGGCACAACACAAAGTTGAGAAGAACATCTGACCTCGCCGTCAGGCATCTGTTAAACAAACAGGCATCGAACCCGAAGGCTGGCTCAACACGAAGTTGAGAGGAACATCTTACCTCGCCATCAGGCATCTATTAAACAAACAGGCATCGGACCCGAAGGCCGGCTCAACATGAAGTTGGGAGGAACATTTGACTTCACTGTGAAGCATCTGTTAAACAAACAGGCATCAAATCCGAAGGTAGGCTCAACCCGAAGTTGAGAAGAACATCTAACCCCACCGTCAGGCATCTGTTAAACAAATAGCCTTCGAACCCGAAGGCCGGCTCAACCTGAAGTTGATAAGAACATTAGACCTCGCCGTCAGGCATTTGTTAAACAAACACATAGAACCCGAAGTCCGGCTCAACCCGAAGTTGAGAAGAACATTTGACCTTGCCGTCAGGCATCTGTTAAACAAACTGGCATCGAAACCGAAGGCCGTCTCAGTGCTTAGTTGAGAAGAACATTTGACTTCATTGTGAAGCATCTGTTAAACAAACAGGCATCAAATCTGAAGGTCGGCTCAACCCGAAGTTCAGAAGAACATCTGACCCCACCGTCAGGCATCTGTTAAACAAATAGGCATCGAACCCGAAGGCCGGCTCAACCCGAAGTTGATAAGAACATTAGACCTCGCCGTCAGGCATCTGTTAAACAAACAGACATCGATCCCGAAGGTCGGCTCAAAACGAAGTTGAGAAGAACATTTGACCTTGCTGTCAGGGGTCTGTTAAACAAACAGGCATCGAACCCGAAGTCCGTCTCAATCCTTAGTTGAGAAGAACATCTGACCTCGCCCTCAAACATCTGTTAAACAAACAGGCATCGAACCCGAAGGCCAGCTCAACTTGAAGTTGAAAGGAACATCTGACCTCCCCATCAGGAATTAGTTAAACAAACAGGCATCAAACCCGAAGGCCGGCACAACACGAAGTTGAGAAGAACATCTGACCTCGCCACCAGGCATCTGTTAAACAAACAGGCATCGAACCCGAAGGTCGGCTCAACACGAAGTTGAGAGGTACAACTGACTTCGCCGTCAGGCGTCTGTTAAATAAACAGGCATCGATTCTGAAGGTCGGCTCAAGATGAAGTTGAGAGGAACACTTGACTTCACTTTCAAGCATCTGTTAAACAAACAGGCATCAAATCCGAAGGTCGGCTTAACCCGAAGTTGAGAAGAACATCTGACCTCACCGTCAGGAATCTGTTAAACAAATAGGCATCGAACCCGAAGGGCGGCTCAACCCAAAGTTGATAAGAACATCCGACCTCGCTGTCAGGCATCTGTTAAACAAATAGGCATCGAACCCGAAGGCCAGCTCAACCCAAAGTTGAGAAGAACATCTGACCTCGCTGTCAGGCATCTATTAAACAAAAAGGTGTGGAACCCGAAGGCCGACTCAACCCGAAGTTGAGAAGAACGTCTGACCTCACCGTCAGGCATCAGTTAAACAAACAGGCATCAAACCCCAAGGCCGTCTAAACCCTTTGTTGAGAAGAACATATGACCTCGCTGTCAAACATCTGTTAAAAAAACCAGTATTGAACCCGAAGGCCAGCTCAACTTGAGGTTGAGAGGAACATTTGACCTCCCCACCAGGCATTAGTTAAACAAATAGGCATCGAACCATAAGGCCGGCTCAACCCGAAGTTGAAAAGAACATTAGACCTCGCCGTCATACATCTACTAAACAAACAGGCATCGAACCCGAAGGCCGGCTCTACCCGAAGTTTAGAGGAATATCTGACCTCGCCGTCAGGCATCTGTTAAACAAACAGGCATCGAACCCGAAGGTTGGCTCAAAATGAAGTTTAGAAGAACATTTGACCTCTCCGTCAGGCATTTGTTAAACAAACAGGTATCGAACCTGAAGGTCGTCTCAATCCTTAATTGAGAGGAACATCTGACATCCCCATCAGGCATTAGTTAAACAAACAGGCATCGAACCTGAAGGCCGGCACAACACGAAGTTGAGAAGAACATCTGACCTCGCTGTCAGGCATCAGTTAAACAAACAGGCATCGAATTTGATGGCTGACTCAACCCAAAGTTGAGAAGAACATCCGACCTTGCTGTCAGGCATTAGTTAAACAAACAGGAATCAAACCCGAAGGCCGGCTCAACCGGAAGTTAAGAAGAACACCTGACCTAGCCGCAAGGCATCTGTTAAACAAACATGCTTCGAACCCAAAGGTCGGCTCAAACCGAAGTTGAGAAGAACATCTGACCTCGCTGTCAGGCATCTGTTAAAAAAAAGGTGTGGAACCCGAAGGCCGGCTCAACCCGAAGTTGAGAAGAACGTCTGACCTCTCCGTCAGGCATCTGTTAAACAAACAGGCATCAAACCCGAAGGCCGTCTAAACCCTTTTTTGAGAAGAACATCTGACCTCGTTGTCAAACATCTGTTAAAAAAACAGGTATCGAACCTGAAGGCCGGCTCAACTTGAATTTGAGAGGAACATTTGACCTCCCCATCAGGCATTAGTTAAACACACAGGCATTGAACCCGAAGGCCGACACAACACGAAGTTGAGAAGAACATCTGACCTCGCCGTCAGGCATCTGTTAAACAAACAGCCATCGAACCCGAAGGCCGGCTCAACACGAAGTTGAGAGGAACATCTGACCTCGCCATCAGGCATCTATTAAACAAACAGGCATCGGACCCGAAGGCTGGCTCAGCATGAAGTTGGGAGGAACATTTGACTTCACTATGAAGCATCTGTTAAACAAACTGGCATCAAATCCGAAGGCCGGCTCAACCCGAAGTTGAGAAGAACATCTAACCCAACCGTCAGGCATCTATTAAACAAATAGGCTTCGAACCCGAATGCCGGCTCAACCCGAAGTTGATAAGAACATTAGACCTCGCCGTCAGGCATCTGTTAAACAAACACATAGAACCCGAAGTCCGGCTTAACCCGAAGTTGAGAAGAACATTTGACCTCGCCGTCAGGCATCTGTTAAACAAACATGCATTTAACCTGAAGGGCGTCTCAATGCTTAGTTGAGAAGAACATCTGACTTCGCTGTCAAACATCTGCTAAACAAACATGCATCTAACCCAAAGGTCGGCTCAACCCGAAGTTGAGAAGAACATCTGACCTCACTCTCACGCATCTGTTAAACAAACAGGCATCGAACCCGAAGGCCGGCTCAACCCAAAGTTGATAAGAATATTAGACCTCGCCGTCAGGCATCTGTTAAACAAACAGACATCGATCCCGAAGGCCGGCTCAACCCGAAGTTGAGAAGAACATTTAACCTCGCTGTCAGGCATCTATTAAACAAACAGGCATCAAACCCGAAGGCCGTCTCAATCCTTAGTTGAGAAGAACATCTGACCTTGCCGTCAAACATCTATTAAACAAATAGGCATCGAACCCGAAGGCCAGCTCAACTTGAAGTTGAAAGGAACATCTGACCTCCCCATCAGGAATTAGTTAAACAAACAGGCATCAAACCCGAAGGCAGGCACAACACGAAGTTGAGAAGAACATCTGACCTCGCCTTCAGGCATCTGTTAAATAAACAGGCATCGAACCCGAAGGTCGGCTCAACACGAAATTGAGAGGTACATCTGACCTCGCCGTCAGGCATCTGTTAAATAAACAGGCATCGATTCCGAAGGTCGGCTCAAGATGAAGTTTAGAGGAACACTTGACTTCACTGTCAAGCATCTGTTAAAAAAAAGGCATCAAATAGGCATCGAACCTGAAGGGCGGCTCAACCCAAAGTTGATAAGAACATCTGACCTCGCTGTCAGGCATCTGTTAAACAAATAGGCATAGAACCCGAAGGCCGGCTCAACACGAATTTGAGAGGAACAACTGACCTCGCTGTCAGGCATCCGATAAACAAACAGGCATCGAACACGAAGGTCGGCTCAACTTAAAGTTCATAGGAACATTCGACTTCACTGTCAAGCATCTGTTAAATAAACAAGCATCAAATCTGAAGGCCGGCTCAACCCGAAGTTGAGAAGAACTTCTGACCTCACCGTCAGACATCTGTTAACCAAACAGGTATCGAACCCGAAAGCTGGCTCAACCCGAAGTTGATAAGAACATTAGACCTCTCCGTAAGGAATCTCTTAAACAAACGCATCGAACCCGAAGCCGGCTCAACCCGAAGTTGAGAAGAACATTTGACCTCGCCATCAGGCATCTGTTAAACAAACAGGCAACGAACCCAAAGGCCGTCTCAATCATTAGTTGAGAAGAACATCTGACCTCACCATTCAAACATCTGTTAAACAAACAGGCATCAAACCCGAAGGCCGTCTCAACCCTTAGTTGAGAAGAACATCTGACCTCGCCGTCAAACATCTGTTAAACAAACAGGTATCGAACCTTAAGGCCGCCTCAACTTGAAGTTGAGAGGAACATCTGACCTCCCCATCAGGCATTAGTTAAACAAACAGGCATCGAATCCGAATGTCGGCTCAACCCGAAGTTAATAAGAACATTAGACCTCGCCGGCAGGCATCTGTTAAACAAACAGGCATCTAATCCGAAGGCCGGCTCAACCCAAAGTTAAGAAGAACATCTGACCTCACCGTCAGGCATCTGTTAAAAAAACAAGCATTGAACCCGAAGGCCGGCTCAACTTGAAGTTCAGAGGAACATCTGACTTTCCCATCAGGCATTAGTTAAATAAACAGGCATCGAAACCGAAGGCCGGCACAACACGAAGTTGAAAAGAACATCTGACCTCGCAGTCAGGCTCTAGTTAAACAAACAGACATCGAATTTGATGGCTGACTCAACCCAAAGTTGAGAAGAACATCCGACCTCGCTGTCAGGCATTAGTTAAACAAACAAGAATCGAAAACGAAGGCCGGCTCAACCAGAAGTTGAGAAGATTGTCAGACTTTGCCGCAAGGCATCTGTTAAACAAACAGGCATCGAACCCAAAGGCTGGCTCAACTCGAAGTTGAGAAGAACATCTGACCTCGCCGTCCGGCATCTGTTAAACAAACAGGCATCAAACCCCAAGGAAATCTAAACCCTTTGTTGAGAAGAACATTTGACATCGCCGTCAAACATCTGTTAAAAAAAGAGGTATCGAACCCGAAGGCCGACTCAACTTGAATTTGAGAGGAACATTTGACCTCCCCATCAGGCATTAGTTAAACAAACATGCATCGAACTCGAAGGCCGGCACAACACGAAGTTGAGAAGAACAACTGACCTTACTGTCAGGCATCTATTAAACAAACAGGCATCGAACCCGAAGGCCGGCTCAACACGAAGTTGAGAGGAACATCTGGCCTCGCCGTCAGGCATCTGTTAAACAAACAGGCATCAAACCCGAAGGTCGGCTCAACATGAAGCTGAGAGGAACATTTGACTTCACTGTCAAGCATCTGTTAAACAAACATGCATTAAATCCGAAGACCGGCTCAACCCGAAGTTGAGAAGATCATCTGACCTCACCGTCAGGCATCTGTTAAACAAATAGGCATCGAACCCGAAGGGCGGCTCAACCCGAAGTTGATAAGAACATTAGACCTCGCCGTCAGGCATCTGTTAAACAAACATGCATCGAACCCGAAGGCCGGCACAACACGAAGTTGAGAAGAACATCTGACCTCGCTGTCAGACATCAGTTAAACAAACAGGCATCGAATTTGATGGCCGACTCAACCCGAAGTTGAGAAGAACATCCGACCTCGCTGTCAGGTATTAGTTAAACAAACAGGAATCGAACCCGAAGGCCGGTTCAACCCAAAGTTGAGAAGAACATCTGACCTAGCCGCCAGACATCTGTTAAACAAACAGGCATCGAACCCAAAGGTCGGCTCAACCCGAAGTTGAGAAGAATATCTGACCTCCCTGTCAGGCATCTGTTAAACAAAAAGGTGTGGAACCCGAAGGCCGGCTCAACCCGAAGTTGAGAAGAACATCTGACCTCGCCATTATGCATCTGTTAAACAAACAGGCATCGAACCCGAAGGTCATCTCAATCCTTAGTTGAGAGGAACATCTGACCTCACTGCCAAACATCTGTTAAAAAAATAGGTATCAAACCCGAAGGCCGGGTCAACTTGAAGTTGAGAGGAACATTTGACCTCTCCATCAGGCTTTAGTTAAACAAATAGGCATCGAACCTGAAGGTCGGCACAACACGAAGTTGAGAAGAACATTTGGCCTCGCTGTTACGTATCTGTTAAACGAATAGGCATCAAACCCGAAGGCCGGCACAACACGAAGTTGAGAGGAACATCTTACATCGCCGTCAAGCATCTATTAAACAACCAGGTATCGAACCCGAAGGTCGGCTCAACATGAAGTTGAGAGGAACATTTGACTTCGCTATCAAGCATCTATTAAACAAACAGGCATCAAATCCGAACGCCGGCTCAACCTGAAGTTGAGAAGAACATCTGACCTCACCGTCAGGAATCTGTTAAACAAACAAGCATAGAACCCGAAGGGCGGCTCAACCCGAAGTTGATAAGAACATCTGACCTCGCCGTCAGACATCTGTTAAACAAACAGGCATCGAACCCGAAGGTCGGCTCAACAAGAAGTTGAGAGGAACATTTGACCTCGCCGTCAGGCATGTGTTAAACAAACAGGCATCGAAATCGAAGGTCGGCTCAACATGAAGTTGAGAGGAACATCTGACCTCACTGTCAGGCATCTATTAAACAAAAAGACATCGAACCCGAAGGCCGGCTCAACCCGAAGTTAAAAAGAACATTAGACCTCGTCATCAGGCATCTTCTAAACAAACAGACATCGAACCCGAAGGCCGCCTCAACCTGAAGTTGAGAAGAACATCTGACCTCGCCGTCAGGCATCTGTTATACAAAAATGTGTGGAACCTGAAGGCCGGCTAACCCAAAGTTGAGAAGAACATCTGACCTCGCCGTCAACCCGAAGGTCGGCTCAACCCGAAGTTAAGAAGAACATATGACCTCAAAGTCAGGCATCTGTTAAAAAACAGGCATTGAACTCGAAGGCCGACTCAACTTGAAGTTCAGAGGAACATCTGACTTCCCCATCAGGAATTTGTTAAACAAACAGGCATCGAAACCGAAGGCCGGCACAACACGAAGTTGAGAATAACATCTGACCTCGCTGTCAGGTACCAGTTAAACAAACAGACATCGAATTTGATGGTTGACTCAACCCAAAGTTGAGCAGAACATCCGACCTAGCTGTCAGGCATTAGTTAAACAAACAGGAATCGAACCCGAAGGCCGGCTCAACCCAAAGTTAAGAAGAACATCTGACCTTGTCGCAAGCCATCTGTTAAACAAACAGGCATCGAACCCAAAGGCCGGCTCAACACGAAGTTGAGAAGAACATCTGACCTCGCTGTCAGGCATCTGTTAAACAAAAAGTTGTGGAACCCGAAGGCTGGCTCAACCCGAAGTTGAGAAGAACGTCTTACCTCGCCGTCAGGCATCTGTTAAACAAACAGGCATCAAACCCCAAGGCCGTCTAAACCCTTTGTTGAGAAGAACATCTGACATCGCTGTCAAACATCTGTTAAAAAAAAAAGGTACCGAACCCAAAGGCCGGCACAACACGAAGTTGATAAGAACATCTGACCTCGCCGTCAGGCATCTATAAAACAAACAGGCATCGAACCCGAAGGCCGGCTTAACACGAAGTTGAGAGGAACATCTGACCTCGCCGTCACGCATCTGTTAAACAAACTTGCATCGAACCTGAAGGTCGGCTCAACATGAAGTTCAGAGGAACATCAACCCTCGTTGTATGGAATCTGTTACACACACAGGCATCGAATCCGAAGGTCGGCTCAACATGAAGTTGATAAGAACATTAGACCTCGCCGTCAAGTATCTGTTAAACAAACAGGCAACGAACCCGAACGCCGACTCAACCCAAAGTTGAGAAGAGCATTTGACCTCTCCGTCAGGCATCTGTTAAACAAACAGGCATCGAACTTGAAGGCTGTCGCAATCCTTAGTTGAGAAGAACATCTGACCTCCCCATCAAGCATTAATTAAAGAAACAAGCATAAACCCGAAGGCTGGAAAAACACGAAGTTGAGAAGAACATCTGACCTCGCTGTCAGGCATCAGTTAAACAAACAGGCATCGAATTTGATGGCCGACTCAACCCGAAATTGAGAAGAACATCTAACCTTGCTGTCAGGCAGTAGTTAAACAAACAGGAATCGAACCCGAAGGCCGGCTCAACCCAAAGTTGAGAATAACATCTGACCTAGCCGCCAGGCATCTGTTAAACAAACAGGCATCGAACCCAAAGGTCGGCTCAACCCAAAGTTAAGAAGAACATCTGACCTCGCTGTCAAGAATTTGTTAAACAAAAAGGGGTGGAACCCGAAGGCCGGCTCAACTCGAAATTGAGAAGAAAATATGACCTCGCCGTTAGGCATCAAACTCGAAGGCCGTCTCAACCCTTAGTTGATAAGAACATCTGACCTCGCTGTCAAACATCTGCTAAACAAACAGCTATCGAACCCAAAGGCCGACTCAACTTGAAGTGTAGAGGAAAATATGACCTCCCCATCAGGCATTAGTTAAACAAACAGGCATCGAACCCAAAGGCCGACACAACATGAAGTTGAGAAGAACATCTGACCTCGCCGTCAGCCATCTGTTAAACAAACAGGCATCGAACCCGAAGGCCGGCTCAACACAAAGTCGAGAAGAACATCTAACCTCGCCATTAGCCATCTGTTAAACAAACAGGCATCGAACCCGAAGGCCGGCTCAATCGGAAGTTGAGAAGAACATCTGACCTCCCCGTCAGGCATCTGTTAAACAAAAAGGTGTGGAACCCGAAGGCCATCTCAATCCTTAGTTGAGAAGAACATCTGACCTCGCCGTCAGGCATATCTTAAACAAACAGGCATCAATTCGAAGGCCGTCTCAATCCTTAGTTGAGAAGAACATCTGACCTCACTATCAGGCATCTGTTAAATAAACAGGCATCGATTTGATGGCCGACTCAACCCGAAGATGAGAAGAACATCCGTCCTCGGTGTCAGGCATTAGTTAAACAAACAGGAATCAAACCAGAAGGCCGGCTCAACCCGAACTTGAGAAGAACATCTGACCTAGCCGCCAGGCATCTGTTAAAAAAACAGGCATCGAACCCAAAGGCCGACTCAACCCAAATTTGAGAAGAACATCTGACCTCACCCTCAGGCATCTGTTAAACAAACAAGCATCGAACCCGAAGGTCAGCTCAACTTGAAGTTGAGAGGAACATCTGACCTCCCCATCAGGCATCTGTTAAACAAAAAGGTGTGGAACCTGAAGGCCGTCTCAATCCTTAGTTGAGAAGAACATCTGACCTTGCTGTCAAACATTTGTTAAACAAACAGGCGTCGAACCCGAAGGTCGGCACAACACGAAGTTGAGAAGAACATCTGACCTCGCTGTCAGGCATCAGTTAAACAAACAGGCAACGAATTTGATGGTTGACTCAACCTGAAGTTGAGAAGAACATCCGACCTCGCTGTCAGGCATTAGTTAAACAAACAGGAATCGAACCCGAAGGCCGGCATAACACGAAATTGAGAAGAACATCTAAACTCGCCGTCAGGCATCTGTTAAATAAACAGGCATCGAACCCGAAGGCTGGCTCAACACGAAGTTGAGAGGAACACCTGACCTCGCCGTCAGGCATCTGTTAAACAAACAGGCAACGAACCCAAAGGTCGGTTTAACATGAAGTTGAGAGGAAAATTTGACTTCACTGTCAAGCATCTATTAAACAAACAGGCATCATATACGTAGGCCGGCTGAACCCGAAGTTGAGAAGAACATCTGACCTCACTGTCAGGCATCTGTTAAACAAACAGGCATCGAACCCGAAGGGCGGCTCCACCCGAAGTTGATAAGAACATTAGACCTCGCCGTCAGGCATCTGTTAAACAAACAGGCATCGAACCCGAAGGCCGGCTCAACCCGAAGTAGAGAAGAACATTTGACCTCGCCGTCAGGCATATGTTAAACAAACAGGCATCAACTCGAAGGCCGTCTCAATCCTTAGTTGAGAAGAACATCTGACCTCGACGTCAAACATATGTTAAACAAACAGGCATCGAACCCGAAGGCCGGCTCAAATTGAAGTTGACAGGAACATCTGACCTCCCCATCAGGCATTAGTTAAACAAACAGGCATCAAACCCGAAGGCCGGTGTTGCGGTGGAAATAGGATCGCAAACTATTAATGAGTTTGAATCGCAATTCAATTCACAACCGCTCTTTGATTTATCCGAAGGAAAAGGTCAAAAGAGGGAAAACCTATTTTGCATCGTAAACACAATGCGGGGAAAGATCTAGGGTTCGGGGGTTGGTTAAATTTAGGGAAGGTATTAGCACCCTAAACTTCTGTAGTACTCTACAGGAACCTTTTGTTTAGATGTTTACTATTTGCTTTATTTATTTGCTTAAGGTATATGTACAAAGGATTAAAAGTGAGAAAAGAGACCTAAGGGGTTAATTCTAAGTTTACTCGGCAAGACATCGCATCTTGTGCCTACGTATCCTTACGGGAGTGGAATCAGAGTAATCGTAGTTCCCCTCAATAGGGAGGTTAGAAACTTCTTGACTGTGATCAAGGTCTCAAGGGGAATAAACGCATCTTAAGGACACGCTTACGTGGAGTGTAGAAACTCCAAATCTCTACGTTGAAATGTTAAGTTGTAATTAGGGTTAAATTAGGGATTCCACGGCGGGAAACCCTAAAATGAGCGCGGCGGCTCTTTGACCTAATGCTAGGGGTAAAATTGTAATTTTGTCTGCGGCGAGGCATTTGTGAAAATTAGGGTTTGTAGTTTGTAGTTTTGAAGTTGAGGACTATTGGCGCGGCGACCAAAAGCTAGACCTAACCTTCGGATGTGAAATTAACTATAAAGATGTGATGAAATTAAATATACATACAACGGCAGAAAATAAAGTGCGGAAAGATAAATGCGACAATTGTCTCGCAAAATTACATCCCATAAGCAGTTACAAATATGATAACTAAATATAAAACCGAAAATAAGTTTCAAATTGAACATAATAGCTGCAAGAAACAAAACAAACAAAAATGTCAGTATGTGGGGTTAGACGAAAACGAAATCAAAATTGAACGAGAAACAAGCCGTATGAATTTTGGAGGACTTTTATGGTCTTTTTAACCAAGGATTTAAATTTGTGAAAAGAGAGATTAATTTTAATTAAAAGAGTTTTGAGTTTTAAAAAAAAATTTATTAATAAAAGGTGAAAGTTTGGTTAATTATTCTAAAAAAGGAGTTTTAGTGATAATATTTTGAAAAAAAGATTTAATCATTAAAAAAACAATTGGTTTAATTTAAAAAATCTTAATGTTAGTTAAAAACACGTTTTACTTTAAAGTTATAAAAAAAGTTTTATTATTTGAAAAAACATTTGATTATTTTATTTAAAAAGAGTTTTAATTAATTTGAAAAAGGTTTTTGGTTATAAAAAAGAAAGGGGCTTCTTGATTTTTTTTTAAAAAGATAAACAAAATAAAATAACAAATGGAAAAACAATAAATAATAAAAAAAGAGGGTTGGGCCGGTCATCACTCTTCTTCTCTCTGCTCTCTGAGTTTGGGTGTGTTCCTCTCCTTCTTGTTTGCCTCTCACGGATGTTATCTTCTTCTTCTTTTGCATGGCCGCCGATTTGTCTTCTTCATCTCTTTTTCCTGAAAAACATGAAAAGCAACACAAAAATTGTAATTATATTTTTTGATCCTTACGGAATGATGATGGCCGATGATGCTTTGTCCTGAGGCTAGAGGATTTTTTACGGGGTTTGCTTGGATTTTACGAAAAAGTTCCCTTTTTCTTGTTATGATTTTCGTCCCCTTTATACTTGATTTTTAAATCTTTTTTAATCTCAGATTTAATTTGAATATCTCAATCTTTTTCAATCTCGGATTTGATTTGAGTAGATTTTTATGATGATTTCAGATTTGATTCAATGATGGTGATGTTGATTTTCTTATGATGATATGATCTGATTGATTTGATTTAACTCTATCTGGAATTCATTGGTATTGGATTAGATTAAAAAAGTGTTGAGATTTAAATTTAAAAAGTTAGCAAAGAAGATAAGAGTTTCAAGTTAAATAAAAATTAGAGTTTTAAGTTTAAAAAAAATGAGTTAGAATTTTAAAATAAAAAAATATTTGAATGTTGGTTTTAAAAAATGTTAGAATTATTTTAAAAACTGTTAGAATTTAATTTTAAAAGGAATTTAGATCTTAATTTTAAAAAAAAGGATAGATTTAATTTATAAAAAAAGGTTAGATTTAATTTTTTTAAAATAGTTAGAAAAAAGATTTAATTTTAAAAAGAAGTTAGAGAAAAAAAAAGATTTAATTTTATAAGGAAGTTAGAGAAAAAATTTAATTTTTTTAAAAAAGTTAGAAAAAAAGATTTAACTTTATAAAAGTTAGAAAAAAGATTTAACTTTAAAAAGAAGTTAGAAAAAAATATTTAACTTTAAAAAAGTTAGAAAAAAAAAGATTTAGCTTTAAAAAAGTTAGAAAAAAAGTTTTAATTTTAAAAAGTTAGAAAAAAAAGATTTAGCTTTAAAAAAGTTAGAAAAAAAGATTTAGCTTTAAAAAAGATAGAAAAAGATTTAACTTTAAAGAGGAGTTAGAAAAAAGATTTAAAAAAAAGTTAGAAAAAAAATTTAATTAAAAAGAAGTTAGATTTTTATTTTAAAAAAGGTATTAGAATTTGATTAAAAAATGTGTTAGAAATTAATTTAAAAAAGGTTATAAAAAAATTTACTCTTAAAGAAAAGAAAAAAAAAATTAAATTTTAATCTAAATCCTAAAAGTTAGTAAGAAGAGCTTAAAATGATTTAAATAAATAAACTAAATAGAAAAAAAAAAGTTAATAAAAAAACATTAGTAAAGTTATAAAAAAAAATTTAATTAAATTATTATTAGTTAAAAAAACAAGATTTAAAAAAAAAGGTTAATTTATTAAGTTAATCAGAATTTAAAATAAAAATAAAAAAGAAAGGGTAAAATTTGGGGTATTACAGTTGCCCCTATTTAAATAGCTACATCGGATGATTTGAGTGACGGAGACTCGAGGAATCATGGTGGAGGGATTTAAATATAGATAACCGAAAATTTTACCCTTATATGTGGCGATATGCAATGCTATGGACCAAGCAAAAGCAGACTAAGGCAAACAATGCCATGAATATGATATGATGCGTATGCTGGAATGATGAATGCGAAAATGCTGACGAACACGACGACACAGGGACAGACGCTACGAGAAGAAACACACTGGGAAAACGACGCGCTGGGACACAGTACAACACTGGGGAATTCTAAAATGATGGTCAGCTGGTGCGAACACGACCAATTATCATTTTTAGACCGGGAACGAGATTCTCAAATGGAGATGGCACCTATGAGACGGCCTCCACTGGGGAATCTAAAAGTAAAACTGGATCATGTACGACTGCAAGATCGATTACAGAATGCTGGAGCATTGAGCAAAGAATAACATCCAAGCTTCTGTAAACTATCTCTCGTGACAGGATCAAACGGACTTTTCGGGAATCCGTAGCAAATATACAGGGTAAAAAAGAACCGGCTGTATGCCAAAATAAATGGACTTTTAGAATAAGATCCTTAAATGGAGATGGCACCTATGAGATGACCTCCACTTGGGAATGTCTAATAATAATTGGACCTACACGATTGCAAGATCGATCACAGAATGCTGGAGCATTGAGCAAAGAATAACATCCAAGCTTCTATAACCTATCCCTCGTGGTGGGATCGAATGGATTTTCGGAAATCCGTATCAAATATACAGGGTAAAGACCGGCTGTATGCCAAAGTAAATGGACTTTAATGGGAAATGCCCCGATAAGCTTCTCGAGGGAGAACTGTCACTTATCGTTGGAAGGGACTTACATGCCAAAATGGATAAGCACTCAAATAAAGAGGCTGCTGCTTATCTGATATATAAATCTTCTCATATTTAAGGTTGGCGCCTGGAATACGATTCTGATTCTTCTTTTACTAAAGGATAAGTGAACTTCTTCATACTTCAAGATCGTGCTCTCCTGAATATGAAAAGGGTAAACAGAACTTCCTCATACTTCAAGATCGTGCTCTCCTGAATATGATTCCGCTCCCTCTTTTACTAAAGGGTAAACTGAACTTCCTCATACTTCAAGATCGTGCTCTCCTGAATATGATTCCGCTCCTTCTTTTACTAAAGGATAAACTGAACTTCCTCATACTTCAAGATCGTGCTCTCCTGAATATGAAAAGGGTAAACTGAACTTCCTCATACTTCAAGATCGTGCTCTCCTGAATATGATTTTGCTCCCTCTTTTACTAAAGGGTAAACTGAACTTCCTCATACTTCAAGATCGTGCTCTCCTGAATATGATTCTGCTCCTTCTTTTACTAAAGGGTAAATGAACTTCCTCATACTTCACGATCGTGCTCTCCTGAATATGATTCCGCTCCTTCTTTTACTAAAGGGTAAATGAACTTCTTCATACTTCAAGATCGTGCTCTCCTGAATATGATTCCGCTCCTTCTTTTACTAAAGGGTAAATAAACTTCCTCATACTTCAAGATCGTGCTCTCCTGAATATGATTCTGCTCAAACCTCCCCGTACTTCAAGATCGTGCTCTCCTGAATACGATTTGGTTCAAACCTCCCCCTACTTCAAGACAACAGGGAAAATGGAAGCCCAACTACTCAAAGGAGATGGCCATTTGCTGCGAGTCATAACGAAGATAGGATCGGCTTCTCAGGTGAGAAATGTCGCTTATTTTGCAAGAGTAGCAATAATAAGCTTCTCCTGTAAGAACTGCTTGTAGAGGTGATAACAGATGATGATGAGCTTCTCAGGTGAGAACAGGTGCTGATCGATGATAAGCTTCTCAGGTGAGAACAGGTGTGTATCTGGTTGTGTAAGGTTGTTATATCGATAGGCTTCTCAGGCGAAAAATGTCGCATACCGATGCTGTAAGATGTAGGATTGTTATGTCGATAGGCTTCTCAGGCGAGAACAGTCGCATACCGATGCTGTAACATGTAGGATTGTAAAGTGTTGTACTGATAGATTTTCCAGGCGTGAACTGGCGTGTATCTGTAAAGGATTGTGGTTGATTTTCTTGAAAGATAGTGCAAAATAAATGCACATCCGGGTACAGTGATAAACTTCTCGGGCGAGAACAGTCGCGTATCTGCCATGGTATGGTGAAAATCTTTAGATGGTGCAAAATAAATGCACGTCCGGTTGGGCTCAGCGACCGACAAGACTGAGATTCAATCTAGGATCGAGCTAGAAAGAAGACTGGTAATCAAGACTCCATCGAGGGAATGATCTCGAAGGGTAAATATCTTATCCTGGCGAGGAAAGATAGCTGAAGTAACCGTCATCCACGAGGATCGAGCTCTGTGGGGAAACTGGAAACACATATGTATTTTATGCTTAGGGATGACAATCTATTTGGAGAGAATGGACGAACCCAGTTACTCGGTGGTAACAACCAATGATGGCGAGACACAATGAACCTGTGAATGCTAACGCATATGTTAATGTGAATGTTACTGTGAATGTATGTCAATGTCTATGTAATTAAATATGCAGGATGTTATGAAATTGGTATGTAATGAGCATGTGAAATGAATATATGAAATAGGCATGTGATGCTTATGCCCTTGCGTATGCTGACGAAACAGACTAGAGACGGGACGAGAGATGAAATGAACATCTCGACGGAGATACCCTGCATTCTCTGCAACCAATACGTCAATCATGGGTGAGAAGTATCAATGGTAGAACCAAATCTGGTTTTAAAGTTCTGAATTCTCTGGGGAGAAGGTAATCCGTTTGGGTGCACAGTATCACGTCTTCACATGGGGAGAAGAAAACCTGAGGGACGCTTTCGAGTTACCCAAGAAAAAGTTGTCAGCTTATAGTCTCGCTGGGGACTGTGATGAGGCAATAGTTTAGGAGCCTGTTGCAACACTGAGATTTACTGGGGAATGAAGGCCGCCTTGAGTAAAATCCATCGGGTGCATGAAGAAAAGTTGTGAAACCACATGGTTTTGATCTTGAAGGATCTTGTAGTAGTCTCCATTTGTTTCTTTTAAAACATGGTGCCCCAGGATACTTGTGTTGTGAGGTATGGTCATCTCAAGAGGATTTTATAGAGAACACGGAGTCTGGTTGCCCCACTGTTTTCAAACTCTTTGAGAGATTTGTCAGGTCTCGATGTAACTGGCACAATATTAATCATGTTACGACGAAATCTTTGAGAAATAGCTCTTAAGAACGTCAGCCTCGCGTTGGTAAGCGAATTGGGAAACTGCCTGCCCCTGTTTAGCAGGATCTTCAAGTTCCACGGGTTATGTCCATATGTAGATCTCTAAGATATCAAGCAAAGTCGTCATGCCTGAAATGCCTATCCTGAGCTTGTCAATGTACACATATATTTGTCTTGAATTTTTGTTTTGAAAAAGATATCGCAATAACTTGTGACCGAAATCACTAGTCGGGATATAAGTTTTAATTATAATGCCAATATGAATTTTTCTGAGCACAGCTCGTAGGAGTCAGGAAACGTGATCTTGTCGAGTATGCTTTCAACCGAAGTCCTACTTCAATTAGGTCTTTTAAAGGTTGTATCGTGGCTCGGTTCACGGTTTAAGAAACAAAATGATAAAGGCTCAGAGTCATATTTGTACCCACCCCTTCTTCGTGATGTTCTCCAATCCTAATCCAGTTAATCGGATACGAACGCTCATATCTCAAGCGGATTTGCTATGGTCGAGAACTTATCAAAGCTTTGGACATGGCAGTCACTCACCTATTTGCTTTTGTCGATTGGTCACACGACTTTGTTCTTTATAGGGATTCTAAAAAAACTACTGGTTTGTTGTTCTTATTCCCTAACTTTTGCCTGGACAACGTCTTTTGATTTGCCTTTGGAGTCCAACGGGATGCCCCAGTTTTGCCTAAGTCTCCTTCATAGGTTTTGACTTAGCGGGCTCTTATTTTTTTTGAATATTTTTTATGCACAAGTCGTGTAACTCTTTTGAAAGGCTCGTGACTGCCCCACTCCTTAGGTAACCGAGGGATAGTCATTGTATTGGACTTCTTAAGATGCTAAGGATAAATTCTCGAAGGTTTGCTCTTCCTTTTTTAGAGTCTAAGTGCTCGATCTGTTTAACTGAAACCTACCCTGCCCCAGGTTAGGATGAAGGTTCTTAAAAGAAGAAAACTCCTACTTCAAGGCTCAAAGGGTTGACTAGGGATTAACATCCTTATATCTCCAGTGTTTGGGATTTGAAACAATGCCTTACATCATCAGCAGGTTTTAACTGAAAGCATACGACAAGAAATCTGACGTTTTAGGTTCATCATCCTCCCCCCAATTCTCCATCAGAACAAGAGATCGGGTAAAGTTGGCATTATGATTTATGAAAATGTTTTTTGAATGAGTGAAACGAATGGACTTATTCAAGACAAACATATGCGTTGCATTAATCAAAGATAAACAAGTTCGTACATGCTAAATATGCTTAATCAAAGAGAAATACATATAAATAAACAAATGAATTGTCGGAAAAATCCTTCTAAATGGTTTATGAAATTCAAGAGCAACAGTTTCCTTTGGCGGAGCCTCAATGGAAAAGGACGTCTGGTTTACGACCACTGTGAGCCGTCATGGCTTGCCCCAGTTATCCCGGTCACATCTTCAACAGTTTTCAGTCGTTGCTCCAAAATAACTTTCCCAGATTCTTTGTTGATCCCAGTCATATCATCTTGAGGGTTACTGAAATGAAGCGAGCTAGGCCTTTGAATAATTACTGGATTCGACTGATTTGCCACAGGAGTAGCATGCTTTGCAGAATTTGAACTCGACAAGTGAGGGACCCCGAGAGGAGTCTCGATCTTCAGCTGAGCATTGCTAAAAGACAAATTCTTCGTTTCTAGCAAATTTCTGACAACTTTCTTAAGAGCATAGCAATTCTCTAGATCATGGCCGGACGCACCCTCATGAAATAAACAATGAGCGGCAGCGTTGTGACCTGCAGGTAACGGATTAGGTGGAGGACCCAAAGCACGGGTGGTAATCAGACCTTGTTGTACCAAATAGGAGTATAATTCAGTGAAGGCCATCGAAATTGGAGGACAAGGCTTATACTGACTCTTGCGGAGATAAGGAACCTGATCCTGTGATTGTTGATGAACAGGAGCGTCGGGCACTCGTTGACCGTTGACAGGAACTCGCATGGGCGGATAACCGGAAGGTTGTTGACGGATCGGTGCTTGATATACCGGAGCTGACTGCACAGGCTGGTATGTAGGAAACTGCTGATTGAAAGGAGGTGCAACAGCAGCTACATAGGGTTGTTGGACATATGGATAACCCTGAACATAATTCTGCTGATGTTGCCAAGGTTGAGGGGTAGCTGTTTTGCGGTTCCTCGAACGTGCAGGTCCTTTACCATGGTCGGAGTTAGGAGTTTTGCACTTTGGAGGGGTAGCTCGTCGAACTGGTTGAGCACTAGGAGGCACCAAACCGAATTGAAGACCGTGAGGAGGTACATTCTCGATGGTAACAGCTGGTTGAGATTCCATAACGGTATTAGTAGTCCCAGAAACAACAGTAGACTGAGCATCCACCTTCACACTAAGAGCTCGTAGCATCTCCAAAATTTGCCCTATACTTCCTCGAAGATCTTCGAGTTCATGGCTGACACGGTTGATCTCTTGGTTTTGATCTTCCATCCTTATGAAGGGTCGTATTGATACAGAGAATTCAGGGTGACAAAACTGGAAGGTGAGAGAACCGAGTATGAGAAATCGGGAGACACATGCAATGCAAAAGTAAGATGCTAAAATGTGAATGCAAATGAAGATTTCATGGAATTCAAATATTTACGAATATTGCGGAATACCAAAGAAACTTTTAATTTATTGAAGACAGATTACAAATAATATTCTTGCAACCAAAATAGCTAAATAAAAGCCTAGAAAGTCCTAGAGAAGCATCTTCCACAACTTCAGTGGGCAGACGGAGATCCGGAGGAAAATAAATATTCGTAGAGCCTTCTCTTCTTGTAGGATTGTATCTCATCATTCTTCGACTGAATCTGCTTTTGAAGTTCTTCGTACTCGCTGACCATCACATGGTATTTGTTCTTCCATGATTCTGCTTCGCGTTGTGATTTCTTCAAAGTGATCTTCAAAGTCTCAGCCTCGGTCATGAAATACTGGACAGGTTCTTCGCTTTGAGGTAAAGGATCTTGGCGAGAGTAGGGCATCTTCAACTCAATAGCTCTTCCTCGGACCCATTGAAGGTATGGTTCCATGGACACACAATTAGGTCTTCCCAAACTTTCTTTGCCTTTCCTATGCAGATGATTCCAAGAAGATAGAATCTGATCTTGAAGCTTTTTGTCGTCTTTGAAAAAGATTTTCTCCGCATGAACACCTTTAGGCGGTTCCTTCAAGGGGTATCCCAACTGTCGGCGAGCTAGGACTGGATTGTAGCTAATTCCTCCATTGAAACTGAGCAAAGGTACATTTTTGAAGTTTCCACAACTATCAATGATCGATATCCCATCGTACATGCGATTATACCAATCAATATCAGAGTGAGTTAAAGCCATAACTTTTTGCGACCAACGTTCTTGATTAGGTCTCCAGAACAGACTGGACTTGGGTAAGTGAGAAATAAACCACTTGTATAATAATGGCACACAACATGTAATCATTCCTCCACCATGAAAGTTTCGGAGATGTACTGAATGATAAGTATTACCCAATAGTGTCGGAACTGGATTTCTCCTCATGAAGGTCTTGATTGCATTAAGGTCCACAAACCCCTCAAAACTAGGAAAAAGCAGAAACCCATAAATAAGCAAAGCAAATATTGTCTCAAAGGCAAACATGTTTTTATGATCGGCATAAAATTGGGCCTTCATAATTAGGAAGTCCCTGGGAAAACCGGAGGTCCCCCCTTTAGTGATCATATTGTTCTTGACATCGGATATCCTTAGACAAATGGCTTTAGCAATGTCTCGTTCTTTAGGGTCTTCCTCCAAGAAAGGGAATGGAGACTTATCCAAGATAGGTAATCCCACCAACTGAGAGTACTCTTCTAAGGTCGGTAAAAGCTGATAATCTGGAAAGGTGAAGCAGTGATAATCTGGATCATAAAACTGTAGCAAAGTCGCAAGAAGTCCTTCGCTTACTTGAACCTTCAACAAAGACAATAGCCTTCCATATCTGTCTTGGAACTTTTCTTGATCTTGAACCAAATCCCTTAGCTTCTCTAGGACTTCCAAATTAAAACCCTTAAAAGTAAATTTCAAAGTATGCCTTCTATGGTGATCCATGGTATCCTGCAATGTTCATAAATAGAGTTTGAATTCCATAAAATCTTAATGCGATATGATGCTTTATGGATGCAATGCATGAAACACACAAAGTCCTAGGTTAAAGGTTCGTGAGCGGAGTTAAGGTCTACCCATCCCCAAAAGGAGTGTACTATAGGTTAGTTGTACCTGCAGAACAAGGTTCTAAGAAGTGCCCAAAGTCATCAGCCCATCTTTCGGATATTATCAACTTTCCGACTGACTCGGGGGTTAATAATATTCTCAAGAGAACCTCTTTTGAGTGTAGTATCGCGTAGCAACCATTGTAGGACTACTCCCACATAGCTCCTGCACTACGTCCTAAATAAGGCCAAGGTGGTGTTAAGGTACTACGGTCCCCAATATCACAGACTCCAATCGACCATGGAAAAAGTTTTCACGATTACTCGTTCAACCGAACCATTTTCGAAAAGGTCTCAACTGAGCGGTGATTCTCGAATCAGCTTGGTCGGGATTCAACTCCCTATAAGCCTCATCGAATATATCCCCATCCTATAATAATGTCACTAGTCCGGGCGTAGGACTTATCTCACAACACAAGGAACAGTCCCAAAATCAAAACACAATATATGCATGCAAATGAATAGTAACAAATAGTAATAAATATGAACAAATTAGGGATAACCCTCAAAAGTTTAGAAAGTCCCCAGTGAAGTCGCCATTTTCTGTTGCGGTGGAAATAGGATCACAAACTATTACTGAGTTTGAATCGCAATTCAATTCACAACCGCTCTTTGATTTATCCGAAGGAAAAGGTCAAAAGAGGGAAAACCAATTTTGCATCGTAAACACAATGCGGGGAAAGATCTAGGGTTCGGGGGTTGGTTAAATTTAGGGAAGGTATTAGCACCCTAAACTTCTGTAGTACTCTACAGGAACCTTTTGTTTAGATGTTTACTATTTGCTTTATTTATTTGCTTAAGGTATATGTACAAAGGATTAAAAGTGAGAAAAGAGACCTAAGGGGTTAATTCTAAGTTTACTCGGCAAGACATCGCATCTTGTGCCTACGTATCCTTACGGGAGTGGAATCAGAGTAATCGTAGTTCCCCTCAATAGGGAGGTTAGAAACTTCTTGACTGTGGTCAAGGTCTCAAGGGGAATAAACGCATCTTAAGGACACGCTTACGTGGAGTGTAGAAACTCCAAATCTCTATGTTGAAATGTTAAGTTGTAATTAGGGTTAAATTAGGGATTCCACGGCGGGAAACCCTAAAATGAGCGCGGCGGCTCTTTGACCTAATGCTAGGGGTAAAATTGTAATTTTGCCTGCGGCGAGGCATTTGTGAAAATTAGGGTTTGTAGTTTGTAGTTTTGAAGTTGAGGACTATTGGCGCGGCGACCAAAAGCTAGACCTAACCTTCGGATGTGAAATTAACTATAAAGATGTGATGAAATTAAATATACATACAACGGCAGAAAATAAAGTGCGGAAAGATAAATGCGACAATTGTCTCGCAAAATTACATCCCATAAGCAGTTACAAATATGATAACTAAATATAAAACCGAAAATAAGTTTCAAATTGAACATAATAGCTGCAAGAAACAAAACAAACAAAAATGTCAGTATGTGGGGTTAGACGAAAACGAAATCAAAATTGAACGAGAAACAAGCCGTATGAATTTTGGAGGACTTTTATGGTCTTTTTAACCAAGGATTTAAATTTGTGAAAAGAGAGATTAATTTTAATTAAAAGAGTTTTGAGTTTTAAAAAAAAAATTTATTAATAAAAGGTGAAAGTTTGGTTAATTATTCTAAAAAAGGAGTTTTAGTGATAATATTTTGAAAAAAAGATTTAATCATTAAAAAAACAATTGGTTTAATTTAAAAAATCTTAATGTTAGTTAAAAACACGTTTTACTTTAAAGTTATAAAAAAAGTTTTATTATTTGAAAAAACATTTGATTATTTTATTTAAAAAGAGTTTTAATTAATTTGAAAAAGGTTTTTGGTTATAAAAAAGAAAGGGGCTTCTTGATTTTTTTTTAAAAAGATAAACAAAATAAAATAACAAATAGAAAAACAATAAATAATAAAAAAAGAGGGTTGGGCCGGTCATCACTCTTCTTCTCTCTGCTCTCTGAGTTTGGGTGTGTTCCTCTCCTTCTTGTTTGCCTCTCACGGATGTTATCTTCTTCTTCTTTTGCATGGCCGCCGATTTGTCTTCTTCATCTCTTTTTCCTGAAAAACATGAAAAGCAACACAAAAATTGTAATTATATTTTTTGATCCTTACGGAATGATGATGGCCGATGATGCTTTGTCCTGAGGCTAGAGGATTTTTTACGGGGTTTGCTTGGATTTTACGAAAAAGTTCCCTTTTTCTTGTTATGATTTTCGTCCCCTTTATACTTGATTTTTAAAAAAGAGGGTTGGGCCGGTCATCACTCTTCTTCTCTCTGCTCTCTGAGTTTGGGTGTGTTCCTCTCCTTCTTGTTTGCCTCTCACGGATGTTATCTTCTTCTTCTTTTGCATGGCCGCCGATTTGTCTTCTTCATCTCTTTTTCCTGAAAAACATGAAAAGCAACACAAAAATTGTAATTATATTTTTTGATCCTTACGGAATGATGATGGCCGATGATGCTTTGTCCTGAGGCTAGAGGATTTTTTACGGGGTTTGCTTGGATTTTACGAAAAAGTTCCCTTTTTCTTGTTATGATTTTCGTCCCCTTTATACTTGATTTTTAAATCTTTTTTAATCTCAGATTTAATTTGAATATCTCAATCTTTTTCAATCTCGGATTTGATTTGAGTAGATTTTTATGATGATTTCAGATTTGATTCAATGATGGTGATGCTGATTTTCTTATGATGATATGATCTTATTGATTTGATTTAACTCTATCTGGAATTCATTGGTATTGGATTAGATTAAAAAAGTGTTGAGATTTAAATTTAAAAAGTTAGCAAAGAAGATAAGAGTTTCAAGTTAAATAAAAATTAGAGTTTTAAGTTTAAAAAAAATGAGTTAGAATTTTAAAATAAAAAAATATTTGAATGTTGGTTTTAAAAAATGTTAGAATTATTTTAAAAACTGTTAGAATTTAATTTTAAAAGGAATTTAGATCTTAATTTTAAAAAAAAGGATAGATTTAATTTATAAAAAAAGGTTAGATTTAATTTTTTTAAAATAGTTAGAAAAAAGATTTAATTTTAAAAAGAAGTTAGAGAAAAAAAAAGATTTAATTTTAAAAGGAAGTTAGAGAAAAAATTTAATTTTTTTAAAAAAGTTAGAAAAAAAGATTTAACTTTATAAAAGTTAGAAAAAAGATTTAACTTTAAAAAGAAGTTAGAAAAAAATATTTAACTTTAAAAAAGTTAGAAAAAAAAAGATTTAGCTTTAAAAAAGTTAGAAAAAAAGTTTTAATTTTAAAAAGTTAGAAAAAAAGATTTAGCTTTAAAAAAGTTAGAAAAAAAAATTTAGCTTTAAAAAAGATAGAAAAAGATTTAACTTTAAAGAGGAGTTAGAAAAAAGATTTAAAAAAAAGTTAGAAAAAAGATTTAATTAAAAAGAAGTTAGATTTTTATTTTAAAAAAGGTATTAGAATTTGATTAAAAAATGTGTTAGAAATTAATTTAAAAAAGGTTATAAAAAAATTTACTCTTAAAGAAAAGAAAAAAAAAATTAAATTTTAATCTAAATCCTAAAAGTTAGTAAGAAGAGCTTAAAATGATTTAAATAAATAAACTAAATAGAAAAAAAAAGTTAATAAAAAAACATTAGTAAAGTTATAAAAAAAAAATTTAATTAAATTATTATTAGTTAAAAAAACAAGATTTAAAAAAAAAGGTTAATTTATTAAGTTAATCAGAATTTAAAATAAAAATAAAAAAGAAAGGGTAAAATTTGGGGTATTACAGTCGGCACAACACGAAGTTGAGAAAAACATATGACATCGCTGTCAGGCATCTGTTAAACAAACAGGCATCGAATTTGATGGCCGACTCAACCCGAAGTTGAGAAGAACATCCGACCTCGCTGTCAGGAATTAGTTAAACAAACAGGAATCGAACCCGAAGGTCGGATCAACCTGAAGTTGAGAAGAACATATGACCTAGCCGCCAGGCATCTGTTAAACAAACAGGCCTCAAACCCAAAGGCCGGCTCAACCTGAAGTTGAGAAGAACATCTGACCTCTCCGTCAGGCATCTGTTAAACAAACAGGCATCAATCCCGAAGGCCGTCTAAACCCTTAGTTGAGAAGAACACCTCACCTCGCTGTCAAACATCTGTTAAACAAACAAGCATCGAACCCGAAGGTCGGCTCAACTTGATGTTGAGAGGAACATTTGACCTCCCCGTCAGGCATCTGTTAAACCAAAAGGTGTGGAAACTGAAGGCCGTCTCAATCTTTAGTTGAGAAGAACATTTGACCTTGCCGTCAAACATTTGTTAAACAAACAGGCATCGAACCCGAAGGCCGGCTCAACTTGAAGTTGAGAGGAACATCTGACCTCCCCATCATGAATTAGTTAAAAAAATAGGCATCGAACCCGAAGGTCGGCACAACACGAAGTTGAGAAGAACATCTGACCTCGCTGTCAGGCATTAGTTAAACAAACAGGCATCAAATTTGATGGTTGACTCAACCCGAAGTTGAGAAGCACATCCAACCTCGCTGTCACGCATTAGTTAAACAAACAGGAATCGAACCCGAAGGCCAGTACATCACGAAGTTGAGAAGAAGATCTGACCTCGTCGTCAGGCATCTGTTAAACAAACGGGCATCAAACCTGAAGGCCGACTCAACACGAAGTTGAGAGGAACACCTGACCTCGCCGTCAGGCATTTGTTAAACAAACAGGCATCGAACCCGAAGGTCGGCTTAACATGAAGTTGAGAGGAACATTTCACTTCACTGTCAAGCATCTGTTAAACAAACAGGCATCAAATCCGAAGGGCGGCTCAACCCGAAGTTGAGAAGAACATCTGACCTCACTATCAAGCATCTCTTAAACAAACAGGCATCGAACCCGAAGGGCGGCTCAACCCGAAGTTGATAAGAACATTAGACCTCGCCGTCAGGCGTCTGTTAGACAAACAGGCATCGAACCCGAAGGCCGGCTCAACCCGAAGTAGAGCAGAACATTTGACCTCTCCGTCAGGCATATGTTAAACAAACAGGCATCAACTCGAAGGCCGTCTCAATCCTTAGTTGAGAAGAACATCTGACCTCACTGTCAGGCATCTGTTAAACAAACAGGCATCGATTTGATGGCCGACTCAACCCGAAGATGAGAAGAACATCCGTCCTTGGTGTCAGGCATTAGTTAAACAAACAGGAATCAAACCAGAAGGCCGGCTCAACCCGAACTTGAGAAGAACATCTGACCTAGCCGCCAGGCATCTGTTAAAAAAATAGGCATCAAACCCAAAGGTCGGCTCAACCCGAAGTTGAGAAGAACATCTGACCTCACCCTCAGGCATCTGTTAAACAAACAAGCATCGAACCCGAAGGTCAGCTCAACTTGAAGTTGAGAGGAACATCTGACCTCCCCATCAGGCATCTGTTAAACAAAAAGGTGTGGAACTTGAAGGCCGTCTCAATCCTTAGTTGAGAAGAACATCTGACCTTGCTGTCAAACATTTGTTAAACAAACAGGCGTCGAACCCGAAGGTCGGCACAACACGAAGTTGAGAAGAACATCTGACCTCGCTGTCAGGCATCAGTTAAACAAACAGGCAACGAATTTGATGGTTGACTCAACCCGAAGTTGAGAAGAACATCCGACCTCGCTGTCAGGCATTAGTTAAACAAACAGGAATTGAACCCGAAGGCCGGCACAACACGAAATTGAGAAGAACATCTGAACTCGCCGTCAGGCATCTGTTAAATAAACAGGCATCGAACCTGAAGGCCGGATCAACACGAAGTTGAGAGGAACACCTGATCTCGCCGTCAGGCATCTATTAAACAAACAGGCATCGAACCCGAAGGTCGGTTTAACATGAAGTTGAGAAGAACATTTGACTTCACTGTCAAGCATCTATTAAACAAACAGGCATCAAATCCGAAGGCCGGCTCAACCCGAAGTTGAGAAGAACATCTGACCTCACTGTCAGGCATCTCTTAAACAAACAGGAATCGAACCCGAAGGGCGGCTCAACCCGAAGTTGATAAGAACATCTTACCTCGCTGTCAGGCATCTGTTAAACAAACAGGCATCGAACCCGAAGGCCGGCTCAACATGAAGTTGAGAGGAACATCTGACCTAGCCGTCAAGCATCTGTTAAACAAACAGGCATCGAACCCGAAGGCCGGCTCAACATGAAGTTAAGAGGAACATTTGACTTCACTATCAAGCATCTGTTAAACAAACAGACATCAAATCCGAACGCCGGCTCAACCCGAAGTTGAGGAGAACATCTGACTTCATCGTCAGGCATCTGTTAAACAAACAGGCATCGAACCCAAATGGCGGCTCAACCCGAAGTTGATAAGAACATTAGACCTCGCCGTCAGGCATCTGTTAAACCAAAAGGCATCAAACCCGAAGGCCGGCTAAACCCGAAGTAGAGAAGAACATTTGACCTCACCGTCAGGCATATGTTAAACAAACAGACATCAACTCGAAGGTCGTCTCAATCCTTAGTTGAGAAGAACATCTGACCTTGACGTCAAACATATGTTAAACAAACAGGCATCGAACCCGAAGGCCAGCTCAAATTGAAGTTGACAGGAACATCTGACCTCCTCATCAGGTATTAGTTAAACAAACAGGCATCGAACCCGAAGGCCGGCACAACACGAAGTTGAGAAAAACATATGACATCACTTTCAGGCATCTGTTAAACAAACAGGCATCGAATTTGATGGCCGACTCAACCCGAAGTTGGGAAGAACATCCGACCTCGCTGTCAGGCATTAGTTAAACAAACAGGAATCGAACCCGAAGGCCGGATCAACCCGAAGTTGAGAAGAACATCTGACCTAGCCGCCAGGCATCTGTTAAACAAACAAGCCTCAAACCCAAAGGCCGGCTCAACCCGAAGTTGAGAAGAACATCTGACCTCCCCGTCAGGCATATGTTAAACAAACAGGCATCAAACCCGAAGGCCGTCTAAACCCTTAGTTGACAAGAACATCTCACCTCGCCGTCAAACATCTGTTAAACAAAAAAGCATCGAACCCGAAGGTCGGCTCAACTTGAAGTTGAGAGGAACATTTTACCTCCCCGTCAGGCATCTGTTAAACCAAAAGGTGTGGAACCTGAAGGTCGTCTCAATCCTTAGTTGAGAAGAACATCTGACCTTGCCGTCAAACATTTGTTAAACAAACAGGCATCGAACCCGAAGGCCGGCTCAACTTGAAGTTGAGAGGAACATCTGACCTCCCCATCATGAATTAGTTAAAAAAACAGGCATCAAACCCGAAGGTCGGCACAACACGAATTTGAGAAGAACATCTGACCTCGCTGTCAGGCATTAGTTAAACAAACAGGCATCAAATTTGATGGTTGACTCAACCCTAAGTTGAGAAGCACATCCAACCTCGTTGTCAGGCATTAGTTAATCAAACATTAATCGAACCCGAAGGCCAGTACATCACGAAGTTGAGAAGAAGATCTGACCTCGTCGTCAGGCATCTGTTAAACAAACAGGCATCGAACCCGAAGGCCGGCTCAACACGAAGTTGAGAGGAACACCTGACCTCGCCGTCAGGCATCTGTTAAACAAACAGGCATCGAACCCGAAGGTCGGCTTAACATGAAGTTGAGAGGAACATTTGACTTCACTGTCAAGCATCTGTTAAACAAACAGGCATCAAATCCGAAGGGCGGCTCAACCCGAAGTTGAGAAGAACATCTGACCTCACTATCAGGCATCTCTTAAACAAACAGGCATCGAACCCGAAGGGCGGCTCAACCCGAAGTTGATAAGAATATCTTACCTCTCCATCAGGTATCTGTTAAACAAACAGGCATCGAACCCAAAGGCCGGCTCAACTTGAAGTTGAGAGGAACATATGACCTCCCCATCAGGCATTAGTTAAACAAACAGGCATCGAACCCGAAGGCCGGCACAACACAAAGTTGAGAAGAACATCTGAGCTCGCTTTCAGGAATTAGTTAAACAAACAGGAATCGAACCAGAAGGCCGGCTCAACCCGAAGATCAGAAGAACATCTGACCTAGCCGCCAGGCATCTATTAAAAAAACAGGCATCGAACCCAAAGGCCGGCTTAACCCAAAGTTGAGAAGAACATCTGACCTCACCATCAAGCATCTGTTAAAGAAACAAGCATCGAACCCGAAGTTCGGCTCAACTTGAAGTTGAGAGGAACATCTGACCTCCCCGTCAGGCATCTGTTAAACAAAAAGGTGTGGAACCCGAAGGCCGTCTCAATCCTTAGTTGAGAAGAACATCTGACCTTGCCGTCAAACATTTGTTAAACAAACAGGCATCGAACCCGAAGGTCGTCTCAACTTGAAGTTGAGAGGAACATCTGACTTCCCCACCAGGAATTAGTTAAGAAATCAGGCATCGAACCCGAAGGTCGGCACAACACGAAGTTGAGAAGAATATCTGACCTCGTTGTCAGGCATCAGTTCAAAAAACAGGCATCGAATTTGATGGTTGACTCAACCCGAAGTTGAGAAGAACATCCGACCTCGCTGTCAGGCATTAGTTAAACAAACAGGAATCGAACCCGAAGGCCGGCACAACACGAAATTGAGAAGAACATCTGACCTCGCCGTTAGGCATGTGTTAAACAAACAGGCATCGAACCCGAAGGCCGGCTCAACATGAAGTTGAGAAGAACACCTAACCTCGCCGTCAGGCATCTGTTAAAAAAACAGGCATCGAACCCGAAGGTCGGCTTAACATGAAGTTGAGAGGAACATTTGACTTCACTGTCAAGCATCTGTTAAACAAACAGGCATCAAATCCGAATGCCGGCTCAACCCGAAGTTGAGAAGAACATCTGACCTCACTGTCAGGCATCTCTTAAACAAACAGGCATCGAACCCGAAGGGCGGCTCAACTCGAAGTTGATAAGAACATCTTACCTCGCCGTCAGGCATCTGTTAAACAAACAGGCATCGAACCCGAAGGCCGGCTCAACACAAAGTTGAGAGGAACATCTGACCTAGTCGTCAAGCATCTGTTAAACAAACAGGCATCGAACGCGAAGGTCGGCTCAACATGAAGTTAAGAGGAACATTTGAATTCACTATCAAGCATTTGTTAAACAAACAGACATCAAATCCGATGGCCGACTCAACCCGATGTTGAGAAGAACATCTGACCTCGCCGTCAAGCATCTGTTAAACAAACAGGCATCGAACCCGAAGGCCGGCTCAACCCGAAGTTGAGAAGAACATTTGACCTCGCCATCAGGCATATTTTAAACAAACAGGCAACAAACCTGAAGGCCGTCTCAATCCTTAGTTGAGAAGAACATCTGACCTCGCCGTCAAACATCTGTTAAACAAACAGTCATCGAACCCGAAGGCCGGCTCAACCCTAAGTTGAGAAGAACATCTCACCTCGCAGTCAAACATTTGTTAAACAAACAAGCATCGAACGCGAAGGTCGGCTCAACTTGAAGTTGAGAGGAACATTTGACCTCCCCGTCAGGCATCTGTTAAACAAAAAGGTGTGGAAACTGAAGGCCGTCTCAATCCTTAGTTGAGAAGAACATCTGACCTTGTCGTCAAACTTTTGTTAAACAAACAGGCATCGAACCTGAAGGCCGGCTCAACTTGAAGTTGATAGGAACATCTTACCTCCCCATCATGAATTAGTTAAAAAAACAGGCATCGAACACGAAGTTGAAAAGAACATCTGACCTCGCTGTCAAGCATCAGTTAAACAAACAGGCATCGAATTTGATGGTTGACTCAACCCGAGGTTGAGAAGAACATCCGACCTCGCTGTCAGGCATTAGTTAAACAAACAGGAATCGAACCCGAAGGCCGGATCAACCCGAAGTTGAGAAGAACATCTGACCTAGCCGCCAGGCATCTTTTAAACAAATAGCATCAAACCAAAAGGTCGGCTCAACACGAAGTTGAGAGGAACATCTGACCTCGCTATCAGGCATCTTTTAATCAAACAGGCATCGAATCTGAAGGTCGGCTTAACATGAAGTTGAGAGGAACATTTGACTTCACTGTCAAGAATCTGTTAAACAAACAGACATCAAATCCGAAGGCCGGCTCAACCCGAATTTGAGAAGAACATCTGACCTCCCCGTCAGGCATCTGTTAAACAAACAGGCATCGACCCCGAAGGGCGGCTCAACCCGAAGTTGATAAGAACATTAGACCTCGCTTTCAGGCATCTGTTAAACAAACAGGCATCGAACCCGAAGGCCGGCTCAACCTAAAGTTGAGAAGAACATTTGACCTCACCGTCAGGAATCTGTTAAACAAACAGGCATCAACCCGAAGGCTGTCCCAATCCTTAGTTGAGAAGAACATCTAACCTCGCCGTCAAATATCTGATAAAAAAACAGGCATCAAACCCGAACGCCGGCTCAAATTGAAGTTGACATGAACATTTGACCTCCCCATCAAGCATTAGTTAAACAAACAGGCATCGAACCCGAAGGCCGGCACAACACGAAGTTGAGAAAAACAACTGACATCGCTGTCAGGCATCTGTTAAACAAACAGGCATCGGATTTGATGGCCGACTCAACCCGAACTTGAGAAGAACATCCGACCTCGCTTCAGGCATTAGTTAAACAAACAGGAATCGAGCCCGAAGGCCGGATCAACCCGAAGTTGAGAAGAACATCTGACCTTGCCGCCAGGCATCTGTTAAAAAAACAGACATCAAACCCAAAGGCCGACTCAACCCGAAGTTAAGAAGAACATCTGACCTCGTCGTCAGGCATCTGTTAAACAAACAGGCATCGAACCCGAATGCTGTCTTAACCCTTAGTTGAAAAGAACATCTGTCCTCGTCGTCAAAAATTTGTTAAACAAACAGGTATCGAACCCGAAGGTCGGTCGGCTCAACTTGAAGTTGAGAGGAACATTTGACCTCCCCATCAGGCATTAGTTAAATAAATAGGCATCGAACCCGAAGGCCGGGACAACACGAAGTTGAGAAGAACATCTGACCTCGCCGTCAGGCATTTGTTAAACAAACAGGCATCAAACCCGTTGGTCGTCTCAACACGAAGTTGATAGGAACATCTGAACTCGCCGTCAGGCATCTGTTAAACAAATAGGCATCGAACCCGAAGGTCAGCTCACCATGAAGTTGAGAGGAACATTTGACTTCACTGTCAAGCATCTGTTAAACAAACAGGCATCAAATCCGAAGGCCGACTCAACCCGAAGTTTAGAAGAACATCTGACCTCACTGTCAGGCATCTCTTAAACAAACAGGCAACGAACCCGAAGGGCGGGTCAATCCGAAGTTGAGAGGAACATATGACCTAGCCGTCAGGCATCTGTTAAAGAAATAGGCATCGAACCCGAAGGCCGACTCAACACGAAGTTGAGAGGAACATATGACCTAGCCTTCAGGCATCTGTTAAAGAAATAGGCATCGAACCCGAAGGCCGACTCAACACGAAGTTGAGAGGAACATATGACCTAGCCATCAGGCATCTGTTAAACAAACAGGCATCGAACCCGAAGGTCGACTCAAACTGAAGTTGAGAGGAACATTTGACTTCACTATCAAGCATCTGTTAAACAAACAGGCATCAAATCCGAAGGCCGACTCAACCCGAAGTTGATAAGAACATCCGACCTCGCTGTCAAGCATCTGTTAAACAAACAAGCATCGAACCCGAAGGCCGGCTCAACCCGAAGTTGAGAAGAACATCTGACCTCCTCATCAGGCATATGTTAAACAAACAGGCATCGAATCCGAAGGCCGTTACAACACGAAGTTGAGAAGAACATCTTACCTCGCCAACAGGCATCTGTTAAACAAACAGGCATCGAACCCGAAGGCCGACTCAACATGAAGTTGAGAGGAACATTTGACCTCGCCGTCAAGCATCTGTTAAACAAACAGGCATCGAACCCGAAGGTCGGCTTAACATGAAGTTGAGAGGAACATTTGAACTCACTGTCAAGCAAATGTTAAACAAACAGGCATCAAATCTGAAGGCCGGCTCAACCCGGAGTTGAGAAGAACATCTGACCTCACTGTCTGGCATCTCTTAAACAAACAGGCATCGAACCCGAAGGGCGGCTCAACCCGAAGTTGATAAGAACATCTTACCTCACCGTCAGGCATCTGTTAAACAAACAGGCATCGAACCCGAAGGCCAGCTAAACGTGAAGTTGAAGGGAACATCTGAACTAGCCGTCAGGCATCTGTTAAACAAACAGGCATCAAACCCAAAGGTCGGCTCAACATGAAGTTAAGAGGAACATTTGACTTCACTATTAAGCATCTGTTAAACAAACAGACATAAAATCCAAAGGCCGGCTCAACTTGAAGTTGAGAAGAACATCTGACCTCACCGTCAGGCATCTGTTAAACAAACAGGCATCGAACTCGAAGGGCGGCTCAACCCGAAGTTAATAAGAACATTAGACCTCGCCGTCAGGCATCTATTAAACAAACAGGCATCAAACCCGAAGGTCGGCTCAACCCGAAGTTGAGAAGAACAGTTAACCTCGCCGTCAGGCATCTGTTAAACAAACAAGCATCAACCCGAAGGTCGTCTCAATCCTTAGTTGAGAAGAACATCTGACCTTGCCGTCAAACATCTGTTAAAAAAACAGGCATCGAACCCGAAGGCCGGCTCAACCCGAAGTTGAGAAGAACATTTGACCTCGCCGTTAGGCATCTGTTAAACAAACAGGCATCAACCCGAAGGTCGTCTCAATCCTTAGTTGAGAAGAACATCTGACCTTGCCGTCAAACATCTGTTAAACAAACAGGCATCGAACCCGAAGGCCGGCTCAATTTGAAGTTGAGAGGAACATCTGACCTCCCCATCAGGCATTAGTTAAACAAACAGGCATCGAACCCAAAGGCCGGCACAACACGAAGTTGAGAAGAACATATGACCTCGTTGTCAGGCATCTGTTAAACAAACAAGCATCGAATTTGATGGTCGATTCAACCCGAAGTTGAGAAGAACATCCGACCTCGCTGTCAGGCATTAGTTAAACAAACAGGAATCAAAACCCGAAGGCCGGCTCAACCCGAAGTTGAAAAGAACATCTGACCTCGCCGTTAGGCATCTGTTAAACAAACTGGCATCAAACCCGAAGGCCGTCTCAACCCTTAATAGAGAAGAACATCTGACCTCGTCGTCAAACATCTATTAAACAAACATGTATCAAACCCGAAGATTGGCCGGCTCAACTTGAAGTTGAGAGGAACATCTGACCTCCCCATCAGGCATTAGTTAAACAAACAGGCATCGAACCCGAAGGCCGGCACAACACGAAGTTGAGAAGAATATCTGACCTCACCGTGAGGCATCTGTTAAACAAACAGGCATCGAACCCGAAGGTCGTCTCAACACGAAGTAGAGAGGAACATCTGACCTCGCTGTCCGGCATCTGTTAAACTACCAGGCAGCGAACCTGAAGTTCAGCTCAACATGAATTGAGAGGAACATTTGACTTCTATGTCAAGCATCGTTTAAACAAACATACATCAAATCTGAAGGCCGGCTCAACCCGAAGTTGAGAAGAACATCTAACCTCACTGTAAGGCATCTCTTAAACAAACAAGCATCAACCCCGACGGGCGGCTGAACCCGAAGTTGATAAGAACATCTTACCTCACCTTCAGGCATCTGTTAAACAAATAGGCATCGAACCCGAAGGCCGGCTCAACACGAAGTTGAGAGGAACATCTGACCTAGCCGTCAGGCATCTGTTAAACAAACAGGCATCGAACCCGAAGGTCAGCTCAACATGAAGTTGAGAGGAACATTTGACTTCACTACCAAGCATCTGTTAAACAAACAAACATCAAATCCGAAGGCCGGCTCAACCTGAAGTTGGGAAGAACATCTGACCTCACCGTCAGGCATCGAACCCGAAGGGCGGCTCAACCCGAAGTTGATAAGAACATTACACCTCGCCGTCAGGCATCTGTTAAACAAACAGGCATCGAACCCGAAGGCCGGCTCAACCCGAAGTTGAGAAGAACATTTGACCTCGCCGTGAGGCATCTATTAAACAAACAGGCATCAACCCGAAGGCCGTCTCAATCCTTAGTTGAGAAGAACATCTGACCTCGCTGTCAAACATTTGTTAAATAAACACGCATCGAACCCGAAGGCCGGCTAAACTTGAAGTTGAGAGGAACATCTGACCTCCCCATCAGGCATTAGTTAAACAAACAGGCATCGAACCCGAAGGCCGGCACAACACGAAGTTGAGAAGAACATCTGACCTAGCTATCAGGCATCTGTTAAACAAACAGGCATCGAATTTGTTGGCCGACTCAACCCGAAGTTGAGAAGAACATCCGACCTCGCTGTCAAGCATTAGTTAAAAAAACAGGAATCGAACCCGAAGGCCGGCTCAACCCGAAGTTGAGAAGAACATTTGACCTAGCCGCCAGGCATCTGTTAAACAAACAGGCATCAAACCCAAAGGCCGGCTCAACCCGAAGTTGAGAAGAACATCTGACCTTGCCGTCAGGCATCTGTTAAACAAACAGGCATCAAACCCGAAGGCCATCTCAATCCTTAGATGAGAAGTACATCTGACCTCGTCGTCCAACATCTGTTAAACAAACAGGTTTCGAACCCGAAGGTCGGCCGGCTCAAGTTGAAGTTTAAAGGAACATCTGACCTCCCCATCAAGCATTAGTTAAACAAACAGACATCGAACTCGAAGGCCGGCACAACACGAAGTTGAGAAGAACATCTGACCTCGCCGTCAGACATCTGTTAAACAAACAGGCATCGAACCCGAAGGTCGTCTCAACACGAAGTTGAGAGGAACATCTGACCTCGCTGTCAGGCATCTATTAAACAAACAGGCATCGAACCCGAAGGTCGGCTCAACATGAAGTTGAGAGGAACATATGAATTCACTATCAAGCATCTGCTAAACAAATAGATATCGAATCCGAAGGCCGGGTCAACCCGAAGTTGAGAAGAACATCTAATCTCACCGTCAAGCATCTGTTAAAAAAACAGGCATCATACTCGAAGGGCGGCTCAACCCGAATTTGAGAAGAACATATGACCTGACTATCAGGCATCTCTTAAACAAACAGGCATCAAACCCAAAGGGCGGCTCAACTCGAAGTTGATAAGAACATCTTACCTCCCCGTCAGGCATCTGTTAAAGAAATCGGCATTGAACCCGAAGGCCGGCTCAACACGAAGTTGAGAGGAACATATGACCTAGCCGTCAGGCATCTGTTAAACAAACAGGCATCGAACCCGAAGGTCGACTCAAACTGAAGTTGATAGGAACATTTGACTTCACTATCAAGCATCTGTTAAACAAACAGACGACAAATCCGAAGGCCGTCTCAACCCGAAATTGAGAAGAACATCTGATCTCGCCGTCAGGCATCTGTTAAACAAACAGGCATCGAACCCGAAGGCCGGCTCAACACGAAGTTGAGAGGAACATATGACCTAGCCGTCAGGCATCTATTAAACAAACAGACATCGAACCCGAAGGTCGGCTCAACATGAAGTTGAAAGAAACATTTGACTTCACTATCAAGCATCTGTTAAACAAACAGACATCAAATCCGAAGGCCGGCTCAACCCGAAGTTGAGAAGAACATCTGATCTCACCGTCAGGCATCTGATAAACAAACAGGCAACGTACCCGAAGGGCGGCTCAACCCGAAGTTGAGAAGAACATCTGACAGCCTCCAGGCATCTGTTAAACAAACAGGCATCGAAACCAAAGGCCGGCTCAACCCGAAGTTGAGAAGAACATCTGACCTCGCCGTCAGGCATATGTTAAACAAAAAGGTGTGGAACCTGAAGGCCGTCTCAATCCTTAGTTGAGAAGAACATTTGACCCCTTCCATCAAACATTTGTTAAACAAACAGACATCGAACCCGAAGGTCGGCTCAACTTGAAGTTGAGAGGAACATCTGACCTCCCCATCAGGCATTAGTAAAAAAAAGAGGCATCGAACCCGAAGGTCGGCAGAACACGAAGTTGAGAAGAATATCTGACCTTGCTGTCAGGCATCAGTTAAACAAACAGGCATCGAATTTGATGGTTGACTCAACACGAAGTTGAGAAGAACATCCGACCTTGCTTTCAGGCATTAGTTAAACAAACAGGAATCGAACCTGAAGGCCGACTCAACCCGAAGTTAAGAAGAACATCTGACCTAGCCGTCAGGCATTTGTTAAACAAACAGGCATCCAACTCGAATGTCGGCTCAACTTGAAGTTGAGAGGAACATCTGACCTCCCCATCAGGCATTAATTAAACAAACAGGCATCGGACCCAAAGGCCGTCTCAACCCGAAGTTGAGAAGAACATCTGACCTCGCCTTCAAACATCTGTTAAACAAACAGGCATCAAACCCGAAGGTCGGCTCAACTTGAAGTTGAGAGGAACATCTGACCTCCCCATCAGGCATTAGTTAAACAAACAGGCATCGAACCCGAAGGCTGGCACAACACGAAGTTGAGAAGAACATTTGACCTCGCCGTGAGGCATCTGTTAAACAAACAGGCATCGAACTCGAAGGCCGACTCAACACGAAGTTGAGAGGAACATTTGACCTCTCCGTCAGGCATCTGTTAAACAAACAGGCATCGAATCCGAAGGTCGGCTTAACATGAAGTTGAGAGGAACATTTGACTTCACTGTACAGGCATCAAATCCGAAGGCCGGCTCAACCCGAAGTTGAGAAGAACATCTGACCTCACTCTCAGGCATCTCTTAAACAAACATGCATCGAACCCGAAGGCCGGCTCAATACGAAGTTGAGAGGAACATCTGACCTAGTCGTCTGGCATCTGTTAAACAAACAGGCATCAAACACGAAGGTCGGCTCAACCTGAAAATGAGAGGAACATTTGACTTCACTATCAAGCATCTGTTAAACAAGCAGACATCAAATCTGAAGGCCGCCTCAACCCGAAGTTGATAAGAACATCTGACCTCACCGTGGGTGCAAGAACGAAGTCCTGGAAAGTAAAGCATCTCAACGGAGGATCGTAGAACTGCAACAGGGCGTGCAACCCATTCAACTCAAACGCGGAGGGTTTACGAACCAAACTGTTACACCCCAAAATTTGACCAACATTTATTCACCCATCAAGTGTTTGAAGGTTGATACCTTCATCAAAAAGTTCAAGAGATCCTAAGAAGAATTGGTTGAAACCAGAGTTGTGTGCCTCATAACTTGAGAGTTGTGGGAACTCCTCAGATGATTCTGAGACTTTGAGAATGAACTTGAAGATTTGAGAAAGCCTATGAGATGTCTTGAAAGCCATCATGAAGCCCAGAAAGGTCATTATGCAAGAATTCAGAAGATTCAACCATGAATGGTAGAACTAGGGTTTTGACTGGGTCAACCCTAGGTCAACTGCAGATTTGGAGAAGGTTGAGACCTAATCCAAGGGCCATGAGATCATGGAATGATGTATGGAGATGTTATAAAGATGATTCCTAGACCAACTCATCATGATTGAGGAGTTTGAGAAGTTTTAAGCCAGGGTTTCCAAGGATGGACAGTGAAAAAACCCTAATTTGATCCCCATCTTCCAGGCAGTTTTAGCTCAAGATGTGATTGTCATATCATCTTCCCCACAACATGAATGTTGTAGAGCTTGTTCTTAGATTTAATTTGAGTGGTAGAAGTCCTTGATAGGATTTGCAGAGCTCAAGTTATGGTTTTGACAAATTACAGGTCATCTGAGGTGTGTGAATCTGGGTCCTTGAAAGTCACCCAACTTGGAGACAACTTTTGCCCTAGTAGGATGATTCCTATGATCTCTTGGTAAACATGAATGTTGAAGATCATCTTCTTAGCTTTCTAGAGAGTACTATAAGTACTTGATAGGATTTGTAGAACTCAACTTATGGCTTATAACTTAAATGGATCCAAGTTGGAAATTGGTTTGGGAGATCTATGAATCCAAAATAGGTCATCCAATATGTCATTTTGAATCCAAACATCATTTTAAGAACAATGTTTTAAATACATTTTTGATTTGAGGTCTAAAAATGGGGGTTACTTTGTAATGTTGTTACTTGCATAATAAGGAACCTTTGGAAAACTTCACATAAGGCAAGGTTGAGCTGGTTTTTTGCACATTCCATTTCAATATCTCACAAGGGGAGATTTTGGCACAAAATTAAGGTCTTAATGCATGAGATGAGATCATTCCAATATGTCTTCAAGTGAGATTTTCCATGATATTCTAGCTCATTCTAGATAGTTCTAGACTCTTCCATTGGTTGTCATATAAAGAGTAGATCAAGCTGTGATCAAAGGTTGGTGAATTCAGTGGTGAAGAGTGAAGGAGAAAGTGATATTCAAGTTTTCTTCAAAAGCAAGCAAGGTCACTAATTCATCTTTAGAGGTTTCTTCCATCAAAACTATTGCAAACAGAAAGGAGTACTCCATTGGAGGAGTAGTTGGAAGAAAGGACAAGCTCTGAATCAAGCTCTACACACCTCTACCATTGATACTTGACAGGTTTGGATTCCTCTCCATACCTCTTTATTTATGCACATTCCATTAGAGTTCTAGGGTTAAACTTGTTAAGATAAGATAGATGATTGTTTTCTGAGAATTAGAGAAAGTTTCATGAGGTTCCATAGCAGACCCTAGTTTCTTTCAGTTTCAAGAATGAGTCGTGTGTTGAGTATTAATTGATATGTTATGGTTTAGATTGGTGAGGGTAACATAAGGAACAAGATTACACCATTAGATTTGAGTTTCATCAAGGTTGATATCAGTGTAATATGTTGAAACCCTAACCTTGATGCATTCTGTTTGAGAGATATAGGAGGTTTTAGTGAGAACTATTGATACCATCGTGTTCAGGGAAAGAAATGGAGCAAATTTGGTCTTTGGATCGTGGCTTTTCATGGCCATATGAGAGAGAACGAGCGTGAAGAAATTCGTGCATGGATTCTGTTTTTGCTGAAAACCCTAGGTTGAGTTGGAGAAGACAACTCGAGGACCGTTGGATCTTTCTTCTTTAGTTGACTGGTTAACCTCATCCTACGGCTGGAATTCAAAATCAGAAACGGAGGGAATTGCCTAAGCTGCAACGCAGCGTTTAACTAAATGAGAAACCCTGGGCCACTGCTATTCACACCCTCAAACCAAGGCCGAATGAAAATAACACGTTAAATGGTTGCTATTCATACCGTCCTCGTATTAATTTTCTTTTTAATTTTTCAAGTGATTTCTGATAACAAGTGGGCCTGTGCGCCTTCGCTATTCGAACCCCCCATCCCTGGCCCATCTGAATAATAACTAGGCGCCTATTCTTTTGACACCCCCCCTCCCATTTATTTTTGTATTCTTGAATTTCATTTCTTTCATATTTTCTTGTTTGTAAATAAATCATATAAAATCCAAAAATAGATATTTTTCATTTCTTGTTTTTTCTATAGGTTTATAATTTTGTGTAGAAAATTAATAAAAATAAAAATTCCATTTTATTTTTAGTTTTATATTTTTAGAATATTATTCTTTTAAAAAGCTTTTTATAAGGCTTAGTTTGATACTCAATTTTGTAGAATTTATTTTAGGACATTCCCTTAATCTTTTTGATTAATTCTTTTTAGTGTGATTAGATATTGAGCCTTAGTTCCCATAGGATTTAGTTCATGATTTTTAGATTAAAATTTTAGTTTGTTTAGGTTAGCATTAGGGTACCAAATTAGGGTTTAGGTTTAGCACATGTGAAGTAAATCATTTTCTTTTAGGAGTTTTGACTTGTTTTTTTTTTTGGGTATGGGACTATTGGGCTAGTATGGGTAAGTATGATAGACCCTTGTGAATAAGTGTTAGATTTTTCCCCCTTGCTTTAGTATTTTCAAGTATTTTCTGAAGTTGACTGATTGTATTGACTGTCTGTGTGATACTTGCCTATCTCTGGGGTTTATCTTTGGGGAATTGTTGTGGGGGCTTGGTTTGCTTTGAATACCTTGTTGAAGGAGCATGATGAAGGAGAAGATTGAAGATCAAGACCCAGAGACCCAGAGGTTGGAGCTTGTTCTCTGTTTGTGAGGTTTGAGATCCTGAAGTTTGAGGGAAATTCATGGTACTTTCCTGAGGAAGGCACTATGGATGTCTTTCATTCTTTCTTCTCACCTCTTTCTTAAGTATCCAATGATGTTGGAGCCTCCATGTGAGTTTAGTTTCTCCTGAGGAGGAATGTAAACTGATCACAGTTGTTGAGCCACATGGGATACAATTCCTAAGTGGAAGCCTCCTAGTACTTTCCTGAGGAAGGTCCTATGGGTCTGTTCACTTAGTTCCCCTAGTTCATATAGGTTTTCGTAAGTATCCAATGATGTCGGAGCCTTCATGTGAGTTTAGTTTCTCCTGAGGAGGAATGTAAACTGATCACAGTTGTTGAGCCACATGGGATACGATTCCTAAGTGGAAGCCTCCTAGTACTTTCCTGAGGAAGGTCCTATGGGTCTGTTCACTTAGTTCCCCTAGTTCATATAGGTTTTCGTAAGTATCCAATGATGTTGGAGCCTTCATGTGAGTTTAGTTTCTCCTGAGGAGGAATGTAAACTGATCACAGTTGTTGAGCCACATAGGATATGATTCCTGAGTATAAGCCTCCTAGTGCTCTCCTGAGGAAGGCACTATGAGTCTGCCTACTTAGCTCCCTTTCTTTGGTAAGCTTGTTTTGAAGCTTGAAGACTGGGATTGATTTCTCTTGTGTAGGGTTTTGCTTTAGGGCTTTGCTTAGATTTGATTAGGGTTCTGTTTTAGGATTAGGAAGAGCTTAGATGTAGATAATTTCTTTCTCAAGCATGTGGTTTGTTAGCCTGATGGCACTTCATGTCTTTTATCTGTTTATTGCTTGATAGCGTGTTGTTTATTTTTCAGTATGATTACTGTTATTTCATGACTGGCTTGAGGTCGAGACGAGCTTGTGGAGGCTGAAGCCCCACACACATTTCCTCCCTCACTTGCATTGCATGCATTTTACTGTTAAGCTGATGCTTTGTCTGTTTTGGTGTATCATTGACATGATCCCTTAGGACTCTCATTCCCTTTGATAAGGATTTGATGATAGACTTTTAGGTTGAAACCTATGCATGACAATATCTAGGAGTTCCCTGTTCAAACCTCAACCATAGGATGAATCCATGGCATGATAACAGTAGGACTTGATAGTCTCCCTCCTAGTTGGGCCTGTTCTCTTCTCATCTCAAAACAGTTTAAGATACAGTAATCATGAATGATTTCTTTCGTACGTTACGAGCCTTAAGCTATCTGAGAAAGGATTGTGGGAGAGTTTCTTTTCCATAGTCTGGATGTTTAGTATGGTACCCTTTGGGTGACATGCGATGCATTCACTCTCAGGTCATAGTCTCTAGTGCGGTTGAAATCGCAAACACAATAAAAAACACTTCTTTCAAAACAGGAAATAAACCGTAGTTTCCCGAACTACGTGAGCTCCGATCTCTCATACCTGTTGAGAGTACGTAGGCACAATACTGATGTATTGGCGAGCTACCTTCCCCCATAACCCTTCGTAGGCCGAACTACGTTGACTCTGATTTATCATTCTCTGATGAGAATACGTAGGCATAAAGTGCGACGCTTTGCCGAGTCATTTTTCTTTTCTTTTTCAGCCAGCCTTGATAGGTAGATAGAATAAAACCAACCCGTCCAAGTAAACAAACAAGCGTGGATCCCGTCGAGTACGACGGACGTGAGGGGTGCTAATACCTTCCCCTTGCGTAACCGACTCCCGAACCCAGACAATGGTTGCGATGACCTTGTCTTACCCTTTTTTCGTTAGGTTTTTCCGATCGTTTCCTTTCCCGCTCTGAGGGATAAATAACAAAAGGTGGCGACTCTTCTGTTGTGCCAGCACCTCATTTTCGCACAAGCGACACAAATTGAGCAGTTTACCGTAAGAATTTCTGAATTCCTCTCTCACAGAATCATCTGCCAAAGCAATCAAACCAGTCAGCTGAACAACATCAGGAGTGGGGAGTCTGTAAGCCACAGTCTTCCTCAAAGAACCCATAATAGCACAATAGAAGGCAAGAAATCCTGAATCGGGGGAAACGGTACCTGCAACACAGACACACGTTAATGAAATGCAAATGGGTATGCAAAGCAATGTAAAATGCAATCATGCAGCAGGAGATCAAGACAACTGTGCTGTCGAGAAGATGAAGATTCTGTATCAACAAAACCACAATACTGCTCTGTCAAGAACAACCGTATCTCTGATGAGAAGTAACCCTGATATCGGACCGTAAACCTGCTCTGTCAAGAACACACATATATCTGATGATGAGGAGAAACCCTGATGTCAGACTATAACTCTGCTCTGTCAAGAACAAATACATCTCTGAAGATAAGGACCTCTGATACAGGACCATAACTCTGCTCTGTCAAGAACAAATACATCTGATAATAAGGATCTCTGATACAGGACCATAAATCGGCTCTGTCAAGAACAAATACATCTGATAATAAGGACCTCTTATACCAACAAAACTGATTCACTATCAAGAAAACCAGGTAGTCTGAAGGTTAAGGCTTCCTGCAACAAACCCAACCCTGCTCACAGGTACGGACCTATACTGACACAAGTTCGGCATCCTATGCGGTCATCAGCGTCACAGACATTCAAGAGGGGTGATACGATACCCAGAAGGTGTGGCATCACCATCTCCTAAAGCGGCCTCACTCAGTTGAATTCCAAATGATCGGTCCCCACAGTCGATAATCCTCCAAACCAACAACTCCTCAGGCCCAAAGGGCCGGAAAAGAAGTCAACCGGGAGAACCTCGTCTGAGCGTGGATTTCATGAGACACTAGTGCCTGCAAAGCAAGCACGCGCCCACTAATTTCCACAACTAATGCTAGGTACACTCAAGCCTGGGTCTGGCTTCTCACTCATCAGAATGCCCCTCCCACAACAGCACAGATAATCATATCATACTGAAAAATAAAGTGCGGGAAATAAAATGCGATAAATAAAAACAACCCAACAAGTAATCATACAAGCGCTAGGATTGACTCTCACAGGGGACGTTGGATCCCCAAACTGACTCGCAATAGGGACGTTGGATCCCAGGAAACTATCAAGTCCCCAGCAGAGTCGCCAACTGTCGCTTCCGCGAAAATAAGGTGCCGGCAAAACAGAAGAGTCGCCACCTTTCGTTATTTATCTCTCGGGACGGGAAAGGAAACGATCGGAAAAACCTGACGAAAAAAGGTATAAGACAAGGTCATCGCAACCATTGTCTGGGTTCGGGAGTCGGTTACGCAAGGGGAAGGTATTAGCACCCCTCACGTCCATCGTACTCGATGGGATCCGTGCTTGTTGTGTTATCTGACGGGTTGGTTTTATCTATCTACCTATCAAGGCTGGTCTGAAAAGAAAAGAAAATGACTCGGAAAAGCGTCGCGCTTTATGCCTACGTATTCTCATCAGAGAATGAGAAATCAGAGTCAACGTAGTTCGGCTAACTACGGATTACGGGAAAGGAGGCTCGCCAATACGTCAGTATTGTGCCTACGTACTCTCAACAGGTATGAGAGATCAGAGCTTACGTAGTTCGAGATAATACGGATTACGGGGATTCAGATTCATCTGTTTTATCGAGTAGGGTTAACAAACAGTTCCAGCAGTTTGGCGTACGCAGCTCGACCCTTGGAGACTTAGGCGTTACCGTTTGTGGTAGAACTGGGAGTTAACGACACTCTTTTCTTCAGAAAAGCTTCCTTTGACTTATGGGCCCACGGGGCAAAAAGGTTTGAAGTTTGTTTTCTGTCTTTTACGGAAGAACTGTTTTTTATGGATGTTTGCAACCAATATCGCACTAGAGACTATGACCTGAGAGTGAATGCGTCGCATGTCACCCAAAGGGTGCCATACTAAACATCCAGACTGTTGAAAAGGAACTCTCTAACAATCCTTTCTCAGATAGCTTAAGGCTCGTAACGTACGACGTCAGTTAACCTTTATTACTGTATTTTAATTTGTTTTGAGATGAGAAGAGAGAGGGACAACTAAGGGGAGACTATCAAGTCCTAATGTTGTCATGCCAATGATTCATCCTATGGTTGAGGTTTGAAACAGGGAACTCCTAGAAGTTATCATGCATAGGTTTCAACCTAAAGTTCTAATCATCACTTCCTTATCAAAGGAAGTGAGATTCCTAAGGGATCATGTCAATGATAAACAGAAACAGATAAAGCATCAGCTTAAACAGTAAATAGATATACAGTAAAATGCATGCAATGCAAGTGAGGGAGGAAATGTGTGTGGGGCATCCGCCTCCACAAGCTCGTCTCAACCTCAAGCCAGATATGAATAACTATAATCATACAGAGGAAATAACATGCTATCAAGCAAATCAATAACTGCAATCATACAGAAGAAATGAAATAATATGCCATCAAGCAAATACAAACCACATAGGCAAGGGAGCAGGGCTCTACCGAATACCCGCAAGCAAAGCCATCCAGTAAAAATACAAGCAGAGGGAGCAACTCAACCTCCAGTGCAATCATGCTCCTAGCTTAATTCAGTCTAGATATGAACTTATTCTAATGCATCAAGCAAATCAAACAAGTCACATCAATACAGTTGCACAGAAAGAAAACAGACAGGAAAGGAAAGCAGATCAACAGCCTCCTACAGCTAAGCTCTCCTTTGACAGCAGTCCAGTCATCAGTCCTCAACCACCCTTCAAGGCTATCATCTTCAATAGCAAGTATAAACTTGCTTCTCTGAGCTTCCAACACATCCACATAAGTATCAACTTATTCTCTCTTCCTCAAGCCTCATCTCTTCAGTCAACTCCACCTTCAGGCTTCACTCCTAATATCAAGTATCTAGAACTTCCAAGTCAACCTAAGATCTAATGGCTCTGGTGTCATCTTCCCCAATTTGAATCTCTGAGTTCAGTTCACCTGCACGCCAGAGTCACCGCCGTTGACATTCTCCGATGAACATTCCACAACCCTAACTCTCTATAGAATCCACCATTAGCCACGATTCCTTGATGAATCTTGTCCCAAATCTCCTCAGGAATCCATTCATGCCCTTAATTCATTCTAAAACCCCAAGATTCGCAAGAACACCATCTCAACCGAAAATTGCAACAACCCTAATTGGTCACTAACTTCCAAATTTATGATCCATAAACCTTCCTACTCCATTCTACTATGCATCTACCATAACAATTCCTCTTAATTCTACTTAATTCAAGCCATGGAACAAGAACTGCATACCTGGTAAAATTGAGCAAACAGAGTGGTTGAATCTTCAAATCAACCTTCAAGAGCTTGCAGAATCCTTCACTAGCCTCTAACCAAACTTCTGTATGCATTGAAAAGAGTTGAAATGCTCTGGATTCTTGAAACAGATTCTGAGTTGCATATGAAAAACTTCAATGGCTCTCACACGATTCTTCACCAATCTTGCTCAATTCTCCATCTGGAATCATCCCCCAATGCTAGAGCAAGCTTCTGAGATAAAAATCTTGGATTGAAATGGCTTCAAACCTTGTAACCGATTTTGATTTGCAATGAGAAATTTCAAAGTGCAATCTCACTCTCCTCTCTCAATTATCACCAACCTTCCTTCTGAACCCCTTCTAAATCATATATAGAACATGTATGGATGATCTAGAAAGTTCTAGATCCCTCTAATGAGAAATTCAATATCTCATGTCATGGAAAGTTCAATCTCATGGTGTGTTCATAACAACTCATGTTGGCAGCTTGTATTCACCCTCATTCTCTTCCAATTTCTCTCCTAATGGTGTTTTGGATGTGTTTGGATTGAAAGGAGCCTTGGTTATGCCTTGCATATTGGTTTGGCAATTGTTACTTAAGATGCAAGTAATCACTTTTCAAAGCAAGTCCCCAAATTAACCCTCAATTCAAAATTGTGGCAATACCAATGTTCTTAAAATGTGTTTTAGAATCAAATTGGTATGTCATATGGCTTGGTTTGGACATGTAGATCAAAAATCCCAATTTCCATCTTTGGTTCATTTGAAATTCACCCTTATTTTAGGCCATTTTTGTGATTTTGTGAAGCAAGCTATTCCAAGCTCTCATGACCTCTTGCCTAGCCTTAAAACATCATTTTGAACAAGTTTGATGTTGAACATTTTCCCATTTGAAGCTTGCAAATAGGAGTTATGGCCTTATGATTGAAATGACCTATAATCTCCAAATGACCAAAATACCCTTGACTTGTCAAAGCCATAACTTGAGTTCTACAAATCCTATCAAGCACTTCTAGTAATCTCTAGAAAGCTAAGAGGATAAGGAACAACATTCATGTTGACCAAAAGTTCATAGGAATCATCCTTCTAGAGAAAAGGTTTCATGCAAGTTGGACAACTTTCAAGCTCCAAATTCACATACCTCAGATGACCTGTAACTTGTCAAAGTCATAATTTGAGTTCTACAAATCCTATCAAGGACTTCTAACACTCAAATTAAAGCTAAGATCATGCTCTACAACATTCATGTTGGGGGAAGATGAGATGACAATCACATCTTGAGCTAAACTGCCTTGAAGATAGGGGTCAAACTAGGGGATTTTACACTGTCAAGCCTTAGAAACCCTAACTTGAAACTTCTCAAACTCTTCAATCATGATGAGTTGACTTTGGAATCATCCTTAGAACATCTTAATGTATCAATCCATGATCACATGGATCTTGGATTAGGTCTCAACCTTCTTCAAATCACCAGTTGACTTAGGGTTGACCCAGTCAAACCCTAGCTGCACCAATCATGGCTGAGGCTTCTCATTCTTGCACAATGACCTGGCTAGGCCTCAAAGTGATTTTCAAAACTTCTCATGAGCTCTTTCAAGACCTCAAGTCTAACTTCACGGCTTTAGAATCATCTAATAGCTTTCCACAACTTTCAAGTTAGGAGACCTACACACTTGGTTTCAACCACCCTCTCTGAGGCTCCTTTAACTTCTCTGACAAGGATATCAACCCTTGAGCACCTGACTAACCTTCTTAGCTAGCTTCATGGTCTTGTGTAGCCCTTGGTTGGTAATCATACCTCTTGATCTCCTGCATACATGTCAATGAAATGCAAATGATAATGCTAATGTGAATGAAATGAAACATAAGCTAGGTAAAGAAATGTTGGGCAAATTTTGGGGTGCAACAGCTGCCCCTATTCAAACGGCTTAGACCTGACTGGGTGAGAAGCGAACGACTCTCAAACAATCAAGGTGAAAGATGGTTGAATACCAACAAACTCAGATATTTGACAACTGCACCAGTACACGGTACTCTGATGGGAACAAATCTTCGGAAACTGAAATGATAGCTGCACGACAACTAGCTGGTGAAATACTGATATGAATCTCCGTTAGGCTGATTCTCTGATTTATCTGATATCATTGCCTCCTCGGATCATCGAGGGATCACCGATTACACGGTAACTGGTGATTTGCCAACCGCACAGGTAAACAATACTTGGATTGGTAGGAACATCTTCGAGACTGAGCATGACAGTTGCACGACAACTCGCTGGGGAATTGGTCGCACGGCAACCGGTGATACACGGTCGATCGTGCCGTCAAGCATCAGAATTCCTCGGGACTCATCAGATCAACAATCCAGTTAATCATGCCACCGGGCATTCAAAGAAGTTTTTTGGGCGTCAGCCGGACTTCGTCAGTAAGTCGGGAATAGAATTCTTGGTCAATCATGAACCAAATAGGGGTATCTAAGCCATTGCCATCAGGTATTCCGCATCAGCTGAGGGAACTGCTTCGACATCATCATTGGACTTCTTTAGTAAGTCTTCAAATGGAATCCTTAATCAATCAGGAACCACCAAGGATATACATTCTTTTGCCGTTAGGCACTCCGCGTCAGCTGGGAGAACTGCTTTAACCTCGCCATTAAACTTCATCAATAAGTCAGGGGTTTTGGCACCGCTGTCGGACTTCAATCATCAATTCATCAAGGGAAATCTCAACTTCTCGGTTCAAACCTGTTGTGGATGACACATCTCCGTCGGGGATTCTGGAGAACTATCAAGTAACTCTGCTTCGGGGCTTCAGAAATCATTCTGGATGAATCAACACTGCTGAGGACTTCAAGAATCATCTAGGACAAGTAATTCCGTCGGAGACTTCAAGAATCATTCTGAACCAATAACTCTGCTGGAGATTTCAGGAATCATCCTGAGCAAACACCCTGCCGGGGACTCTAAGCATCAACTTGAGCAACCAACTATGGCGACCTTATTGGGGAATTTAAGAATCATCTTAAGCAAACGCCCTCGCGGGGGACTTCAAGAATCATCTTGGACGAGCGACTTTGCTGGGGAATACCTACAAAACAAGAACGGTAACGACCTAGCTCCTGTTTCATATGCATATGTTTGACTATGGCGCAATGCTCCACACGATGGAAATGCTACGCATTTTTAGGGTAAATGCTATGCAATCATGTAAGATGCTACGACGCCATCAACAAAATAAATGCGGAAGGGAGAATCCTCCTGTCAAGGAGAAGGAACCACTCTGGTGGAGAAAGGACTCATCCTGCCAAGGAGAAGAAGTCACGCCAATCTCAATTGGACTCCGCCTGGGGAAATGATCTTCAGTTGACTGCTGCAGGGGAACAAAGTTCTACGAGAACTTGGACTTGCTCAACCGGGTATTCCAACCACAACTGCTGAGGAAAACGATGTCAATCGCAGAAATAAACAGCACAACACTCGCAGCAAAACTTTCCTGGAGATAACGACTCCGGTGGGGAACTACAACATCAGCTACTAAACATTCTACTGGGGAAAACCAATCATGGCCCCCACGGCTTCCAAGGACTCGGCTCTCTTGGGGAACTGCAGACTCGGCTGGGGACGTAGGAATCATCCTGCATGCCGGGGAGAATACAACTCTGTGGGGAATTTCAATTCCGCTGGAGACTTCAGTGTGGAACTTTCCAGTGTCGCACACTTCATTGTATGACTCAGCTAGGGAAGCGACGATCCTTTAAGATGCATCTGATTGGGGAGAGAATCTTCTCTGCTTGGGGAGACATATCAATGCTTATGATCTCATGTTCAAACTCCACGGGGAGGTGCTGCTGAACCTTGCTGGAGGAGGAGGAATCATCCTGCTTGGGGGCGCATACGGCGTACTGCTTGGAGTATGCTACACCTGCAACAACACAAACAAACAGACAAGATACCCTTCTCACAGGGACCTATCAAGGTTATCATCTTGTGACAATGTTCCAGTAATTCTTTGTTTCAACAATCAGTGGCCTAGGCCAGTAAGTTTATGTATGCGCATTTTATCAAAAACATCGGCGTTCTTTTTTCGCAACCAAAACAGATAAATGCTAAACAAACAAACAAAATTACTGAATAGTATATATTTTATTGATGACGAACCCCTGAATGGGCAAAAATGTTTTACAACAGATGCAAGCTCCTAGAATGAGGCAGCTGCGCAAATATAAAAACATAAATATACATCAGTATATACACAAATGTCGGCAATGAGGCGTAGACGAACACCATGAGTTGATCCCTCTATGACCCACTCGACTTCGATACTTCTCCGACGCTTCAGCTTCAGAAGAGATTGACTCAGATAAACGGCCCCCAGGTCTTCCAAACCACTAAACAATGAAAGTCCACACGCGGAACGCAGTCATTTGCTTTTTCAAATCCCTAACTTTTTCCTGAATCGCCCTTTCGGGTTTTTGATTCACCGGGATACCCTTTTTTGCCAAAGTCGCCCATCCGGGTTTTCGAATTTGCGGGTGTACATTCTTTTCTTTTATATCCCTAATTTTTGCCCGAACCTTTTTCCTTTTTTATGGTTCTCCAGGATGCCCCATTTTTGCTTGGATATTCTTTTTCTTTCCAGCGGGTCATTTTTAAGCAAAGTATTTTTTAACTGCGTCCGTGTTCACCGGGGATGCAAAATCTTCACCATCCATCGTGGATAACAACAAGGCTCCTCCCGAGAAGAACTTGTTGACGACGTACGGACCTTCGTAATTGGGAGTCCACTTGCCCCGGTGATCGGAGTGTGGAGGAAGAATCTTCTTCAGGACGAGATCACCCGTCTGAAAGCTTCTAGGACGCACCTTCTTATCATAAGCTTTCTTCATTTGACTTTGGTACAGACGACCATGTGCAATCGATGCTAACCTCTTCTCGTCCATCAGGCTGAGTTGGTTTAGTCGTTTTTTAATCCATTCTGCCTCCTCGAGTTTCACGTCAACCAAAACTCGTAAAGAAGGAATCTCAACTTCTAACGGTAGGACAACTTCCATACCGTACACCAGTGAGAAAGGAGTTGCCCCGGTTGATGTACGTATCGTTGTACGATAACCGTGCAGTGCAAATGGCAGTATCTCGTGCCAATCCTTATAGGTCACAACCATCTTCTGTACAATCTTCTTGATGTTCTTATTAGCTGCTTCAACGGCACCATTCATCTTCGGCCGGTAAGGAGATGAGTTATGGTGTTCAATCTTGAAACTCTGGCACAACTCCTTCATCATCTTGTTATTCAGATTCGAACCATTATCAGTAATGATCTGCTCGGGAATTCCGTAACGACAGATGATGTCCCTCTTTATGAATTTAGCCACCACCTGCTTGGTCACATTAGCGTATGAGGCTGCCTCCACCCACTTGGTGAAGTAGTCGATAGCTACTAGAATGAAGCGATGACCGTTAGATGCAGTGGGCTCGATCTTGCCTATCATGTCGATGCCCCACATGGAGAACGGCCACGGGGAGGACATGACGTTTAACGGGCACGGCGGCACATGAACCTTATCAGCATAAATTTGGCATTTATGACATCTCTTCGCGAATTTAAAGCAATCCGATTCCATCGTCAGCCAGTAATATCCTGCTCTCAGGATCTTTCTTATCATAGCATGCCGGCCGGGATGCGTACCAAATGTGCCTTCATGGACTTCTTCCATGAGCATACTTGCCTCTTTTTCATCTACCCATCTGAGTAGCACGAGATCATGGTTTCTCTTATACAAAACTCCATCAGGATTGAGATAAAAATTTCCAGACAGCCTCCTCAGAGTCTTCTTATCCTGGGTTGACGCTCCCACAGGATACTCCTTAGTCATAAGGAAGGTCTGGATATCATGGAACCATGGCTTGCCATCGGCGGCTTCCTCGATCGCAAAGACAAATGCAGGTCTATCAAGACGAGAAAGGACAATTCTTGGAGCTTCATTCCAAAAATTGACTTTATACATCGAAGCCAACGTGGCTAGGGCATCAGCCATCTGGTTTTCAGCCCTGGGCACATGATGGAGTTCCACTCGATCGAAGAACGGAAGTAGCCTTCTGGCATAGTTCATGTACGGCACCAAATTCGATTGACGAGTCTCCCACTCCCCTTTGATCTGGTTAATCACAAGCGCCGAGTCACCATATACATCTAGGTTGTTGATTCTCAAATCAATTGCCTCTTCTAGACCCATGATGCATGCTTCGTACTCCGCTTCGTTATTTGTGACCGGAAACGTCAGTCTCGCAGTAAACGGGATATGGGATCCATGGGGAGTCGTGATGATCGCCCCAATGCCACTTCCATAAGAATTAACCGCCCCATCAAATATCAATTGCCATTGGGATCTCCTATCTGGACCCTCGTCGGGCAACGGTTCATCGCAATCTTTCACCTTGAGAAACATGATATCCTCATCAGGGAATTCAAATTTCATCGGCTGGTAATCTTCGATCGGCTGTTCGGCAAGGTATTCAGACAGTACGCTGCCCTTGATGGCCTTCTTGGAAACATACTGAATGTCATATTCCGTCAACACCATTTGCCATCTGGCAATCCTGCCCGAAAGCGCTTGCTTCTCGAAGAAGTACTTGATCGGATCCATCTTTGAAATTAGCATGGTCGTGTGATTGAGCATGTACTGTCGTAAACGTTTGGCAACCCAGGCTAGTGCACAACACGTCTTCTCCAGCATCGAGTAACGCGATTCACAGTCTGTGAACTTTTTACTCAAGTAGTAAATGGCATGCTCCTTTCTGCCCGTCTCATCGTGCTGACCGAGAACACACCCCATACTATTCTCAAGAACTGTCAAGTACATGATTAAGGGTCTTCCGGCCACTGGGGGTATCAAGATCGGAGGTTCCTGCAGATACTGTTTTATCTTATCAAATGCCTTCTGGCAATCCTCGTTCCAGATAATCGCCTGATCTTTCTTTAGCAGTTTGAACATCGGTTCGCACGTGGCCGTGAGCTGAGAAATAAACCTTGCAATGTAGTTTATTCTGCCCAGGAAACCACGAACTTCTTTTTCGGTTTTCGGCGCTGGCATTTCTTGTATTGCTTTTATCTTCGTGGGATCAACCTCGATGCCTCTTTCACTCACAATAAACCCTAGTAGCTTTCCGGACCGTACTCCAAAAGTACACTTGTTAGGATTCAACCTCAACCTGAACTTCCTAAGCCTCTCAAAAAGCTTCAGCAAATTGACCAAATGTCCTTCCTCCGTTTGGGACTTCGCAATCATGTCATCAACATAGACTTCAATCTCATAATGAATCATATCATGAAACAAAGTAACCATTGCTCGTTGGTAAGTGGCCCCTGCGTTCTTCAGACCGAAAGGCATTACCTTGTAGCAAAACGTTCCACAGGGTGTGATAAACGTAGTTTTCTCCATGTCCTCCGATGCCATCTTGATCTGATTGTAGCCGGAGAAGCCATCCATGAACGAAAATACGGAGAACTGAGCTGTATTGTCGACCAACACATCAATATGGGGGAGGAGGAAATCATCTTTAGGGCTCTCCCTATTCAAATCCCGATAATCGACGCACATTCGCACCTTACCGTCCTTCTTCGGTACATGCACTATGTTGGCGACCCACGGAGGGTAGGTAGTGACCGCTAAAAAGCCAGCATCAAGCTGCTTTTGCACTTCTTCTTTGATCTTAACGGCCATATCTGGTCGTGTCCTTCTAAGCTTCTGCTTGACGGGAGGACAATCTTCTCGCAGCGGCAAGTGGTGGACCACAATGTCAGTGTCAAGTCCGGGCATATCTTCGTATGACCAAGCAAAGATGTCACTATACTCTCTCAGCATCTCGACCAATCTCTGCTTGACATCACTCTGCAATACAGCCCCTATCCTGACGTTCCTGACAAGTTCTTCAAAACCCAGATTCACAATCTCGATCTCTTCTTTGTGAGGCAAAATAACTTTCTCTTCTTGTTTCAACAAGCGGGCCAACTCTTCGGGAAGGTCTTCGTCTTCATCAATCTCTTCTTCGGCTTGATAGATCGGGCAATTGAAGGCGAAGTGAGTCGTAGAAGGTCCAGAGTCGATGTCATCTGCTATGTGGATCCTGCAATAACAAGGGTTAAGCTTAAAACAAGGATATGCAGCTTAGCACAAACCCCATTTCCATTTTATTGTTTTTCAAAACAAATATAAAACAGGAATAACAGAGATCACAACATTTGAATACGAAAAAGAAACGCCTTTTGATTTATTGGTAAAATGCATGTACATAATCAAATAAGGCCCTGACAATAAAACCACTATGCCCTGGGTAGGACATAGGGTTGTACAACAATTGGAGAAAGTAAATCATTACTCTTTGCCTATCACTTGGATGGTATCCATGATAGACCAGTTGTTGAGGCTCTCGCCTGGTTTGCTTGGCTGGATCCAAGAGTCTAGGTCGCAATCGCTGTCTCCGCCGTCTTCAGACACTGCGTTGACACTTTCAAATATAACCCCGCCACTGGTAAACTGGATCAGCCTTTTACCTCGTGACGCACTGTGAGAAGAGGAGGCTTCAGCCGCAGGAGAGTATCCAAACCCGAACTTGTCCTGTTTGTTAGGTATTTCTAGAATTTGCCCCCAGCCTGGGGTAGATCCGGCTTGAACAACAGCCCGGGCTTCCTTGAAGGAAGAGAGAGTCATCTCTGATTTCTCAGTGACTACATGAGCTACGTTCTTGACTTTAACAGCTTCGAACGCTTGACATAGGCTCACCATTATATCTTCCTCGCCACATACAGTCACGATGCTACCTTCGACAGCATACTTGAGCTTCTGGTGCAACGTGGAGGTCACGGCACCCGCATAATGGATCCATGGCCGGCCCAAGAGACAGCTGTAGGCAGGCATGATGTCCATAATGTAAAAGACCGCGTCGAATGTTTCCGGCCCAACTTGGATTGGCAACGTCACCTCCCCGAAAACATGACGTTTGGTTCCATCGAACGCTTTCACGACCAGATCATTGGGCGTGCAAATCAATCCTCGAGTATCTAACTTCATCAATGCTTTCTTCGGAAGAACATTGAGTGATGACCCTGTGTCTACCAACACATGCGACATAATTGTTCCCCTACACTCTATCGAGATGTGCAGGGCACTATTGTGGTTTCTTCCCTTCGGCGTCAGCTCCAGGTCAGTGAACCCTAACCCATTTCCAGCATTCACGTGGGCTACGACCCCCTCTAACTGGTTTACCGATATTTCCTGCGGTACATACGTGGCATTCAACACCTTCAGCAGTGCGTTGCGATGTGCCTCAGAACACAACAACAAATTCAGGATGGAAATTTTTGAGGGTGTTTGATGGAGATGATCCACGATCTTGTAGTCACTCTTTTTAATCAACCTCATAAATTCCTCAGCATCTTTAACAAGTAAGTCTTTCTCTACCTCACGAGGGGTCTCTTCAACGACTTTACTCTTCCCTTTATCAGTTACATCAACTTTGTCCGCCACAATCTCAGGTGGAGCAAACACTCTTCCGCTGCGAGTGATTCCGCCAATGCCCCCTAGGTTATCCACAGACGACCCAGATGGTTCCAGCTCCAACTTCTGTCCGTTGCAGTAGACGTCTGCTCCATAGTGCCATGGGACATCATTGGTGCTTTCATAGGGTATCGGCCCAGCTTTGGTGATGGTAATCGTGGGCGGTCTGGGTGCAGAAATAGTTATCGTCCGACGAGGGATGGTGATGGCGGCAACCTCATCATCTTGCTCCAGCATTACCTCTCCCGATCCGCTTTCGGCCCTTCGACTAAACTGTAAGATCCCTTCGGTCATCAGACTCTAGATCCCCTCTATCAACTGTCCGCATCCATCAGGACTAGTCGCACAGCCCATACACAGTTCCCCGCAGCCCGGGAAGAAACCTCTTTTCATTAGCTTGGCTTTGACGAAGCTAGGCGGTGTCTTCAGATCTCTGACGTTAGTCAACAAATCCAAGCTCTCGTCTTCAATAATGGCATTTACTCCACCTCCCCTATGATTCGGCATAGGGTTCTTCATGACGTTTGGCACATTATCTGAGAAAGTGATGATCTTAGCGTCCACCATATCCTGCACCTTGTGCTTGAAGGCTTTGCAATTTTCTATCGTGTGGCCTGGTGCCCCTGAGTGAAACTCACACGTTGCATTCGCGTCATAACCTGGCGGAGGTGCCCCTGTCAAGGGAGCCAAGGTTCTCTTCTGGATTAGCTGTAACTGAAGCAGAGTCTGTAACAGTTGAGCGTAAGACATGGGTGGAGTCTCAAGGTGACGGCTCGACAGAGGTGCCCTGTTCTGATACTTTCTGTACCCTTGTTGATTCGGCTGCTGCTGCTGCTGTGGCTGGGGTTGTTGGACAACGGGGATAGTGATACTAGCCACCTGCTGGTGAGGGCCTTTACCCTTCCTTCGAGCGTTGGACACGGCGCTCGTCTCTCCTTCCCGTCTTTTGCTACCATAAGGTTTCTTTCCTCCTCCAGCCGAGGACAGATCACCTTGAATTTTCCCCAGTTTGATCCCATTTTCAACGTGCTCACCCGTGATAATGAGATCTGAGAAGCTTCCAGACATACTGCTGACCAATTTCTCATAATAAACCCCTGGGAGGGTGGCTACAAACATTTCAACAAGCTCCCGTTTAACCATCGGCGGCTGAACCCTAGCTGCTAACTCCCGCCACCGTTGGGCGTATTCCTTGAACCCTTCGTTGTTCCTATGCGACAAATTTTGCAGTTGAACTCGGTTCGGAGCCAAGTCACTGTTATATTGGTAATGATGCACGAATTCCTCAGCAAGTTCCTTCCACGTGCGCACACTGGTAGGCTCCAAGCTCATGTACCACTCCAAGGATGGCCTGGACAAGCTATCCTGAAAGAAGTGCATCAACAACTTCTCGTCTTCAGAATGAGCGGACATTTTCCGGTAATATGATCTCAAATGGACGCGAGGGCAAGTGGTGCCCTTGTACTTTTCAAAGTCAGGTACCTTGAACTTGGGAGGCACCTTAAAATCAGCAATCAGTCCCAACTTGGACATGTCAACACCCATGGTGTTCTGGTTCTCGAAATTCCTCATCTTGTCCTCGAGTACCTTAAACTTTAGCCGTGCTTCAGTAGTCAGCTCCCCTTCAGCACCTCTCTATGAGAACACATCATCTTGATGGTCTTCTAACCATGGCTGAGGCCCATACAGATTTCCAACACCTGTGTTGTCGTTTCCCAGTCCAACATTGACATTAGCTTCAGAATCCCCATTACCGACGCCAGTCGTATTACCGTTGAGTCCCATGTTAGCGATTACATTGCCGTTGGCACTGCCATTCCCCCCGGTCACGGGGACGCCATTCTGAGGAGTTTCAACTGGTGGAGGGGTTGGCACAGTCCCACCATGGAGTACACCATTGTTATCGACCCTTGAAATAAGAGGTTGAACCAAGGTTCTGAGCTGATCCTGGCTGTTGGCGACCACTTGCATGAGCTCCATGAAGCGGTCCATCCTTTCTCGGAGTTCTTGAACGTCAGTTTGCATTTGCTCCATAACTCTGGCTTGATTTGCTCTGGTCGGATAGCGGTGGATAGGTCTCTGATCAATCCTGGAACAACCTGAAACAACCTGTATACACAAAAGGGTTAGAAGAAACGACAAAGTGCTCGTTATGTAGATGCTTCATGCAAATGCAAATGTGTGTCTGTGCGTTAGGGAGGTATCCCCCGATCCTAGTGCCTGAGTGCCAGTGCTGATAATAAGAAGTCCGAGTCAAATTATGGAAATAACATCTCATATATAAAAAAAGCCCATCAAGGCGATACACAACGTCACTGAGTGGAAGATGAATCAATAGCATGACCTCAACCAACAAGCCTAGTGATGGTCAGCATACAACAATGATCAAAACAAAAGGAATACAAATAGTCAAGCACGGCCACAGGCGCGAAACTCTTCTAACAACCCCTTCGTTTCTTGATGACCAGGCCGAGTGAGAAACCCTTTGACGAGTAACTCCATTTGCCTAATGGTGTATTGAAGACCTTCAACTGAGTCTTCCCATCCTTCTTCGCCGAAAAAATCTTCTAACTTCCGCTTCTTGGACTCAAACGTCAGTTTGCGCTCCTTCAGGTTAGCAAGAGCTTTGCTGAGCTGGCCTTCAGTGGCATATCTGCGAGCGGTTTCTTCATCAAACCTCTTCTCACTAGCCTTCACCTGGGCTTTCAGCTTGGAGATCTGTTGCTTCAGCTTATCCTCCCGTTCCTTGCCGTTGGCTAAGGTGGCCTTCCAATGCTGATTAAACTTGGATATTCTCTGGTACGCTTCATCCAAGTGCTGCTTCTTAGTGGCCAGTACATCATTGACAGCTTTGAAGTCTCGACCCATGCGCTCACGCTCAGCCATCTGCTTAGTCAAATCTGTCCAGAACTGGTTCACCAGCTCTGTCTGTCTCTTGAAGGAATGAACGGCTTCGCTTCTCTCACTTCTGAGTTGAGCCAATTCTTTCTCCAGTTCTTCATTTGCCTTCTTCAGCTCATCTCTTTCTGCTAACACCTGATTGTGCTACTGAATAGGCATAGTGGTAGGCTCTTCAATCACTGGAGGGCTTTCTGGCTGGGCAGGTGGAAACGACATCCCTATAGCATCTGCTCTGGCTCTGATCCAAGTCACATATGGAGCGTAGGCCTGGCTATTACTTTTCCCCAGCAATGGTTTTCCCCTCTTACCGATACCATTCCAAGCGTGCTGAAGCTTAGATAACATATCCCCCTCTAGAAGACCAGTGAGGTACAGAGATTCCTGCACCTCTTCATCCTTCGGCGGAGCTCTCAAAGCATAAGCAAACTGTCGAACCAGCAAAGATGAATTATAGTTGATACAACCCTTCCTGCCTATCAAAGGCACATTCGAAAACCCACTGCAGCTGAAGATGATCTCGGTACCCAACCTTTCTCTATCAAACCAGGCGATATCCTCCGCTGACAGACTCATCAAACGCTCAGGCCACTCAGTTGTGGCTGTAGACGAAGCAAAGGGACCCTTCTTGGGTAGATGACTATCAAGCCATCTATAGAGTAGGGGTACACAGCATGAGACGTTCTTTCCCCTTCGGTTCTCGTTCTTGTAGTGGACGAAATGATAGACATCTCCTATCAAGGTAGGGACTGGATTCCCTGATGCGAAGATGTGAAATGCGTCGAAGTCTACGAAGTCGGGCATATTGGGGAACAAAATGATGCCATATATGCACAGAGCGAGGATGGCATTGAACACGACCCAACATCCGTCTTTGGCGCACTGCTGAGCCTTTCCCACTAAGAACTGCAAGGAGAAACCAGGAACCCTGTTCCAACTAGACACAACCAACTCGGAGGCATCCAGATGAAGTGAGGGAGCTAGACTAGCCAGATTAGGTTCGACATCCATATGAACAAAGGGCATCTGACTCTTGATAGGCACACCTAACAAATTAACATACTCCTCTAGTGAGGGTGCGAGAACGAAGTCCTGGAAAGTAAAGCATCTCAACGGAGGATCGTAGAACTGCAACAGGGCGTGCAACCCATTCAACTCAAACGCAGAGGGTTTACGAACCAAACTGAGCAGTTTACCGTAAGAATTTCTGAATTCCCCTCTCACAGAATCATCTACCAAAGCAATCAAACCAGTCAGCTGAACAACATCAGGAGTGGGGAGTTTGTAAGCCACAATCTTCCTCAGAGAACCCATAATAGCATAATAGAAGGCAAGAAATCCTGAATCGGGGGAAACGGTACCTGCAACACAGACACACGTTAATGAAATGCAAATGGGTATGCAAAGCAATGTAAAATCCAATCATGCAGCAGGAGATCAAGACAATTGTGCTGTCGAGAAGATGAAGATTCTGTATCAACAAAACCACAATACTGCTCTGTCAAGAACAACCATATCTCTGATGAGAATTAACCCTGATATCAGACCGTAAACCTGCTCTGTCAAGAACACACATATATCTGATGATGAGGAGAAACCCCTGATGTCAGACTATAACTCTGCTCTGTCAAGAACAAATACATCTCTGAAGATAAGGACCTCTGATACAGGACCATAACTCTGCTCTGTCAAGAACAAATACATCTGATAATAAGGACCTCTGATACAGGACCATAAATCAGCTCTGTCAAGAACAAATACATCTGATAATAAGGACCTCTAATACCAACAAAACTGATTCACTATCAAGAAAACCAGGTAGTCTGAAGGTTAAGGCTTCCTGCAACAAACCCAACCCTGCTCACAGGTATGGACCTATACTGACACAAGTTCGGCATCCTATGCGGTCATCAGCGTCACAGACATTCAAGAGGGGTGATACGATACCCAGAAGGTGTGGCATCACCATCTCCTGAAGCGGCCTCACTCAGCTGAATTCCAAATGATCGGTCCCCAGAGTCGACAATCCTCCAAACCAACAACCCCTCAGGCCCAAAGGGCCGGAAAAGAAGTCAACCGGGAGAACCTCGTCTGAGCGTGGATTTCATGAGACACTAGTGCCTGCAAAGCAAGCACGCGCCCACTAATTTCCACAACTAATGCTAGGTACACTCAAGCCTGGGTCTGGCTTCTCACTCATCAGAATGCCCCTCCCACAACAGCACAGATAATCATATCATACTGAAAAATAAAGTGCGGGAAATAAAATGCGATAAATAAAAACAACCCAACAAGTAATCATACAAGCGCTAGGATTGACTCTCACAGGGGACGTTGGATCCCCAAACTGACTCCCAATAGGGACGTTGGATCCCAGGAAACTATCAAGTCCCCAGCAGAGTCGCCAGCTGTCGCTTCCATGAAAATAAGGTGCCGGCAAAATAGAAGAGTCGCAACCTTTCGTTATTTATCCCTCGGGACAGGAAAGGAAACGATCGGAAAAACCTGACGAAAAAAGGTATAAGACAAGGTCATCGCAACCATTGTCTGGGTTCGATAGTCGGTTACGCAAGGGGAAGGTATTAGCACCCCTCACGTCCATCGTACTCGATGGGATCCACGCTTGTTGTGTTATCTGACGGGTTGGTTTTATCTATCTACCTATCAAGGCTGGTCTGAAAAGAAAAGAAAATGACTCGGCAAAGCGTCGCGCTTTATGCCTACGTATTCTCATCAGAGAATGAGAAATCAGAGTCAACGTAGTTCGGCTAACTACGGGTTACGGGAAAGGAGGCTCGCCAATACGTCAGTATTGTGCCTACGTACTCTCAACAGGTATGAGAGATCAGAGCTTACGTAGTTCGAGATAATACGGATTACGGGGATTCAGATTCATCTGTTTTATCGAGTAGGGTTAACAAACAGTTCCAGCAGTTTGGCGTACGCAGCTCGACCCTTGGAGACTCAGGCGTTACCGTTTGCGGTAGAACTGGGAGTTAACGACACTCTTTTCTTTAGAAAAGCTTCCTTTGACTTATGGGCCCACGGGGCAAAAAGGTTTGAAGTTTGTTTTCTGTCTTTTACGGAAGAACTGTTTTTTATGGATGTTTACAACCAATATCGCACTAGATACTATGACCTGAGAGTGAATGCGTCGCATGTCACCCAAAGGGTGCCATACTAAACATCCAGACTGTTGAAAAGAAACTCTCCAACAATCCCTTCTCAGATAGCTTAAGGCTCGTAACATACGACGTCAGTTAACCTTTATTACTGTATTTTAATTTGTTTTGAGATGAGAAGAGAGAGGGACAACTAAGGGGAGGCTATCAAGTCCTAATGTTGTCATGCTAAGGATTCATCCTATGGTTGAGGTTTGAAACAGGGAACTCCTAGAAGTTATCATGCATAGGTTTCAACCTAAAGTTCTAATCATCACTTCCTTATCAAAGTGAGATTCCTAGGGGATCATGTCAATGATAAACAGAAACAGATAAAGCATCAGCTTAAACAGTAAATAAATATACAGTAAAATGCATGCAATGCAAGTGAGGGAGGAAATGTGTGTCAGGCATCCGCCTCCACAAGCTCGTCTCGACCTCAAGCCAGATATGAATAACTGTAATCATACAGAGGAACTAACATGCTTTCAAGCAAATCAATAACTGCAATCATATAGAATAAATGAAATAATATGCCATCAAGCAAATACAAACCACATAGGCAAGGGAGCAGGGCTCTACCGAATACCCGCAAGCAAAGCCATCCAGTAAAAATACAAGCAGAGGGAGCAACTCAACCTCCAGTGCAATCATGCTCCTAGCTTAATTCAGTCTAGATATGAACTTATTCTAATGCATCAAGCAAATCAAACAAGTCACATCAATACAGTTGCACAGAAAGAAAACAGACAGGAAAGGAAAGCAGATCAACAACCTCCTACAGCTAAGCTCTCCTTTGACAGCAGTTCAGTCATCAGTCCTCAACCACCCTTCAAGGCTATCATCTTCAATAGCAAGTATCAACTTGCTTCTCTGAGCTTCCAACACATCCACATAAGTATCAACTTATTCTCTCTTCCTCAAGCCTCAGCTCATCAGTCAACTCCACCTTCAGGCTTTACTCCTAATATCAAGTATCAACTTGTTTCTTCAGGCTCTCAAAGTATCAAACACCAGTATCAACTTGTTTCCTCAAGCTTCAGCTCTTTCTTCAATCTCAATTTGATCTTCTTCACAAGTCTCAACTTGGTCTTCAAGCTTCAGCTCTCTCCTCTTTACCAGTATCAACTTGTTCCTCTTCATCTACAAGCTTCAGCTTTTCAGAGTAATCTTCAAACACAAAGAAGCATCAACTCCATCCTTCAATCTCTTTAAGCAAGGAACTCCATCCTCTAGCAAGGGAGAAAGATTCATCCATCAAGAGAAAAGTTTAGATGATTGGTAGCAGAGTGAAGACCAAAGGTCACCACTAAGCCTCCTATCATCAAAGAAAGGGACCCTCAAAGGTTCTACCAACTTGTAAAGAGCCACACATCCTACCAAAGGAGGGATGAGGCCTTTACAAGGGGACCTTACATCATAGGGAAGAATGGAAGTGATCAACATCTTCCATGCTTATGAAGGAAGAGAATCTATCTAGAAGCTCTGCCTACAAACCCTAATCTTAACACCTAATCAATACTACACCAAAAGAAGGGAAGATCCTCACATCCAAGCTTCTTCAAACAATCCATGGTAGCCCAAGCTGGTCTTCAACATCAACCAAGAGCAAGCAAAGCAAAACCCTAATCTAAGGGAACTAAAGAAGTCATTCTAGTTGAATTAGTGCATTAGAATCATCTAAAGTTACTACCTAAACTAAAATCAAACAAAAATAGAAAACTACATTGAAAATCCCTACAAAAATTCCTAAGGGACCCTAATTCAATCATGAATCTACCATACAAAAATCAGAGGTTGAATCATCCACCAAGTTCTAAAAATAAAACCTAAATCACAAGGTATCAACCATAAACCCTAAAAATGGAGCCCTTAAAGTTTCCACCTAAAACTACCACTTACATTCATCACAAGAATGTGAGAAAAATCTATGGGGAGCATGCATATCTATGCTAGCTACACACAAAAAATCAAGGCCAAAATCATCATCACATGATCAAACCAAATTCAACAAAATCAAGCATCAACCATGATTATTTTAATATCAATTAAAATGTAAAAATGCACATAAAATCAGAAAATGCATGGAATATTAATATTTTTTATCTAAAAAAAACTAGATCCAATCATGAATCCATGGCAAAAAGAATGGGATTAATCCAAACAGGAATATCAACCTGTGTCTAAGCCCAAAACAACAATTTAAATGAAACGCATCGTTTCATATAATTTCAGAAATCCTTCACAAATTTCTTTCACGCGTGGCCGTTGGATGAGGTCTTCAGTCCAAGTCAACCTAAGATCTAATGGCTCTGGGGTCATCTTCCCCAATTTGAATCTCTGAGTTCAGTTCACCTGCGCGCCAGAGTCACCGCCGGTGACATTCTCCGATCAATATTCCACAACCCTAACTCTCTATAGAATCCACCATTGGCCACGATTCCTTGATGAATCTTGTCCCAAATCTCCTCAGGAATCCATTCATGCCTTTAGTTCATTCTAAAACCCCAAGATTCGCAAGAATACCATCTCAACCGAAAATTGCAACAACCCTAATTGGTCACTAACTTCCAAATTTATGAGCCATAAACCTTCCTACTCCATTCTACTATGCATCTACCATAAAAATTCCTCTTAATTCTACTTAATTCAAGCCATAGAACAAGAACTGCATACCTACTAAAATTGAGAAAACAGAGTGGTTGAATCTTCAAATCAACCTTCAAGAGCTTGCAGAATCCTTCACTAGCCTCTAACCAAACTTCTGTATGCAATGAAAAGAGTTGAAATGCTCTGGATTCTTGAAACAGATTCTGAGTTGCAGATGAAAAACTTCAATGGCTCTCACACGATTCTTCACTAATCTTGCTCAATTCTCCATCTGGAATCATCCACCAATGCTATAGCAAGCTTCTGAGATCAAAATCTTGGATTGAAATGGCTTCAAACCTTGTAACTGATTTTGATTTGCAATGAGAAATTTCAAAGTGCAATCTCACTCTCCTCTCTCAATTATCACCAACCTTCCTTCTGAACCCCTCCTAAATCATATATAGAACAAGTATGGATGATCTAGAAAGTCCTAGATCCCTCTAATGAGAAATTCAATATCTCATGTCATGGAAAGTTCAATCTCATGGTGTTTTCATAACAGCTCATGTTGGCAGCTTGTATTCACCCTCATTCTCTTCCAATTTCTCTCCTAATGGTATTTTGGATGTGTTTGGATTGAAAGGAGCCTTGGTTATCCCTTGCATATTGGTTTGGCAATTGTTACTTAAGATGCAAGTAATCACTTTTCAAAGCAAGTCCCCAAATTAACCCTCAAGTCAAAATTGTGGTGTTGCACCCCAAAATTTGACCAACAATTATTTATCCATCTAGTGTTTGAAAGTTGATACCTTCACCAGAAAGTTCAAGAGATCCTCAGAGGAGTGGGTTGAAGCCAGGGTTGTGTGCTTCATAGCTTGAGAGTTGTGGGTGCTCCTCAGATGATTCTGAGACTTTGAGAATGAACTTGATGCTTTGAGAAAGTGTATGAGATGTCTTGATAGCCATCATGAAGCCCAGAGAGGTCATTATGCAAGAATTCAGAAGATTCAACCATGAATGGTAGAATTAGGGTTTTGACTGGGTCAGCCCTAGGATAACTGAAAATTTGGAGAAGGTTGAGACCTAATCCAAAGGCCATGAGATCATGGAATGATGCATAGAGATGTTATAAAGATTATTCCTAGACCAACTCATCATGATTGAGGAGTCTGAGAAGTTTCAAGTTAGGGTTTCCAAGGATTGGCAGTGAAAAAACCCTAATTTGATCCTTATCTTCCAGGCAGTTTTAGCTCTAGATGTGATTGATATCTCATCTTCCCCACAACATGAATGTTGTATAGCTTGTCCTTAGCTTTAATTTGAGTGGTGGAAGTCCTTGATAGGATGTGCAGAGCTCAAGTTATGGTTTTGACAAATTACAGGTCAGCAGAGGTGTGTGAATCTGGGTCCTTGAAAGTCACCCAACTTGCAGACAACTTTTGCCCTAGTAGGATGATTCCTATGATCTCTTGGTCAACATGAATGTTGAAGGGCATCTTCTTAGCTTTAATTTGAGTGGTAGAAGTCCTTGATAGGATTTGTAAAACTCAACTTATGGTTTGAACAAGACAGGGGTATTTTGGTCATTTGGCAGTTATAGGTCATTTTAAGCAAAGGCCATATCTCCTATTTCCAAGCCTCAAATGGAAAAACTCAAAACATGAAAGTTGTTCAAAATGTGATTTTAAGGCTAGAAAAGAGTGTGTGAAAGTTTGGAAAAGCTCATAGCATGGATTTTCATGATTGGTTAAAAATGAACTAAAATGGCTTATAAGTTTAAAAAGTTGAAGTTGGAAATTGGTTTGGAAGATCTATGAATCCAAAATAGGTCATTCAATATATCATTTTGATTGGAAACATCATTATAAAAACATTGGTTTAAGCACATTTTTCATTTGAGGCTTTAAAATGGGACATGCTTTGGAAAATTCATACTTGCATATTAAGGCACCTTTGGGAATCTTAACACAAGGCAAGAAAAAAGCTTGTTTTTCACTCATACCTTCTCAATATCTCATGTAAGGGTATTTTGACACCAAATTGTAAGGCATAAGGCATGAGATGAGAGAAATTCAATATGTCATCACATGAGATTTCAAGGACTTTCTAGCTCTTTCTAGATGAATCTAGAAGTTTCCATGGATTATTATAAAAAGAGTGGATCAAAGTGTGATTAAAGGTTGGTGAAAGTTGGAGAATTGAGTGGAGAAGAGTGGGGTTAGAGCAAGGTTTTCAAGAGGTTCCATTATTGCAATTCAAGCTCGAGTTCACCATTGGAGGCTTCCTCCATCCAAGTTTTTGCAAACAGAATCATTTCCACCATTGGAGGATCATCTGGAAGAAGAAGCAAGCATTGAATCGTGCCCTACATCATTCTGCCATAACTTCTTGACAGGTTGGTAAATGCATTCATACCTCTTTAATTATGCATAGATAGCTTAGATTCTAGGTGTAGATTGGTTAAGATAGGATAGATTATGAAATTCTGAGAATTAGGAGGCATTTCATGGAGTTCCATAGCAGGGTGTAGAATCTTTCATGATCAAGAATATGCTGGATTAGGAGTGTTAACGCACGTGTTAGGGTTTATTGTAATTAGGATAGCATGTAGAACAAGATTGGATCATTAATGGAGAGTCTTGATGAGGTTGATCTCAGTGCAATCATGGTGGCACCAAGGGTTCGAGCATTCTGTTTGCGCGTTTTAAGAGGATTCAAAGGGAAATATGAGCACGGTTGGATTCCTGGGATTTAGTAGAGTGATTTTGGTTTTGGAATTTTTGAAAATCATCAAGAAATGAGAGAGCAAGAGATGATGGAAGTTTTGTGCATGAGCTAGGGTTTCTGAAAACCCTAATGGCGGGTTGGGGACGATGGCCATATGCCGTTGGATTGGTCCTGGAATTTGACTTAATCACCTCATCTAACGGTCAACATTTAAACTTAAAACGGAGGGAACCCTAACCCTGGAACGCTGCGTTTGAATTAAAATCCGTCCATGGGCTCAGCAGCAATTTACTATCCGCACACCCCTCGTTAGGCCCATTAGGAAATAACAAGTAATATCCCTGCTATCCTCACCCCCTCACGCGTTTTTTTGTTTTCTTTTATTTCTGACTGGATAATGGGCTTATCCCCAGATGCTACGCGCACCCCCCCTGATCCAGCCCATGAATATTGAACTGGCGCGCCCTTCTATTTTCACCCCCCATCCCCTTTAATTCTTTTTTAATTTCTTTTATCGTTTGTCTTTTATAAAATTCATAAAAAATAGAAAATTAAATATTTTTTAATTCTTGTTTTTTCTATGTGTTCATGAACTTGCCTAGAAAAATATAAATAAATAAAATGTCCATTTTATTTTCTTTTCATATTTTTAATAGATTTTTCTTTTAAATAGCTTTTAAGTATGTTTAGTTTGATATCCAATTTTGTAGAATTTCTTTTAGGGCTTTCCCTTAGGATTTTTAATTCATTCTTTTTTGTGTAGTTAGGTATTGAACCCTAGTTTCATGTAGGATTTATCTCTTGATTTGTAGATTAAAATTTGATGTAGTTTGATTGTTAGACATTTAGGTGTTCTAATTAGGGTTTTAGGATGTATAGGTAGACTTGAACAAATTTGTTTTAGGGTTTATAGGCCAAATTAGTGTATGGGGAATATATGGGTTAAGGGTAAGTATGTATAGAATCCCCTAGAATTTTTCTAGAGTATTGTATAGTGTTTTAGTATTTTTCATTGATTTTTGAATGTATGGATAGTATGTGTGTTGCTTGAGGGCATAAGCTGTATTGTTGTGTTTTCTTTCCTTCTCTTTTGAGTGTGTGAGCTTTGAAGATTGAGTTGAAGACCTTATGGATCACCATGGAAGATTTGAAGACCTTGCAGAGGAGTTTAGATAGCTTTTGTTGTTTTGTTTATAGGTTTATAGGTGCATAGGCAGAGCCCTAGATAGGATACTTTGCTCAATAAACAAGGAGTGTTTTGTTCACCTCCTCTCTTCTCTGTGACATAAAGTCCCTTAAGGGTATTCACCTCTCTCCTTTGGAGGGATTAGTGACCTTACCCTCTGAGGTAGAACTTTGAGAGAGCCTTTCCCTTTGATGTTAAGTCCTCAATGGCATCCTTTGGAAGTCAGTGAGTACTGTAACATCCTCACCTCATCCTGTTGACTGAATCTTGTTTGCTGGAGCATTTGAGCCATTGAAGATAGAAGCTGCAGCTTTGAAGAGGATGATTCCTTGAAGATTGTTGAAGTCTGAAGACTTTGTGAAGATCAAGTTGATGACTGAAGATCCCTGAAGATAGTAAAGCCTGAAGGTGGAGCTGATCAAAGAAGCTGAAGCTTAAGGGAGAAGATGAGTTGATACTCATGTTTTAAGGTTGAAGTCTGGAAAGCAGTTGATTATCTGAAGTCTGAAGACTGAGTTGCTGCTGGAGGAGCTGAGGCTTTCTTCTATTTTTCTTTTCTGTATTGTTTGTTTTGTTTGATTTGCCTGTTGCATTAGATTAAGTCCATCTAGAATAAGTAGAATCTAGGAGCATGATTGCATTAGAGGTTGAGTTGCTCCCTCTGCTTGTATTGTTACTGCGTGGCTTTGCTTGCGGGTATTCGGTAGAGCCTAGCTCCCTTGCCCCTGTGGTTTGTTTGCCTGATGGCATTTCATTTCTTTTATCTGTATGATTGCAGTTTACTGTTTATTGCTTGATAGCATGTTGTTTATTTTTCAGTATGATTACTGTTATTTCATGACTGGCTTGAGGTTGAGACGAGCTTGTGGAGGCTGAAGCCCCACACACATTTCCTCCCTCACTTGCATTGCATGCATTTTACTGTTAAGTTGATGCTTTGTCTGTTTTGGTGTATCATTGACATTATCCCTTAGGACTCTCATTTCCTTGGATAAGGATTTGATGATAGACTTTTAGGTTGAAACCTATGCATGACAACTTCTAGGAGTTCCCTGTTCAAACCTCAACCATAGGATGAATCCATGGCATGATAACAGTAGGACTTGATAGTCTCCCTCCTAGTTGGGCTTGTTCTCTTCTCATCTCAAAACAGTTTAAGATACAGTAATCATGAATGATTTCTTTCGTACGTTACGAGCCTTAAGCTATCTGAGAAAGGATTGTGGGAGAGTTTCTTTTCCACAGTCTGGATGTTTAGTATGGTACCCTTTGGGTGACATGCGACGCATTCACTCTCAGGTCATAGTCTCTAGTGCGGTTGAAATCGCAAACACAATAAAAAACACTTCTTTCGTAAAAGACAGGAAATAAACCGTAGTTTCCCGAACTACGTGAGCTCTGATCTCTCATGCCTGTTGAGAGTACGTAGGCACAAGATGGCGAAGTCTTGGCGAGCTACCTTCCCCCATAACCCTTTGTAGGTCGAACTACGTGGACTCTGATTTCTCATTCTCTAATGGGAATACGTAGGCATAAAGCGCGACGCTTTGCCGAGTCATTTTTCTTTTCTTTTTCAGCCAGCCTTGATAGGTAGATAGATTATAACCAACCCGTCCAAGTAAACAAACAAGCGAGGATCCCGTCGAGTACGACGGACGTGAGGGGTGCTAATACCTTCCCCTTGCGTAACCGACTCCCGAACCCAGACAATGGTTGCGACGACCTTGTCTTACCCTTATTCGTCAGGTTTTTCCGATCGTTTCCTTTCCCGCTCTGAGGGATAAATAACGAAAGGTGGCGACTCTTTTGTCATGCCGGCACCTTATTTTCGCGCAAGCGACAGCTGGCGACTCTGCTGGGGACTTGATAGTTTCCTAGGGATCCAACGTCCCGAAAGCGAGTCAGTTTTGGGATCCAACGTCCCTTAAGAGAGTCAATCCTACCGCTTGTGTGTTTGCCTGTTGGGTTGCGTTTATTTATCGCATTTTACTTCTCGCACTTTATTTCCCGCATTTTATGTTTCAGTATAATATGATTATTTGTGCTGTTGTGGGATGGGAGTTCTGATTGAGTGAGAAGCCAGACCCAGGCTTGAGTGTACCATAGACTTAGAGTGGAAATTAGTGGGCGCGTGCTTGCCTTGCAGGCACTAGTGTCTCATGAAATCCACGCTCAGACGAGGTTCATCCGGTTGGCTTCACTTTCAACCCTTTGGGTTGAGACGGTTGCTGGTTTGGTGGATTGTCGACTCTGGGGACCGATCATTTGTGATTCAGCTAAGTGAGGCCGCTTCAGGACTCGATGATGCCACTCCTTCTGGGAATCGTATCATCAGTTTTGAAAGTCTGTGACGCTGATGAACGCATAGGATGCCGTACCTTGAGTCAGTCTAGGTCCATACCTGTGAGCGGGACTGAGTTTATTGCAGGAAACTTAGACCTTCAGACTACCTGGTTTTCTTGGCAGCGAATCAGTTATGTTGGGTTCTCAGTTACAGATGTGTTCTTGATAGAGCAAGAGTTTGGTCAGAGGATCTTATCATCGGGTGTTTGTCTGTTCTTGATAGAGCAGGCTTTGATCAGTGTATTATCATCAGTGGTTTGTTCTGTATAGGGCAGATTTTGAGTGGGATCTGAGGATCTCATCAGCAGCTGTGTATTTGTTCCTGATAGGGCAGATCTTGATTTGGGGTCTGAAAACTTCATCAGCAGATATTCCTTGATCTTGTATCCGGGGTCCTTATTATCAGGCACTTATTCTCGTCAGAGCAGAATTTTGATCTCGGTCCTATCAGATGGTTATTCTCAGCAGATCTGATTAGTAGTCTTACACCGGGGTTTCCTTCTCATCAGTGACTGTTGATACCGAATCTCCACAGCAGCTACCTGGATATATTATTGCATGCCTGCATTTTGCATTAGTTTGCGCATTCGTCTACATTCCATTAACGTGTGTCTGTGTTGCAGGTACCGTTTCCCCGATCCCGGATTTCTCGCCTTCTGTTGTTATTATGGCCTCCCTCAGGAAGACTGTTGCGTACAAGTTCCCAACCCCCGATGTGTCGAAGCTGACTGGTTTGATAGCCCTGGCAGGGGATTCTGTGAGGGATAGATTCAGGAAGTCTTATGGCAGGTTGCTTAGTCTGCAGACCTTCTACATCCGAGTTGAATGGGTTACATGCTCTTCTGCAGTTTTATAACCCTCCCTTGAGATGTTTCACCTTTCAGGACTTCGTTCTCGCGCCGACATTGGAAGAGTATGCTGATATGCTGGGTGTGCCTATCAAAAGGCAGATGCCTTTTGTCCACATGGATGCTGAGCCTGATCTGGCTGGTCTAGCTTCCTCACTCCATTTGAGCGCTTCTGAGTTAGTGGTGACAAGCTGGAACAAGGTCCCAGGGTTCTCTCTGCAGTTTCTGATAGCTAAGGCTCAGCAGTGTGCTAAGGACGAATGTTGGGACGCCTTCAACGCCATCCTTGCTTTATGCATATATGGCATTATCCTATTTCCCAGCATGCCTGATTTCGTGGACTTTGATGCATTCCACATATTCGCCTCAGGGAATCCAGTCCCTACTCTGATCGGAGACGTCTACCATTCAGTGCATTACAAGAATGAGAACCGGAGAGGGAAGAATGTCTCATGCTGCGTACCGTTGTTGTACAGGTGGTTTGATAGTCATTTGCCCAAGAAGGGTTCTTCTGTCTTGTCTGCAGCCACAGCTGAGTGGCCTGAGCGTCTGATGAGCTTGTCGGCAGAAGATATTGATTGGTTCGTTGACAGAGACAGGTTAGGCACCGAGTTGATCTTCAGTTATAGTGGGTTTCCTAATGTACCTCTGATAGGTAGGAAGGGTTGCATCAACTACAATCCATCATTTCTAGTTCGTCAGTTTGCATATGCTTTGAGGACTCCACCGAAGGAGGAAGAGGTACGGGAATCTCTGTACCTCACGGGTATTCTAGAGGGGGATTTGTTGTCCAAGCTTCAGTATGCGTGGAACAATATCAGCACGAGAGGAAAGCCTTTGTTGGGGAAGAGCAATATCCAAGCCTACCCTCCTTATTCAGATTGGATCAGAGCCAGAGCCAGCACTATAGGGATGCCATTTCCTCATGTCAGACCAGAAAGTCCTCCACCAGTTGAAGAGCCTACCACTGTGTCCATTCACCAGCACAGCCAGGTATTGGCCAAGTGTGAAGAACTGAAGAGGACAAATGCAGAATTAGAGAAGGAGTTAGCTCAGCTTCGAAGTGAGAGGAACGAAGCCGTGCATGCTCTCAAAAAGCAAACAGAGTCGGTAAGCCAGCTGAGTGCAGACTTGGCAAAGCAGATTGCTGATCGGGAACGCTTGGGGCCGGACTTCAGGGTTGCTAATGATGTACTAGCTACGAAGAAGCAGCATTTGGAGGAAGCATATCGGAGAATATCTAAGTTCGACCAGCATTGGAAGACTTCCATGGCCACCAGGAAGGAGCGAGAAGACAAGCTGATGCTGCAGATTTCTAAGCTAGAAGCCGAAGTAAAGGATAGTGAGCGGAGGTTTGATGAAGAGACCGCCCGCAGGTACTCCGCTGAAGCCCGTATCAACAAAGCTATTGCTAGCCTGAAGGAGCATAAGCTGATATTTGAGTCTAAGAAGCGGAAGCTGGAGGATTGCTTTGGCGAAGGAGCTTGGGAGAGTTCAGTTCAGGGGCTCCAGCATACCATCAGGCAGAGGGAACTACTCGTCGAGAGGTTGCTCACTTCGCCAGATCATCCGGACACGAAGGAGTTATTAGCAGAGTATCGCGCCCGTGGCTGTACTTGATTGGTTATATCCCTGTTTGTTTTGATCTTTGATATGTGCTGACCATCACCAGACTTGTTGGCTGAGGTCATGCTGTTGATCTGTTTGTACTCGTTGATACTGTGTACTGCCTTGACAGGCCCTTCCATATATATATGAGACTGATGTTTCCATGATTGGGCTCGGATTTCTTCTTCCTCTTATTATTATCAGCACTGACACTAAGGCACTAGGATCGGGGGAAAATATCCCACGCACACAGACACACGCATGCATCTGCATGAAGCATATTTGCATGGTGTATATCTTATTGCTTTTCCTAACCTTTATTGTTGACAGGTTTTTCAGGTTCCGAGTTGTCTCCGGTCTCCAGGATTGATCAAAGACTCATCCACCGCTACTCAACTCGCGCTAATCAGACAAGGATAATGGACCAGGTGCAGTCAGATGTTCAAGAGCTCCGTGAGCGGATGGACCGTTTTATGGAGCTAATGCAGGTGGTCGCGAATGGTCAAGACCAGCTTCGTACTCTGGTTCAACCTCTGATCTCCAGGGTTGACAGTAATGGCATACTGCATGGAGGGGCCGTGCCTACTCCTCCTCCTGTGGACGCTCCACAAAACGTTGTTCCTGTTGCCGGGGGCAACGGCAGCGCTAACGGCAATCTGATGACTAATCTCGGACTCAATGCGGCAGGCGTCGGCAATGGCAGTTTGGGAGCCAATGTTAACATAGGGCCGGTCAACGGCAATGCTGGTACAGGAAATCTGTTGGTGCCTCAGCCATGGCTGGAAGACCATCAGGATGACGTATTCTCTCAGAGAGGTGTAGATGCAGAGTTGAATGCTGAAGCTCGACTCAGGTTCAAGGCGCTGGAAGACAAGATGAGAGACATAGAAAATCAGAACACATTGGGCGTTGACATGTCCAATCTCGGATTGATTGCTGACTTTAAAGTACCTCACAAGTTCAAGGTACCTTTGAGAAGTATAAGGGTACTACTTGCCCCCGGGTCCACCTCCGATCTTATTATAGAAAGATGTCTGCCTATTCTGACGATGAGAAGTTGCTGATGCACTTCTTTCAGGATAGTCTTTCTGGTCCATCACTCGAATGGTATATGGGTTTAGAGCCCGCTACTGTGCGCACCTGGAAAGACCTCGCAGAAGCGTTCGTCCTCCACTATCAATACAATAGCGACTTGGCTCCCAACCGAGTTCAGCTTCAGAATCTCTCACAGCGGAACAATGAAAGCTTCAAAGAGTACGCCCAGCGGTGGCGTGAATTGGCTGCTCGGGTTCAACCGCCGATGGTTGAGCGTGAGCTAGTGCAAATGTTCGTGGCTACCCTTCCTGGAATCTACTATGAAAAGCTGGTCAGTGGCATGTCCGGAACATTCTCGGCTCTCATCACTATGGGCGAGCATGTTGAGAACGGTATAAAGATTGGAAAAATTCAGGGCGAATCATCCTCAGCTGGAGGAGGTAGTAAGAAACCCTACGCTGGCAAGCGTCGAGAGGGAGATGCCAGTGCTGTCACTAATGCTCGGAGAAAAGGCAAGGGCCCTCAGCCTCAGATTGCTAGCATAAATATCCCAGCTGCTCCGCCGCAGCAACAGCAGCAGCCCCAGCAGCAGAATCAGCAGGGGTATAAAAGATATCAGAATCGGGCTCCCCTGACAAACCGTCATTTTGAAACTCCGCCTATGTCGTATGCACAGCTTTTGCAAACGTTGCTTCAGCTCCAATTAGTTCAAAAGAGGACGTTGGCTCCCTTAACAGGGGCACCACCACCGGGGTATGATGCCAATGCTACTTGTGAATTCCACACTGGGGCACCTGGCTATACGATTGAGAATTGTAAAGCTTTTAAGCACAAAGTCCAGGACTTGGTGGACGCCAAGGTTATTAACTTTTCTGACAATGTGCCCAACGTTACCAAAAATCCAATGCCTCATCATAAGGGGGGCGGAGTGAATGCCGTTATCACTGAGGAGAGTTCAGACTTGCTGACTGATGTCAAAGATTTGAAGACGCCGTTGAGTTTTGTCAAGGCTAAGTTGCTGAAGAAGGGCTTCTTTCCTGGATGCGGAGAGTTATGTATGGCTTGTGCTACACTCCCTGATGGGTGTGAGCAGCTGATCGAAGGTATCCAAAGTCTGATGTCTGAGGGTATTTTACAGTTCAGCCGGAGCGTTGAGAGTGCATCAGGGGAGGTCATGCTAAAGCAGGCAGATGAAGTTGCTACCATTACCATTCCTCGTCACCCTATCACTATTTCTGCACCCCGTCCGCCTACAATCACTATCACCAGGGCCAGACCGATCCCATTCGAAAGCACTAATGTCGTTCCATGGCATTACGGCGCCAAAGTTTATTGTAATGGTCAGAAGATAGAGCTAGAGCCATTCGGATCAACTGTGCAGAATCTTACCGGAGTCAGTGGTATCACTAGAAGCGGTAGAGTGTTTGCGCCAGCAGAGGTGGCAGCAGAGAAAGTGGTCAGGACTGACGCTGCTGGTAAGGGTAAAGGTAAAGCTGTCGAAGAGGTCCCTTCTGGGGCAGAAAAAGATTTGCTGGTTAAAGATGCTGAAGAGTTCATGCGATTAATCAAGAAAAGTGACTACAAAATTGTAGATCACCTTCATCAGACTCCGTCAAAGATCTCTATTCTTAACTTGTTGCTGTGCTCTGAGGCGCACCGCAACGCGTTACTGAAGGTATTGAATGCTGCATACGTGCCGCAGGAGATATCAGTAAATCAACTCGAGGAGGTGGTAGCCCATGTTAATGCTGGTAATGGGCTGGGATTTACAGATCTAGAGCTAACTTCTAAAGGAAGAGATCACAACAACGCCTTGCACGTCTCGATAGAGTGCAGAGGTACCGTCATGTCGCATGTCCTGGTGGATACGGGTTCCTCCCTTAACGTGCTGCCTAAGAAGGCACTGATGAAGTTGGATACCCGTGGGTTGCTTTGCACGCCCAGTGACCTGGTGGTAAAAGCCTTTGATGGGACCAAGCGCCACGTCTTCGGAGAGTTGACCCTGCCAATTCAAGTTGGTCCAGAGACGTTCGATACAGTTTTCTATATCATGGATATCATGCCCGCCTATAGTTGCCTCTTAGGTCGGCCATGGATCCATGCTGCTGGTGCCGTGACGTCCACGCTGCATCAGAAGCTTAAATATGCTGTCGGGGGCAGCATAGTAACAGTCTGTGGTGAAGAGGACATCATGGTGAGCCACCTATCGTCCTTTAAATATGTTGAAATGGATGGCGAGATCCATGAAACTCTCTGCCAAGCATTTGAAACCGTCAGGGTAAAAGAGGTAGCTCCTGTCGTCGCAGAGAAGCAGGAGATGAATCTCTCCTCGTTTAAGGAAGCTCGGGCCGTTGTCGAAGCCGGTTCCACCCCAGGCTGGGGGCATGTTTTGGATATACCAATCAAGCAGGATAAGTTTGGATTGGGGTATTCTCCTGGAGCGGAAGCTTCATCTTCTTCTAGCAGTTCGTCTCGTGGGAAGGGGCCGATCCTATTCACCAAAGGGGGAGTAATTTTCGAGAGCATCAACGCTGCGTCGGAGGACAGTGGGGATAGTGACTGTGATCTTGACGCCTGGATTCAGCCGAGCAAGCCGGGCGAGTGCCTCCACAATTGGACCATCAAGGAGATTATCAAGCTGACAAGTGAAGAGTAATGATTTGCTTTTTACAATCTTTGTACAACCCAGTATCCTGCCCGGGGCATAGTGGTTTTACTGTCAGGGCCTTGTTGGATTATGTGTATGCATTTTGTTAATAAATAAAAGGCGTTTTCTTCGTACTCAAATATTGCGTTCTCTGTTATTCCTGTTTTATGTTTATTTCGAAAAACAGTAAAATGGCAACGAGGTTTGTGCTAACCTGCATGTTCTTGCTTTAAACTTAACCCTTGTTATTGCAGGATCCACATAACAGATGACATCGACTCTGGACCCTCTACGGCTCACTACGACTTTGATTGCCCGATCTATCAAGCCGAGGATGAGATTGATGAAGACGAGGACCTTCCGGAAGAGTTGGCCTGCTTGTTGAGACAAGATGAAAAGGTTATTCTGCCTCACGAGGAAGATATTGAGATCGTAAATCTGGGTTCTGAGGAGCTCGTCAGAAATGTCAGAGTAGGGGTTGCGCTGCAGGTTGATGTCAAGCATAGACTGGTCGAGATGCTTCGAGAGTATAGTGACGTCTTTGCTTGGTCATACGAAGATATGCCCGGACATGACACTGACATCGTGGTTCATCGCTTGCCGTTGCGAGAAGATTGCCCTCCAGTCAAGCAGAAGCTTAGGAGGACGAGACCAGATATGGCTGTAAAAATCAAAGAAGAAGTCCAGAAGCAGTTGGACGCAAGATTTCTAGCCGTTACCACTTACCCTCCGTGGGTCGCCAACATAGTGCCTGTACCGAAGAAGGACGGTAAGGTATGCATGTGCTTCGATTATCGGGATTTGAATAGGGCGAGCCCTAAGGATGATTTCCCGTTGCCTCATATCGATGTGTTGGTCGACAATACAGCCCAGTTTTCCGTGTTTTCGTTCATGGATGGCTTCTCCGGTTACAATCAGATTAAGATGGCACCGGAGGACATGGAGAAAACGACGTTCATCACCCCCTGGGGAACATTTTGCTATAAGGTAATGCCCTTCGGTCTGAAGAACGCAGGGGCCACTTACCAGCGAGCAATGGTAACTTTGTTTCATGATATGATTCATCATGAGATCGAGGTCTATGTTGATGACATGATTGCAAAGTCCCAAACGGAGGAAGAGCATCTGGTCAATTTGTTGAAGCTGTTTGAGAGGCTTAGGAAGTTCAGGCTGAGGCTGAATCCTAACAAGTGCACTTTTGGAGTGCGGTCCGGAAAGTTATTGGGGTTTATCGTTAGTGAACGAGGTATTGAAGTTGATCCTGCGAAGATAAAAGCTATCCAAGAAATGCCAGCGCCGAAAACAGAGAAAGAAGTTCGTGGTTTCCTGGGCCGAATAAACTACATTGCAAGGTTTATCTCTCAGCTCACGGCCACTTGTGAACCGATGTTCAAGCTTTTAAAGAAAAATCAGGAGATTACTTGGAACGAGGATTGCCAGAAGGCATTCGACAAAATAAAGCAGTATCTTCAAGAACCTCCAATCTTGATACCCCCAGTGGCTGGACGACCATTAATCATATACCTGACGGTTCTGGAGAATAGTATGGGGTGTGTTCTCGGTCAGCACGACGAGACAGGCAGAAAAGAGCATGCCATTTATTATTTGAGTAAAAAGTTCACTGAGTGTGAATCTCGATACTCGATGCTGGAGAAGACGTGTTGTGCATTAGCTTGGGCTGCCAAACGTCTACGACAGTATATGCTCAACCACACCACTATGCTAATTTCGAAGATGGATCCGATCAAGTACGTCTTCGAGAAGCAGGCTCTTTCAGGAAGGATTGCCAGATGGCAAATGGTGTTAATCGAATATGATATTCAGTACGTCTCTCAGAAAGCCATTAAGGGAAGCGTATTGTCTGATTACCTTGCCGAACAGCCAATCGAAGACTACCAGCCGATGAAGTTCGAATTCCCTGACGAGGACATTATGTTTCTCAAAGCGAAGGATTGCGATGAGCCATTGCCCGATGAGGGGCCAGATAGGAAGTCTCAGTGGAAGTTGATATTCGACGGAGCGGTTAATTCCTAGGAAGTGGTATCGGGGCCATCATCACGACTCCTCACGGATCCCACATCCCGTTTACAGCGAGACTGACATTCTCAGTTACCAATAATGAAGCCGAGTATGAAGCATGTATTATGGGTCTAGAAGAGGCAATTGATTTGAGAATCAAGAATCTAGACATATATGGTGACTCAGCGCTTGTAATCAATCAGATCAAAGGGGAGTGGGAAACTCGTCAAGCGAATTTAGTGCCGTACATGAATTATGCCAGGAGGCTGCTTCCTTTCTTCGATCGAGTGGAACTTCATCATGTACCCAGGGCTGAAAATCAAATGGCTGATGCTTTAGCCACGCTGGCTTCAATGTATAAAGTCAATTACTGGAATGAGGCTCCAAGAATTGTGCTTGCGCGTCTTGATAGACCGGCATTTGTGTTTGCAATCGAGGATGCCAACGACGGCAAGCCATGGTTCCACGACATCCAGACCTTCCCTATGACCAAGGAGTATCCTGCGGGTGCGTCAACCCAGGATAAGAAGACTTTGAGGAGGCTATCGGGAAACTTTTATCTCAATCCTGATGGAGTGTTGTATAAGAGAAACCACGATCTCGTGCTACTCAGATGTGTAGATGAGAAAGAGGCGAGTATGCTCATGGAAGAAGTCCACGAGGGCACATTTGGTACGCACGCCGGCGGGCATGCCATGACGAGAAAGATCCTGAGAGAAGGGTATTACTGGCTGACGATGGAGTCGGATTGCTTCAGATTCGCAAAGAAATGTCACAAATGCCAGATTTATGCTGATAAAGTTCATGTGCCGCCGTGCCCATTGAATGTCATGTCCTCCCCTTGGCCGTTCTCCATGTGGGGCATCGACATGATAGGCAAGATCGAGCCCACTGCATCCAATGGTCATCGTTTCATTTTGGTAGCCATCGACTACTTCACCAAATGGGTGGAGGCAGCCTCGTACGCTAATGTGACCAAGCAAGTGGTAGCTAAATTCATAAAGAAGGACATCATCTGTCGCTATGGAATTCCCGAGCGGATCATTACTGATAATGGTTCGAACCTTAATAACAAGATGATGAAGGAGCTGTGCCAGAGCTTCAAGATTGAACACCACAACTCATCTCCTTACCGGCCAAAGATGAATGGCGCTGTTGAAGCGGCCAACAAGAACATCAAGAAGATTGTTCAGAAGATGGTTGTGACGTACAAAGATTGGCACGAGATGCTGCCGTTTGCCTTGCACGGTTATCGTACGACGGTGCGTACGTCGACCGGGGCAACTCCTTTCTCCTTGGTGTACGGTATGGAAGCTGTCCTACCGTTAGAAGTGGAGATTCCTTCTTTGCGAGTTTTGGTTGATGTAAAACTCGACGAGGCAGAATGGATTACGAATCGCTTGAACCAACTCAGCCTGATGGACGAGAAGAGGTTAGCATCGATTGCATTTGATCGCCTGTACCAAAGCCGAATGAAGAAAGCTTACGATAAGAAGGTGCGTCCCAGAAGCTTTCAGACGGGTGATCTCGTCCTGAAGAAAATTCTTCCGCCACACTCCGATCACCGGGGCAAATGGACTCCGAATTATGAAGGGCTGTATGTCGTCAGCAAGGTCTTCTCAGGAGGAGCTTTATTGTTATCCACGATGGATGGTGAAGATTTTGCATCCCCGGTGAACGCGGACGCAGTTAAAAAATACTTTGCTTGAAACAGACCCGCTGGACAAAAAAGAAAGAGTCCAGGCAAAAAAGGGGCATCCCGGCGAACCAAAGACAGAATAAAAGGTTCGGGAAAAATTAGGGATATATTGAAAAAATGTACACCCGCGAAGTCGAAAACCTACACTGGGCGGCTTCGGCAAAAAAGGGTATCCCGGTGAACTGAAAACCCGTAAAGGGCGGTTCACGCAAAAGTTAGGGATTTGAATAAGCAAATGACTGCGTTCCGCGTGTGGACTTTCATTGTTTAGTGGTTTGGAAGACCTGAGGGCCGTCCATCTGAATCAATCTCTTCCGAAGCTGAAGCGTCGGAGAAGTATCGAAGTCGAGTGGGTCTTAGAGGGATCAACTCATGGTGTTCGTCTACGCCTCGTTGCCGACATTTGTATATACTAATGTATATTTATGTTTTCTTTTTGCGCAGCTTCCTCATTCCAGGAGCTTGCCTCTGCTGTAAAACATTTTTGCCCATTCAGGGGTTCATCATCAATAAAATGCACATTATTCAGTAATTCTGCTTGTCTGTTTAGCATTTATCTGTTTTGTTTGCGAATGAAAACGCCGATGTTTTTTTGATAAAATGCGCATACATAAACTCACGGGCCTAGGCCCATTGATTGTTGAAACAATTAATTAACTGAATATTGTCATGAGATAATAACCTGGATAGGCCCTTTGAGGAGGGTATCTTGTCTGTTTGTTTATGTTGTTGCAGGTGTAGCACCTTCCAGAAGATGTGTCGTGCGCATCCCCGAAGCGGGACGAGTCCTCCTTCTCCAGCAGAGTTCAGTAGTCTCTCCTCCACAGAGTCTGAATGCGAAGCCATGAGCATTGATTCTCTTCCCCAAGCAGACGCATCCTGAAGGAACGTCACCTCATCAGCTGAGTCAAGCACCGAAGAATGGTGTCTCCCCCAGCGCTGGGTCACAAGTGCAGATTTCATAGGAATGTTCGGGTGCCGAAGCTCGTGTTTTCCCCAGTAGAGTATTGGAACAGCTGATGTTGTATTCCCCTGCAGAGTTGTACTCTCCCCTGAAGTCAGATGATTCTTTCTTCCCTAGCGAAATTGAAATTCCTCACTAGGGACGTACTCTCCAGTGAAGTGGAATGATTTCTCTCCCCGGCTGAGTCCGCAAACCCCAGAAAAGCAGAATCCTTGGAAGCAGTTGGGACCGTGAGCAGATGTTGAACAGCTGCCGCTGTATCTCCCCAGAGTCGCACTCTCTCCAGCGAAGCATAATGATTTCTCCTTCCTCAGCCGAGTTTGCAGAGGTCCTAGAGGGCCGAGTCCTTGGAAGTCGATCAAACCATGCTCAGTTGTTTCCCCAGTGGAGTGGTGAGCAGCTGAAGTTGTTTCCCCACAGGGTGGTTATCCCCAGAAGAGTAGCCGAGACGGCCACGCAGCCTATTCTCGTGATGGATATCAGCAGGCCCCAGTTCTCGCAGAAGTTGTCTCCCCTGAAGTCTCCTGCGGAAGATCAATTCCCCAGACAGAGTCCGATTGATATTGGCGTGTCCACGTTCTCCTCAGCAGGATGATTCCTCTATCTGAGTAGTGCTTTCTCCTTGACAGGAGAATTTCCCCCTCGACATTTATTTTGCTGACGGGATCGCATCATTGTGCATGACTGCATAGCATTTAACACTGCATAGCATTTAACGTTGCATAGCATTGTGCATGATTGCATGGCATTTAGCATAAACGCATATCATTCCCACCGTGTGGGGCATGGCGCCGAAGCATATGCATCATAAGCATGATCTAGGTTATCATCATTCTTGTTTTACAGGCGTTCCACCAAGAGACCAGTTGCTCAGGACAATTCCTGATGTTCTCTCCAACGAGGTCGTTTTCTTAAGATGATTCTTAGGACCCCGGTGTAACTCCCACGGTCGCTCGCTCAAGATGATTTTTGAGATCCCCGGTGAAGTCCCCCGTTCAAAATGGTTCTCGAATTCCTCAGCAGGGCCGTTGGCGTAAGGTGATTCTTAAGACCGCAACGTGGGGTCCCGAATGGTTTGCTCAGGATGATTCTTGAGTTCTCCAGTAGCGTACCCAACAAGAGTTTCCCAGGAAGATTCCTGGAACACCCAGCAGAATAAAGTCTCCATAATGGTTATCGGTTCAGGATGATTCTTGAAGGTGCCCGACGGAGTTGTTTGTTCAAGATGATTCTTGAAAACCCTAGCAGCGTGATACGTCTGCTCCAACAGTGATGCCAAATTTGAAGATTGACTTCGTAAGCGCCTGAAGGCGATATCAGAGGTTCCTGTGAATTCAGATTTCCTGGTTGGTGAATCAACGTGTGGCTGAAGACAAGGTTCCAGATCTTGTATTCAATATGGTCCGTGTTGGTCTGAAGACCAAGTCAGTTGTCTTGAGGCGATGAGTGGTCGCGATCAAGTGAATAGGTTTTCTCTGACTGAAGTCGAAGATGTTTCTCCAGCTGAAGCGGAGTTTTGCTTGAAGGCAAAGTGTTTAAATCCCCGTAGAGTCATGAATGGCTCTGGATACCATTTCTCTGACTGAAGTCACAGATTTCCCAAGCTAAAGCGAAGGTGCCTAAGGGCAAGGTTATCCCCAAGGTCATGAATGACCTAGGATTCATTTTTCGGACTGAAGGCCGAAATATATCCCTGACTGAAGTCACGGATACTCTATGGCAGAGGTGGAGTTGCCTGAAGGCAGATCCATGTATCCTTGAAGGCCAAGGACCATTTCTTCAGACTGAAGTCGAAGATACCTCCTGCAGAGTTGCCGACGGGCAAAGTTTACATCCTTGAAGGCCAAGGATGTTTATCTTCAGAAGTACTTGAAGATCTTTTCTAGTTGAAGCTGGAATCGCCGACGGGCAGGGTTTCATCTATCTTCAGAAGAACTTGAAGATTCTCCAGCGGATCTGGAAGTGGCCAGGGGCCAGGGTTTCATCTATCCTTGAAGGCCAAGGATGCTTATTTTCAGAAGTACTTGAAAATGTTTCTAGCTGAAGCTGGAAGTGGCCAGGGGCCAGGGTTTCATATATCTTGAATGTTGAAGTCCTACGGTGGGCAGCAGTATCCCGATGTTCGTTATGGTGCTGAGGGTGAACTCCAGATCAGAGCGTGCTCGGTTAAGTCTCTCATTCCCAGCGGAGTGATTTCAAATACGCAAGTGTACCTTTTTGTTCCGCTTACCAGGGGTGAACCCCAGGTCAGAGTATGTTTGTTCGACGGCGAGGTTGAACGCTTGGATTTGACGGCGAGGTCAGATCGTCATTTGTCCGGCGGCGAGGTTGGATGTTTATTCGACGGCGATGTTGAATGTGTTCGACGGCGAGGTTGAACATTTGGATTTGACGGCGAGGTCAGATCGTCATTTGTCCGGCGGCGAGGTTGGATGTTTATTCGACGGCGATGTTGAATGTGTTCGACGGCGAGGTTGAACGTTTGGATTTGACGGCGAGGTCAGATCATGTTTGTTTGACGGCGAGGTCAGACTCTTTAAATCCCCATCAGAGATGATATCTGTACGATGGAGATGTCGAGTGTCTCAGAGCAATGTTTGTCTTCGACGGCAATGTCAGATTCAGTTCTCCAGCGGCGATGTTGGGTGTTGTGGTTGTCTGAAGGCAATATCAGAAGAAGTTAATGTGGATGACTGACGGTGATGTCAGTTCAGTATCTCTCCAGCTAGCTGTCGAGCAGCTAGCGTTGCAGTATTCAAAGATTTGTTCCCCGCAGAGTACCGTGTGCTCGCGCAGTTGGCAAATTTTCGGGTTTACCGGTATTCAATCGTCTCGCACCTTGATTGGTTGAGAGCCGTTCGCTTCTCACCCAGTCAGGTTCAAGCCGTTTGAATTGGGGCAGCTGTTGCACACCAAAATTTGACCAACAATTATTTATCCATCTAGTGTTTGAAAGTTGATACCTTCACCAGAAAGTTCAAGAGATCCTCAGAGGAGTGGGTTGAAGCCAGGGTTGTGTGCTTCATAGCTTGAGAGTTGTGGGTGCTCCTCAGATGATTCTGAGACTTTGAGAATGAACTTGATGCTTTGAAAAAGTGTATGAGATGTCTTGATAGCCATCATGAAGCCCAGAGAGGTCATTATGCAAGAATTCAGAAGATTCAACCATGAATGGTAGAATTAGGGTTTTGACTGGGTCAGCCCTAGGATAACTGAAAATTTGGAGAAGGTTGAGACCTAATCCAAAGGCCATGAGATCATGGAATGATGCATAGAGATGTTATAAAGATGATTCCTAGACCAACTCATCATGATTGAGGAGTCTGAGAAGTTTCAAGTTAGGGTTTCCAAGGATTGGCAGTGAAAAAACCCTAGTTTGATCCTTATCTTCCAGGAAGTTTTAGCTCTAGATGTGCTTGATATCTCATCTTCCCCATAACATGAATGTTGTAGAGCTTGTCCTTAGCTTTAATTTGAGTGGTGGAAGTCCTTGATAGGATGTGCAGAGCTCAAGTTATGGTTTTGACAAATTACAGGTCAGCAGAGGTGTGTGAATCTGGGTCCTTGAAAGTCACCCAACTTGCAGACAACTTTTGCCCTAGTAGGATGATTCCTATGATCTCTTGGTCAACATGAATCTTGAAGGGCATCTTCTTAGATTTAATTTGAGTGGTAGAAGTCCTTGATAGGATTTGTGGAACTCAACTTATGGTTTGAACAAGACAGGGGTATTTTGGTCATTTGGCAGTTATAGGTCATTTTAAGCAAAGGCCATATCTCCTATTTCCAAGCCTCAAATGGAAAAACTCAAAACATGAAAGTTGTTCAAAATGTGATTTTAAGGCTAGAAAAGAGGGTGTGAAAGTTTAGAAAAGCTCATAGCATGGTTTTTCATGATTGGTTAAAATGAACTAAAATGGCTTATAAGTTTAAAAAGTTGAAGTTGGAAATTGGTTTGGAAGATCTATGAATCCAAAATAGGTCATTCAATATATCATTTTGATTGGAAACATCATTCTAAAAACATTGGTTTAAGCACATTTTTCATTTGAGGCTTTAAAATGGGACATGCTTTGGAAAATTCATACTTGCATATTAAGGCACCTTTGGGAATCTTAACACAAGGCAAGAAAAAAGCTTGTTTTTCACTCATACCTTCTCAATATCTCATGTAAGGGTATTTTGACACCAAATTGTAAGGCATAAGGCATGAGATGAGAGAAATTCAATATGTCATCACATGAGATTTCAAGGACTTTGTAGCTCTTTCTAGATGAATCTAGAAGTTTCCATGGATTATTATAAAAAGAGTGGATCAAAGTGTGATTAAAGGTTGGTGAAAGTTGGAGAATTGAGTGGAGAAGAGTGGGGTTAGAGCAAGGTTTTCAAGAGGTTCCATTATTGCAATTCAAGCTCGAGTTCACCATTGGAGGCTTCCTCCATCCAAGTTTTTGCAAACAGAATCATTTCCACCATTGGAGGATCATCTGGAAGAAGAAGCAAGCATTGAATCGTGCCCTACATCATTCTGCCATAACTTCTTGACAGGTTGGTAAATGCATTCATACCTCTTTAATTATGCATAGATAGCTTAGATTCTAGGTGTAGATTGGTTAAAATAGGATAAATGATGAAATTCTGAGAATTAGGAGGCATTTCATGGAGTTCCATAGCAGGGTGTAGAATCTTTCATGATCAAGAATATGCTGGATTAGGAGTGTTAACGCACGTGTTAGGGTTTATTGTAATTAGGATAGCATGTAGAACAAGATTGGATCATTAATGGAGAGTCTTGATGAGGTTGATCTCAGTGCAATCATGGTGGCACCAAGGGTTCGAGCATTCTGTTTGCGCGTTTTAAGAGGATTCAAAGGTAAATATGAGCATGGTTGGATTCCTGGGATTTAGTAGCATGATTTTGGTTTTGGAATTTTTGAAAATCATCAAGAAATGAGAGAGCAAGAGATGATGGAAGTTTTGTGCATGAGCTAGGGTTTCTGAAAACCCTAATGGCGGGTTGGGGACGATGGCCATATGCCGTTGGATTGGTCCTGGAATTTGACTTAATCACCTCATCTAACGGTCAGCATTTAAACTTAAAACGGAGGGAACCCTAACCCTGGAACGCTGCGTTTGAATTAAAATCCGTCCATGGGCTCAGCAGCAATTTACTATCCGCACACCCCTCGTTAGGCCCATTAGGAAATAACAAGTAATATCCCTGCTATCCTCACCCCCTCACGCGTTTTTTTGTTTTCTTTTATTTCTGACTGGATAATGGGCTTATCCCCAGATGCTACGCGCACCCCCCCTGATCCAGCCCATGAATATTGAACTGGCGCGCCCTTCTATTTTCACCCCCCATCCCCTTTAATTCTTTTTTAATTTCTTTTATCGTTTGTCTTTTATAAAATTCATAAAAAATAGAAAATTAAATATTTTTTAATTCTTGTTTTTTCTATGTGTTCATGAACTTGCCTAGAAAAATATAAATAAATAAAATGTCCATTTTATTTTCTTTTCATATTTTTAATAGATTTTTCTTTTAAATAGCTTTTAAGTATGTTTAGTTTGATATCCAATTTTGTAGAATTTCTTTTAGGGCTTTCCCTTAGGATTTTTAATTCATTCTTTTTTGTGTAGTTAGGTATTGAACCCTAGTTTCATGTAGGATTTATCTCTTGATTTGTAGATTAAAATTTGATGTAGTTTGATTGTTAGACATTTAGGTGTTCTAATTAGGGTTTTAGGATGTATAGGTAGACTTGAACAAATTTGTTTTAGGGTTTATAGGCCAAATTAGTGTATGGGGAATATATGGGTTAAGGGTAAGTATGTATAGAATCCCCTAGAATTTTGATAGAGTATTGTATAGTGTTTTAGTATTTTTCATTGATTTTTGAATGTATGGATAGTATGTGTGTTGCTTGAGGGCATAAGCTGTATTGTTGTGTTTTCTTTCCTTCTCTTTTGAGTGTGTGAGCTTTGAAGATTGAGTTGAAGACCTTATGGATCACCATGGAAGATTTGAAGACCTTGCAGAGGAGTTTATATAGCTTTTGTTGTTTTGTTTATAGGTTTATAGGTGCATAGGCAGAGCCCTAGATAGGATACTTTGCTCAATAAACAAGGAGTGTTTTGTTCACCTCCTCTCTTCTCTGTGACATAAAGTCCCTTAAGGGTATTCACCTCTCTCCTTTGGAGGGATTAGTGACCTTACCCTCTGAGGTAGAACTTTGAGAGAGCCTTTCCCTTTGATGTTAAGTCCTCAATGGCATCCTTTGGAAGTCAGTGAGTACTGTAACATCCTCACCTCATCCTGTTGACTGAATCTTGTTTGCTGGAGCATTTGAGCCATTGAAGATAGAAGCTGCAGCTTTGAAGAGGATGATTCCTTGAAGATTGTTGAAGTCTGAAGACTTTGTGAAGATCAAGTTGATGCCTGAAGATCCCTGAAGATAGTAAAGCCTGAAGGTGGAGCTGATCAAAGAAGCTGAAGCTTAAGGGAGAAGATGAGTTGATACTCATGTTGTAAGGTTGAAGTCTGGAAAGCAGTTGATTATCTGAAGTCTGAAGACTGAGTTGCTGCTGGAGGAGCTGAGACTTTCTTCTATTTTTCTTTTCTGTATTGTTTGTTTTGTTTGATTTGCCTGTTGCATTAGATAAAGTCCATCTAGAATAAGTAGAATCTAGGAGCATGATTGCATTAGAGGTTGAGTTGCTCCCTCTGCTTGTATTGTTACTGCGTGGCTTTGCTTGCGGGTATTCGGTAGAGCCTAGCTCCCTTGCCCCTGTGGTTTGTTTGCCTGATGGCATTTCATTTCTTTTATCTGTATGATTGCAGTTTACTGTTTATTGCTTGATAGCATGTTGTTTATTTTTCAGTATGATTACTGTTATTTCATGACTGGCTTGAGGTTGAGACGAGCTTGTGGAGGCTGAAGCCCCACACACATTTCCTCCCTCACTTGCATTGCATGCATTTTACTGTTAAGCTGATGCTTTGTCTGTTTTGGTGTATCATTGACATTATCCCTTAGGACTCTCATTTCCTTGGATAAGGATTTGATGATAGACTTTTAGGTTGAAACCTATGCATGACAACTTCTAGGAGTTCCCTGTTCAAACCTCAACCATAGGATGAATCCATGGCATGATAACAGTAGGACTTGACAGTCTCCCTCCTAGTTGGGCCTGTTCTCTTCTCATCTCAAAACAGTTTAAGATACAGTAATAATGAATGATTTCTTTCGTACGTTACGAGCCTTAAGCTATCTGAGAAAGGATTGTGGGAGAGTTTCTTTTCCACAGTCTGGATGTTTAGTATGGTACCCTTTGGGTGACATGCGACGCATTCACTCTCAAGTCATAGTCTCTAGTGCGGTTGAAATCGCAAACACAATAAAAAACACTTCTTTCGTAAAAGACAGGAAATAAACCGTAGTTTCCCGAACTACGTGAGCTCTGATCTCTCATGCCTGTTGAGAGTACGTAGGCACAAGATGGCGAAGTCTTGGCGAGCTACCTTCCCCCATAACCCTTTGTAGGTCGAACTACGTGGACTCTGATTTCTCATTCTCTGATGGGAATACGTAGGCATAAAGCGCGACGCTTTGCCGAGTCATTTTTCTTTTCTTTTTCAGCCAGCCTTGATAGGTAGATAGATTATAACCAACCCGTCCAAGTAAACAAACAAGCGAGGATCCCGTCGAGTACGACGGACGTGAGGGGTGCTAATACCTTCCCCTTGCGTAACCGACTCCCGAACCCAGACAATGGTTGCGACGACCTTGTCTTACCCTTATTCGTCAGGTTTTTCCGATCGTTTCCTTTCCCGCTCTGAGGGATAAATAACGAAAGGTGGCGACTCTTCTGTCATGTCGGCACCTTATTTTCGCGCAAGCGACATGTGGCAATACAAATGTTCTTAAAATGTGTTTTAGAATCAAATTGGTATGTCATATGGCTTGGTTTGGACATGTAGATCAAAAATCCCAATTTCCATCTTTGGTTCATTTGAAATTCACCCTTATTTTAGGCCATTTTTGTGATTTTGTGAAGCAAGCTATTCCAAGCTCTCATGACCTATCGGCTAGCCTTAAAACATCATTTTGAACAAATTTGATGTTGAACATTTTCCCATTTGAAGCTTGCAAATAGGAGTTATGGCCTTATGATTAAAATGACCTATAATCTCCAAATGACCAAAATACCCTTGACTTATCAAAGCCATAACTTGAGTTATACAAATCCTATCAAGGACTTCTAGTACTCTCTAGAAAGCTAAGAGGATAAGGAAAAACATTCATGTTGACCAAAAGTTCATAGGAATCATCCTTCTAGGGCAAACGTTTCATGCAAGTTGGACAACTTTCAAGCTCCAAATTCACATACCTCAGATGACCTGTAACTTGTCAAAGTCATAACTTGAGTTCTACAAATCCTATAAAGGACTTCTAGAACTCAAATTAAAGCTAAGAGCATGCTATACAACATTCATGTTGGGGGCAAGATGAGATGACAATCACATCTTGAGCTAAACTGCCTTGAAGATAGGGGTCAAACTAGGGGATTTTTCACTGTCAAGCCTTAGAAACCCTAGCTTGAAACTTCTCAAACTCTTCAATCATGATGAGTTGACTTTGGAATCATCCTTAGAACATCTTAATGTATCAATCCATGATCACATGGCTCTTGGATTAGGTCTCAACCTTCTTCAAATCACCAGTTGACTTAGGGTTGACCCAGTCAAACCCTAGCTGCACCAATCATGACTCAGGCTTCTCATTCTTGCACAATGACCTGGCTAGGCCTCAAATTGATTTTCAACACTTCTCATGAGATCTTTCAAGACCTCAAGTCTAACTTCATGGCTTCAGAATCATCTGATGGCTTTCCACAACTTTCAAGTTAGGAGACCTACACACTTGGTTTCAACCACCCTCTCTGAGGCTCCTTTAACTTCTCTGACAAGGATATCAACCCTTGAGCACCTGACTAACCTTCTTAGCTAGATTCATGGTCTTGTGTAGCCCTTTATTGGTAATCATACCTCTTGATCTCCTGCATACATGTCAATGAAATGCAAATGATAATGCTAATGTGAATGAAATGAAACATAAGCTAGGTAAAGAAATGTTGGGCAAATTTTGGGGTGCAACAGCTGGCTTAACCCGAAGTTGAGAAGAACATTTGACCTTGCCGTCAGGCATCTGTTAAACAAATAGGCATCAACCCGAAAGTCGTCTCAATCCTTAGTTGAGAAGAACATCTGACCTTGCCTTCAAACATCTATTAAACAAATACGCATCGAACCCGAAGGCCGACACAACACGAAGTTGAGAAGAACATCTGACCTCGCTGTCAGGCATCTGTTAAACAAACAGGCATCGAATTTGATGGCTGACTCAACCCGAAGTTGAGAAGAACATCCGACCTTGCTGTCAAGCATTAGTTAAACAAACAGGAATCGAACCTGAAGGTCGGCTCAACCCGAAATTGAGAAGAACATCTGACCTAGCCGCCAGGCATCTGTTAAACAAATAGGCATCGAACCCGAAGGGCGGCTCAACCCGAAGTTGATAAGAACATTAGACCTCACCCTCAGGCATCTGTTAAACAAACAGGCATCAACCCGAAGCCCGGATCAACCCGAAGTTGAGAAGAACATCTGACCTTGCCGTCAAACATCTATTAAACAAACAAGCATCGAACCCGAAGGCCGGCTCAACTTGAAGTTGAGAGGAACATCTGACCTCCCCATCAGGCATTAGTTAAACAAACAGGCATCGAACCCGAAAGCCGACACAACACGAAGTTGAGAAGAACATCTGACCTCACTGTCAGGCATCTGTTAAACAAACAGGCATCAAATTTGATGGCCGACTCAATCCGAAGTTGAGAAGAACATCCGACCTCACTGTCAGGCATTAGTTAAGCAAATTGGAATCGAACCCGAAGGTCGGCTCAACCCGAAGTTGAGAAGAACATCTGACCTAGCCGCCAGGCATCTGTTAAACAAACAGGCATCAAACCCAAAGGTCGGCTCAACCCGAAGTTGAGAAGAACATCTGGCCTAGACGTCAGGCATCAGTTAAACAAACAGGCATCAAACCCGAAGGTCGTCTCAACCCTTAGTTGAGAAGTACATTTGTCCTTGTTGTCAAACATCTGTTAAACAAACAGGTATTGAACCCGAAGGTCGGCCGACTCAACTTGAAGTTGAGAGGAACATTTGACCTCCCCATCAGGCATTAGTTAAACAAATAGGCATCGAACCCGAAGGTCGGCCGACTCAACACGAAGTTGAGAAGAACATCTGACCTCGCCGTCAGGCATCTGTTAAACAAACAGGCATCGAACCTGAAGGTCGGCTCAACATGAAGTTGAGAGGAACATTTGACTTCACTGTCAAGCATCTGTTAAACAAACAGGCATCAAATCCGAAGGCCGAATCAACCCGAAGTTGAGAAGAACATCTGACCTCACTGTCAAGCATCTCTTAAACAAACAGGCATCGAACACAAAGGGCGGCTCAAACCGAAGTTGATAAGAACATCTTACCTCACCGTCAGGCATCTATTAAAGAAATAGGCATCGAACTCAAAGGCCGGCTTAACAAGAAGTTGAGAGGAACATATGACCTAGCCGTCAGGCATCTGTTAAACAAACAGGCATCGAACCCGAAGGTCGACTCAAAATGAAGTTGAGAGGAACATTTGACTTCACTATCAAGCATCTTTTAAACAACCAGACATCAAATCCGAAGGCCGGCTCAACCCGAAGTTGAGAAGAACATCTGATCTCACCGTCAGACATTTGTTAAACAAACAGGCATCGTACCCGAAGGGCGGCTCAACCCGAACATGAGAAGAACATCTGACCTAGCCTCTAGGCATCTGTTATAAAAACAGGCATCGAACCCGAAGGCCATCTCAACACGAAGTTGAGAGGAACATATGACCTCGCTGTTAGGCATCTGTTAAACAAACAGGCATCGAACCCGAAGGTCGGCTCAACATGAAGTTGAGAGGAACATTTGAATTCACTGTCAAGAATCTGTTAAACAAACAGACATCAAATCTGAAGGCCGGCTCAACCCGAAGTTGAGAAGAACATTTGACCTTACTGTCAGGCATCTCTTAAACAAACAGGCATCAAACCCGAAGGGCGGCTCAACCCGAAGTTTATAAGAACATCTTACCTCTCCTTCAGGCATCGAACCCGAAGGCCGGCTCAACACAAAGTTGAGAGGAACATCTGACATAGCCGTCACGCATCTGTTAAACAAACAGGTATCAAACCCGAAGGTCAGCTCAACATGAAGTTGAGAGGAACATTTGACTTCACTATCAAGCATCTAGTAAACAAACAGACATCAAATCCGAAGGCTGGCTCAACCTGAAGTTGAGAAGAACATCTGATCTCACCGTCAGGCATCTGTTAAACAAACATGCATCGAACCCGAAGGGCGGCTCAACCCGAAGTTGATAAGGATATTAGACCTCGCCGTCAGGCATCTGTTAAACAAACAGGCATCAACCTGAAGCCCGGATCAACCCGAAGTTGAGAAGAACATCTGACCTTGCCGTCAAACATCTATTAAACAAACAGGCATCGAACCCGAAGGCCGGCTCAACTTGAAGTTGAGAGGATCATCTGACCTCCCCATCAGGAATTAGTTAAACAAACAGGCATCGAACCCGAAGGCCGGCACAACATGAAGTTGATAAGAACATCTGACCTCGCTGTCAGGCATCTGTTAAACAAACAGGCATCGAATTTGATGGCCGACTCAACCCGAAGTTGAGAAGAACATCTGACCTCACTGTCAGGCATTAGTTAAGCAAACAGGAATCGAACCCGAATGTCGGCTCAACCCGAAGTTGAGAAGAACATCTGGCCTAGCCGTCAGGCATCTGTTAAACAAACAGGCATCAAACCCGAAGGCTGTCTCAACCCTTAGTTGAGAAGAACATTTGTGCTCGTCGTCAAACATCTGTTAAACAAACAGGTATCGAACCCGAAGGTCGGCCGGCTCAACTTGAAGTTGAGAGGAACATCTGACCTCCCCATAAGGCATTAGTTAAACAAACAGGCATCGAACCCGAAGGCCGACACAACACGAAGTTGAGAAGAACATCTGACCTCGCTGTCAAGCATCTGTTAAACAAACAGGCATCGAATTTGATGGCCGACTCAACCCGAAGTTGAGAAGAACATCTGACCTAGCCGCCAGGCATCTGTTAAACAAAATGGCATCAATCCCAAAGCCCGGCTCAACCCGAAGTTGAGAAGAACATCTGGCCTAGCCGTCAGGCATTTGTTAAACAAACAGGCATCAAACCCGAAGGCCGTCTCAACCCTTAGTTGAGAAGAACATCTATCCTCGTCGTCAAACATCTGTTAAACAAACAGGTATCGAACCCGAAGGTCGGCCAACTCAACTTGAAGTTGAGAGGAACATCTGACCTCCCCATCAGGCATTAGTTAAACAAATAGGCATTGAACCCGAAGGTCGGGACAACACGAAGTTGAGAAGAACATCTGACCTCGCCGTCAGGCATCTGTTAAACAAACAGGCATCGAACCCGAAGGTCGGCTCAACATGAAGTTGAGAGGAACATTTGACTTCACTGTCAAGCATCTGTTAAACAAACAGGCATCAAATCCAAAGGCCGACTCAACCCGAAGTTCAGAAGAACATCTGACCTCACTGTCAGGCATCTCTTAAACGAACAGGCATCGAACCCAAAGGGCGGCTCAACCCGAAGTTGATAAGAACATCTTACCTCGCCATCAGGCATCTATTAAAGAAATAGGCATCGAACCCGAAGGCCGGCTCAACACGAAGTTGAGAGGAACATATGACCTAGCCGTCAGGCATCTGTTAAACAAACAGGCATCGAACCCGAAGGTCGACTCAAAATGAAGTTGAGAGGAACATTTGACTTCACTATCAAGCATCTGTTAAACAACCAGACATCAAATCTGAAGGCCGGCTCAACCCGAAGTTGAGAAGAACATCTGATCTCACCGTCAGATATTTGTTAAACAAACAGGCATCGTACCCGAAGGGCGGCTCAACCCGAAGTTGAGAAGAACATATGACCTAGCCTCTAGGCATCTGTTATAAAAACAGGCATCGAACCCGAAGGCCGTCTCAACACGAAGTTGAGAAGAACATCTGACCTTGCTATTAGGCATCTGTTAAACAAACATGCATCGAACCCGAAGGTCGGCTCAACATGAAGTTGAGAGGAACATCTGACCTTGCCGTCAAACATTTGTTAAACAAATAGGCATCGAACCCGAAGGACGGCTCAACTTGAAGTTGAGAGGAACATCTGACCTCCCCATCAGGCATTAGTTAAAAAAACAGGCATCGAACCCGAAGGTCGGCACAACACGAAGTTGAGAAGATTATCTGACCTTGCTGTCAGGCATCAGTTAAACAAACATGCATAGAGTTTGATGGTTGACTCAACCCGAAGTTGAGAAGAACATTTGACCTTGTTGTCAGGCATTAGTTAAACAAATAGGAATCGAACCTGAAGGCCGACTCAACCCAAAGTTAAGAAGAACATCTGACCTTGCCGCCAGGCATCTGTTAAACAAACAGGCATCAAACCCGAAGGTCGGCTCAACTTGAAGTTGAGAGGAACATCTGACCTCCACATCAAGCATTAGTTAAACAAACAGGTATCAGACCCAAAGGCCGGCTCAACCCGAAGTTGAGAAGAACATCTGACATCGACATTAAACATCTGTTAAACAAACAAGCATCAAACCCGAAGGCGGCTCAACTTAAAGTTAAGAGGAACATCTGACCTCCCCATCAGGCATTAGTTAAACAAACATGCATCGAATCCGTAGGCCGTTACAAGACGAAGTTGAGAGGAACATTTGACCTCGCCGTCAGGCATCTGGTAAACAAACAGGCATCGAACCCGAAGGTCGGCTTAACATGAAGTTGAGAGGAACATTTGACTTCACTATCAAGCACCTGTTAAACAAACAGGCATCAAATCCGAAGGCCGGCTCAACCCGAAGTTAAGAAGAACATTTGACCTCACTCTCAGGCATCTCTTAAACAAACAGACATCAAACCCGAAGGGCGACTCAACCGAAGTTGATAAGAACATCTTACCTCGCCGTCAGGCATCTCTTAAACAAACAGGCATCAAACCCGAAGGCTGACTCAACACGAAGTTGAGAGGAACATCTGACCTAGCCGTCTGGCATCTGTTAAACAAACAGGCATCGAACCCGAAGGTCGGCTCAACATGAAGTTAAGAGGAACATTTGACTTCACTATCAAGCATCTGTTAAACAAGCAGACATCAAATCCGAAGGCCAGCTCAACCCGAAGTTGAGAAGAACATCTGACCTCACCGTCAGGCATCTGTTAAACAAACAGGCATCGAACCCGAAGGGAGGCTCAACCCGAAGTTAATAAGAGCATTAGACGTCGTTGTCAGGCATCGAACCCGAATGGCGGCTCAACCCGAAGTTGATGAGAACATTAGACCTCGCCGTCAGGCATCAGTTAAACAAACAGGCATCGAACCTGAAGGTCGGCTCAACCCAAAGTTGAGAAGAACATTTGACCTTGCCGTGAGGCATCTGTTAAACAAACAGGCATCAACCCGAAGGCCGTCTCAATCCTTAGTTGAGAAGAACATCTGACCTCGCCGTCAAACATCTGTTAAATAAACAGGCATTGAACCCGAAGGCCGGCTAAACTTGAATTTCAGAGGAACATCTGACCTCTCCATCAGGCATTAGTTAAACAAACAAGCATCGAACCCGAAGGCCGGCACAACACGAAGTTGAGAAGAACATCTGACCTCGCTATCAGGCATCTATTAAACAAACAGGCATCGAATTTGATGGCCGACTCAACCCGAAGTTGAGAAGAACATCCGACCTCGCTGTCAGGCATTAGTTAAAAGAAACAGGAATCGAACCCGAAGGACAGCTCAACCCGAAGTTGAGAAGAACATTTGACCTAGCCGCCAGGCATTTGTTATACAAACAGGCATCAAACCCAAAGGCCGGCTCAACCCGAAGTTGAGAAGAACATCTAACCTCGTCGTCAGGCATCTGTTAAACAAACATGCATCAAACCCGAAGGCCGTCTCAATCCTTAGTTGAGAAGAACATCTGAACTTGTCGTCAAACATCTGTTAAACAAACAGGTATCGAACCCGAAGGTCGGCCGGCTCAACATGAAGTTGAGAGGAACATCTGACCTCCCCATCAGGCATTAGTTAAACAAACAGACATCGAACCCGAAGGCCGACACAACACGAAGTTGAGAAGAACATCTGACCTTGCCGTCAGGGATCTGTTAAACAAACAGGCATCGAACCCGAAGGTCGTCTCAAGACGAAGTTGAGAGGAACATCTGACCTCGCCGTCAGGCATCTGTTAATCAAACAGGCATCGAACCTGAAGATCGGCTCAACATGAAGTTGAGAGGAACTTATGACTTTCACTATCAAGCATTTGCTAAGCAAACAGACATCAAATCCAAAGGCCGGCTTAACCCGAAGTTTAGAAGAACATCTGATCTCACCGTCAGGCATCTGTTAAAAAAACAGGCATCGTACCCGAAGGGCGGCTCAACTCGAATTTGAGAAGAATATCTGACCTGATTGTCAGGCATCTCTTAAACAAACAGGCATCGAACCCGAAGGGCGGCTCAACCCGAAGTTGATAATAACATCTTACCTCACCGTCAGGCATATGTTAAACAAATAGGCATCGAACCCAAAGGCCGGCTCAACAGGAAGTTTAGAAGAACATATGACCTAGCCGTCAGGCATCTGTTAAACAAACAGGCATCGAACTCGATGGTCGGCTCAACATGTAGTTGAGAGAAACATTTGACTTCACTCTCAAGCATCTGTTAAACAAACAGACATCAAATCCGAAGACCGGCTCAACCCGAAGTTGAGAAGAACATCTGACCTCGCCGTCAGGCATCTGTTAAACAAAAAGGTGTGGAACCCGAAGGCCGTCTCAATCCTTAGTTGAGAAGAACATTTGACCTTGCCGTCAAACATTTGTTAAACAAACAGGCATCGAACCCAAAGGTCGGCTCAACTTGAAGTTGAGAGGAACATCTGACCTCCCCATCAGGCATTAGTTAAAAAAAACCGGCATCGAACCCGAAGGTCGGCAGAACACGAAGTTGAGAAGAACATCTGACCTTGCTGTCAGGCATCAGTTAAACAAACAGGCATCGAATTTGATGGTTGACTCAACACGAAGTTTAGAAAAACATCCGACCTCGCTTTCAGGCATTAGTTAAACAAACAGGAATCGAACCTGATGGCCGACTCAAACCGAAGTTAAGAAGAACATCTGACCTAGCCGCCAGACATCTATTAAAGAAACAGGCATCAAACCCGAAGGTCGGCTCAACTTGAAGTTGAGAGGAACATCTGACCTCCCCATCAGGCATTAGTTAAACAAACAGGCATCGGACCCAAATTCCGTCTCAACCCGAAGTTGAGAAGAACATCTGACCTCGCCTTCAAACATCTGTTAAACAAACAGGCATCAAACCCGAAGGTCGGCTCAACTTGAAGTTGAGAGGAACATCTGACCTCCCCATCAGGCATTAGTTAAACAAACAGGCATCGAACCCGAAGGCCGACTCAACACGAAGTTGAGAGGAACATTTGACCTCGCCGTCAGGCATCTGTTAAACAAACAGGCATCGAACCCGAAGGTCGGCTTAACATGAAGTTGAGAGGAACATTTGACTTACTGTCAAGCATCTGTTAAACAAACAAGCATCAAATCTGAAGGCCGGCTCAATCCGAAGTTGAGAAGAACATCTGACCTCACTGTCAGGCATCTCTTAAACAAACAGGCATCAAACCCGAAGGGCGGCTCAACCCGAAGTTGATAAGAACATCTTACCCCGCCGTCAGGCATCTGCTAAACAAACATGCATCGAACTCGAAGGCCGGCTCAACACGATGTTGAGAGGAACATCTGACCTCCCCATCAGGCATCTGTTAAACAAACAGGCATCGAACCTGAAGGTCGGCTCAACATGAAGTTGAGAGGAACATTTGACTTCACTATCAAGCATCTTTTAAACAAGCAGACATAAAATCCGAAGGCCGGCTCAACCCGAAGTTGAGAAGAACATCTTACCTCACCGTCAGGCATCTGTTAAACAAACAGGCATCGAACTCGAAGGGCGGCTCAACCCGAAGTTAATAAGAACATTAGACCTCACCGACAGGCATCTGTTAAACAAACAGGCATCGAACCCGAAGGCCGGCTTAACCCGAAGTTGAGAAGAACATTTGACCTCGCCGTCAGGCATCTGTTAAACAAATAGGCATCAACTCGACAACCGTCTCAATCCTTAGTTGCGAAGAACATCTGACCTTGCCTTCAAACATCTATTAAACAATTAGGCATCGAACCCGAAGGCCGACACAACCCGAAATTGAGAAGAACATCTGACCTCGCTGTCAGGCATCTGTTAAAAAAACAAGCATCGAATTTGATGGCCGACTCAACCCGAAGTTTAGAAGAACATCCGACCTCGCTGTCAGACATTAGTTAAACAAACAGGAATCGAACCAGAAGGCCGGCTCAACCCGAAATTGAGAAGAACATCTTACCTAGCCGCCAGGCATCTGTTAAACAAACAGGCATCAAACCCAGAGGCCGGCTTAACCCGAAGTTGAGAAAAACATCTGACCTCGCTGTCAGACATCTGTTAAACAAACAGGCATCAAACCCGAAGGCCGTCTCAACCCTTAGTTGAGAAGAACATCTGACCTTGTCGTCAAACATCTGTTAAACAAACAGGTATCGAACCCGAAGGTCGGCCGGCTCAACTTGAAGTTGAGAGGAACATCTGACCTCCCCATCAGGCATTAGTTAAACAAACAGGCATCGAACCCGAAGGTCGGCTCAACATGAAGTTGAGAGGAACATTTGACTTCACTATCAAGCATCTTTTAAACAAGCAGACATAAAATCCGAAGGTCGGCTCAACCCGAAGTTGAGAAGAACATCTGACCTCACCGTCAGGCATCTGTTAAACAAACAGGCATCGAACTCGAAGGGCGGCTCAACCCGAAGTTAATAAGAACATTAGACCTCACCGACAGGCATCTGTTAAACAAACAGGCATCGAACCCGAAGGCCGGCTTAACCCGAAGTTGAGAAGAACATTTGACCTCGCCGTCAGGCATCTATTAAACAAATAGGCATCAACCCGACAACCGTCTCAATCCTTAGTTGCGAAGAACATCTGACCTTGCCTTCAAACATCTATTAAACAATTAGGCATCGAACCCGAAGGCCGACACAACCCGAAATTGAGAAGAACATCTGACCTCGCTGTCAGGCATCTGTTAAAAAAACAAGCATCGAATTTGATGGCCGACTCAACCCGAAGTTTAGAAGAACATCCGACCTCGCTGTCAGACATTAGTTAAACAAACAGGAATCGAACCAGAAGGTCGGCTCAACCCGAAATTGAGAAGAACATCTTACCTAGCCGCCAGGCATCTGTTAAACAAACAGGCATCAAACCCAGAGGCCGGCTCAACCCGAAGTTGAGAAAAACATCTGACCTCGCTGTCAGACATCTGTTAAACAAACAGGCATCAAACCCGAAGGCCGTCTCAACCCTTAGTTGAGAAGAACATCTGACCTTGTCGTCAAACATCTGTTAAACAAACAGGTATCGAACCCGAAGGTCGGCCGGCTCAACTTGAAGTTGAGAGGAACATCTGACCTCGTCGTCAGGCATCTGTTAAACAAACAGGCATCAAACCTGAAGTTCAGCCCAACATGAAGTTGAGAGGAACATTTGACTTCACTGTCAAGCATCTGTTAAACAAACATACATCAAATCCGAAGGCCGGCTCAACCCGAAGTTGAGAAGAACATCTAACCTCACTGTCAGTCATCTCTTAAACAAACAGGCATCAATCCCGAAGGGCGGCTGAACCCGAAGTTGATAAGAACATCTTACCTCGCCTTCAGGCATCTGTTAAACAAACAGGCATCGAACCCGAAGGTCGGCTCAACACGAAGTTGAGAGGAACATCTGACCTAGCCATCAGGCATCTGTTAAACAAACAGGCAACGTACCCAAAGGCCGGCTCAACCCGAAGTTGAGAAGAACATCTGACCTCGCCGTCAGGCATCTGTTAAACAAAAAGGTGTGGAACACGAAGGCCATCTCAATCCTTAGTTGAGAAGAACATTTGACTTTACCGTCAAACATTTGTTAAGCAAACAGGCATCGAACCTGATGGTCGGCTCAACTTGAAGTTGAGAGGAACATCTGACCTCCCCATCAGGCATTAGTTAAAAAAGCAGGCATCGAACCCAAAGGTCGGTAGAACACGAAGTTGAGAAGAACATCTGGCCTTGCTGTCCGGTATCAGTTAAACAAACAAGCATCGAATTTGATGGTTGACTCAACCCGAAGTTGAGAAGAACATCCGAACTCGCTTTCAGGCATTAGTTAAACAAACAGGAATCGAACCTGAAGGCCGACTCAACCCGAAGTTAAGAAGAACATATGACCTAGCCGCCAGGCATCTGTTAAACAAACAGGCATCAAACCCGAAGGTCGGCTCAACTTGAAGTTGAGAGGAACATATGACCTCCCCATCAGGCATTAGTTAAACAAACAGGCATCGGACCCAAATGCCGTCTCAACCCGAAGTTGAGAAGAACATCTGACCTCGCCTTCAAACATCTGTTAAACAAACAGGCATCAAACCTGAAGGTCGGCTCAACTTGAAGTTGAGAGGAACATCTGACCTCCCCATCAGGGATTAGTTAAACAAACAGGCATCAAACCCGAAGGCCGACTCAACAGGAAGTTGAGAGGAACATTTAACCTTGCTGTCAGGCATGTGTTAAACAAACAGGCATCGAACCCGAAGGTCGGCTTAACATGAAGTTGACAGGAACATTTGACTTCACTGTCAAGCATCTGTTAAACAAACAGGCATCAAATCCGAAGGCCGGCTCAACCCGAAGTTGAGAAGAACATCTGACCTCACTGTCAGGCATCTCATAAACAAACAGGCATCGAACCCGAAGGGCGGCTGAACCCGAAGTTGATAAGAACATCTTACCCCTCCTTTAGGCATCTGTTAAACAAACAGGCATCTAACCCGAAGGTCGGCTCAACACAAAGTTGAGAGGAACATCTGACATAGCCATTAGGCATCTGTTAAACAAACAGGCAATGAACCCGAAGGTCAGCTCAACATGAAGTTGAGAGGAACATTTGACTTCACTATCAAGCATTTGTTAAACAAACAAACATCAAATCCGATGGCCGGCTCAAGCTGAAGTTGAGAAAAACATGTGACCTCACCGTCAGGCATCGAACCCGAAGGGCGGCTCAACCCGAAGTTGATAAGTACATTAGAACTCGCCGTCAGGCATCAATTAAACAAACAGGCATTGAACCTGAAGGCCGGCTCAACCCGAAGTTGAGAAGAACATTTAACCTCGCGCGTGAGGCATCTGTTAAACAAACAGGCATCAACCCGAAGGCCGTCTCAATCCTTAGTTGAGAAGAACATCTGACCTTGCCTTCAAACATCTATTAAACAAATAGGCATCGAACCCGAAGGCCGACACAACACGAATTTGAGAAGAACATCTGACCACGCTGTCAGGCATCTGTTAAAAAAACTGGCATCGAATTTGATGTCCGACTCAACCCGAAGTTGGGGAGAACATCCGACCTTGCTGTCAGGCATTAGTTAAACAAACATGCATCAAACCCAAAGGTCGGCTAAACCCGAAGTTGAGAAGAATATCTGACCTCATCGTCAGACATCTGTTAAACAAACAGGCATCAAACCCGAAGGTCGTCTCAACCCTTAGTTGAGAAGAACATCGGACCTTGTCGTCAAACATCTGTTAAACAAACAGGTATCGAACCCGAAGGTTGGCCGGCTCAACTTGAAGTTGAGGGGAACATCTGACCTCCGCATCAGGCATTAGTTAAACAAATAGGCCTCGAAACCGAAAGCCGGCACAACACGATGTTGAGAAGAACATCTAACTTCGCCGTGAGGCATCTGTTAAACAAACAGGCATTGAACCCGAAGGCCGTCTCAACAAGAAGTTGAGAGGAACATCTAACCTCGCTGTCAGGCATCTGTTAAACAAACAGGCATCGAACCCGAATGTTGGCTCAACATGAAGTTGAGAAGAACATTTGACTTCACTGTCAAGCATCTGTTAAACAAACAGACATCAAATCCGAAGGCCGGCTCAACCCGAAGTTGAGAAGAACATTTGACCTCACTGTCAGGCATCTCTTAAACAGACAGGCATCAAACCCGAAGGGTGGCTCAACCCGAATTTGATAAGAACATCTTACCTCGCCGTCAGGCATCTGCTAAACAAACAGACATCGAACCCAAAGGTCGGCTCAACACGAAGTTAAGAGGAACATCTCACCTAGCCGTCAGGCATCTGTTAAACAAACAGGCATCAAACCCGAAGGCCGGCTTAACCCGAAGTTGAGAAGAACATTCGACCTTGCCGTCAGGCATCTGTTAAACAAATAGGCATCAACCCGAAGGCCGTCTCAATCCTTAGTTGAGAAGAACATCTGACCTTGCCTTCAAACATCTATTAAACAAATAGGCATCGAACCCGAAGGCCGACACAACACGTATTTGAGAAGAACATATGACCTCGCAGTTAGGCATCTGTTAAACAAACGGGCATCGAATTTGATGGCCGACTCAACCCGAAGTTGAGAAGAAAATCCGACCTCGCTGTCAGGCATCTAATAAACAAATAGGAATCGAACCCGAAGGTCGGTTCAACCCGAAATTGAGAAGAACATCTGACCTATCCGCCAGGCATCTGTTAAATAAGTAGGCATCAAACCCAAAAGCCGGCTCAACCCAAAGTTGAGAAGAACATCTGACCTCGGTGTCAGACTTCTGTTAAACAAACAGGAATCAAACCCGAAGGTCGTCTCAACCCTTAGTTGAGAAGAACATCTGACCTTGTCGTCAAACATCTGTTAAACAAACATGTATTGAACCCGAAGGTTGGCCGGCTCAACTTGAAGTTGAGAGGAACATCTGACCTCCCCATCAGGCATTAGTTAAACAAACAGGCATCGAACCCGAAGGCCGGCACAACATGATGTTGAGAAGAACATCTGACCTCGCCGTGAGGCATCTGTTAAACAAACAACATCAAACCCGAAGGCCGTCTCAACACGAAGTTGAGAGGAACATCTGACCTCGCTGTCAGGCATCTGTTAAACAAACAGGCATCGAACCCGAAGGTCGGCTCAACATGAAGTTGAGAGGAACATTTGACTTCACTATCAAGCATCTGTTAAACAAACAGACATCAAATCTGAAGGTCGGCTCAACGCGAAGTTGAGAAGAACATCTGACCTCACCGTCAGGCATCTGTTAAAAAAACAGGCATCGTACCTGAAGGGTGGCTCAACCCGAATTTGAGAAGAACATCTTACCTCTCCTTCAGGCATCTCTTAAACAAACAGGCATCGAACCCAAAGGGCGGCTCAACCTGAAGTTGATAAGAACATCTTACCTCGTCGTCAAGCATATGTTAAACAAACAGGAATCGAACCCGAAGGCCGGCTCAACACGAAGTTGAGGGGAACATATGACCTAGCTGTCAGGCATCTGTTAAACAAACAGGCATTGAACCCGAAGGTCGGCTCAACATATAGTTGAGAGAAACATTTGATTTCACTATCAAGCATCTGTTAAACAAGCAGACATCAAATCCGAAGGCCGACTCAACCCGAAGTTGAGAAGAACATCTGACCTCACCGTCAGGCATCTGTTAAACAAACTAGCATCGAACTCGAAGGGCGGCTCAACCCGAAGTTAATAAGAACATTAGGCCTCGCCGACAGGCATCTGTTAAACAAAAAGGTGTGGAACCCGAAGGTCGTCTCAATCCTTAGTTGAGAAGAACATTTGACCTTGCCGTCAAACATTTGTTAAACAAACAGGCATCGAACCCGAAGGTCGGTTCAACTTGAAGTTGAGAGGAACATCTGACCTCCCCATCAGGCATTAGTTAAAAAAACAGGCATCGAACCCGAAGGTCGGAAAAACACAAAGTTGAGAAGAACATCTGACCTTGCTATCAGGCATCAGTTAAACAAACAGGCATCGAATTTGATGGTTGACTCAACCCGAAGTTGAGAAGAACATCCGACCTCGCTTTCAGGCATTAGTTAAACAAATAGGAATCGAACCTGAAGGCCGACTCAACCCGAAGTTAAGAAGAACATCTGACCTAGCCGCCAGGCATCTGTTAAACAAATTGGCATCAAACCCGAAGGTCGGCTCAACTTGAAGTTGAGAGGAACATCTGACGTCCCCATCAGGCATTAGTTAAACAAACTGGCATCGGACCCAAATGCCGTCTCAACCCGAAGTTGAGAAGAACATCTGACCTCGCCTTCAAACATCTGTTAAACAAACAGGCATCAAACCTGAAGGCCGGCTCAACTTGAAGTCGAGAGGAACATCTGACCTCCCCATCAGGAATTAGTCAAACAAACAAGCTTCGAACCCGAAGGCCGACTCAACACAAAGTTGAGAGGAACATTTGACCTCGCCGTCAGGCATCTGTTAAACAAACAGGCATCGAACCCGAAGGTCGGCTTAACATGAAGTTGAGAGGAACATTTGACTTCACTGTCAAGCATCTGTTAAACAAACAGGCATTAAATCCGAAGGCCGACTCAACCCGAAGTTGAGAAGAACATCTGACCTCACTGTCAGGCATCTCTTAAACAAACAGGCATCGAACCCGAAGGGCGGCTAAACCCGAAGTTGATAAGAACATCTTACCCCGCCGTCATGCATCTGCTAAACAAACAGGCATCGAACCCGAAGGCCGGCTCAACACGAAGTTTAGAGGAACATCTGACCTAGCCGTCAGGCATCTGTTAAACAAACAGACATCGAACCCGAAGGTCGGATCAACATGAAGTTGAGAGGAACATTTGACTTCACTATCAAGCATCTGTTAAACAAGCAGACATCAAATCCAAAGGCCGGCTCAACCCGAAGTTGAGAACAACATCTGACCTCACCGTCAGGCATCTGTTAAACAAACAGGCATCGAACTCGAAGGGCGGATCAACTCGAAGTTAATAAGAACAATAGACCTCGCCGACAGGCATCTGTTAAACAAACAGGCATCGAACCCGAAGGCCGGCTTAACCCGAAGTTCAGAAGAAAATTTGACCTCGCCGTCAGGCATCTGTTAAACAAATAGGCATAAACCCGAACGCCGTCTCAATCCTTAGTTGAGAAGAACATCTGACCTTGCCTTCAAACATCTATTAAACAAATAGGCATCGAAACCGAAGGCCGACACAACCCGAAATTGAGAAGAACATCTGACCTCGCTGTCAGGCATCTGTTAATAAAACAGGCATCAAATTTGATGGCCGAATCAACCCGAAGTTGAGAAGAACATACGACCTCGCTGTCAGGCATCTGTTAAACAAACAGGAATCAAACCCGAAGGTCGTCTCAACCCTTAGTTGAGAAGAACATCTGACCTTGTCGTCAAACATCTGTTAAACAAACAGGTATCGAACCCGAAGGTCGGCCGACTCAACTTGAAGTTGAGAGGAACATCTGACCTCCCCATCAGGCATTAGTTAAACAAATAGGCCTCGAACCCGAAGGCCGGCACAACACGATGTTGAGAAGAACATCTGACCTCGCCGTGAGGCATCTGTTAAACAAACAGGCATCGAACCCGAAGGTCGTCTCAACCCGAAGTTGAGAAGAACATTTGACCTCACTGTCAGGCATCTCTTAAACAAACAGGCATCAAACCCGAAGGGCGGCTCACCCGAAGTTGATAAGAACATCTTACCCCGCCGTCATGCATCTGATAAACAAACAGGCATCGGACCCGAAGGCCGGCTCAACACGAAGTTTAGAGGAACATCTGACCTAGCCGTCAGGCATCTGTTAAACAAACAGGCATCGAACCCGAAGGTCGGATTAACCCGAAGATCAGAAGAACATTTGACCTCGCCGTCAGGCATCTGTTAAACAAATAGGCATTAACCCGAAAGCTGTCTCAATCCTTAGTTGAGAAGAACATCTGACCTTTCCTTCAAACATCTATTAAACAAATAGGCATCGAACCCGAAGGTCGACACAACACGAAGTTGAGAAGAACATCTGACCTCGATGTCAGGCATCTGTTAAAGAAATAGGCATCGAATTTGATGGGCGACTCAACCTGAAGTTGAGAAGAACATCCGACCTCGCTGTCAGGCATCTGTTAAAAAACAGGAATCGAACCCGAAGACCGGCTCAACCCGAAATTGAGAAGAACATCTGACCTAGCCGTCAGGCATCTGTTAAACAAAAAGGCATCAAACCCAAAGGCCGGCTTAACTCGAAGTTGAGAAGAAAATCTGACCTCGCCGTCAGACATCTGTTAAACAAACAGGCATCAAACCCGAAGGTGGTCTCAACCCTTAGTTGAGAAGAACATCTGACCTTGTCGTCAAACATCTGTTAAACAAACATGTATCGAACCCGAAAGCCGGCTCAACCCGAAGTTGAGAAGAACATCTGACCTCGCCGTCAGACATCTGTTAAACAAACAGGCATCAAACCCGAAGGTCGTCTCAACCCTTAGTTGAGAAGAACATCTGACCTTGTCGTCAAACATCTGTTAAACAAACAGGTATCGAACCCGAAAGCCGGCGTAACCCGAAGTTGAGAAGAACATCTGACCTCGCCGTCAGACATCTGTTAAACAAACAGGCATCAAACCCGAAGGTCGTCTCAACCCTTAGTTGAGAAGAACATCTGACCTTGTTGTCAAACATCTGTTAAACAAACAGGTATCGAACCCGAAGGTCGGCCGGCTCAACTTGAAGTTGAGAGGAACATCTGACCTCCCCATCAGGCATTAGTTAAACAAATAGGCCGCGAACATTAAGGCCGACACAACACGATGTTGAGAAGAACATCTGACCTTGCCGTGAGGCATCTGTTAAACAAACAGGCATCGAACCGAAAGGCAGTCTTAACACGAAGTTGAGAGGAACATCTGACCTCGCTGTCTGGCATCTGTTAAACAAACAGGCATCGAACCCGAAGGTCGGTTCAACATGAAGTTGAGAGGAACATTTGACTTCACTGTCAAGCATCTGTTAAACAAACAGACATCAAATCCGAAGGCCGGCTCAACCCGAAGTTGAGAAGAACATTTGACCTCACTGTCAGGCATCTCTTAAACAAACAGGCATCAAACCCGAAGGGCTGCTCAACCCGAAGTTGATAAGAACATCTTAGCTCGCCGTCAGGCATCTGCTAAACAAACAGGCATCGAACCCGAAGGCCGGCTCAACACGAAGTTTAAAGGAACATCTGACCTAGCCGTCAGGCATCTGTTAAACAAACAGGCATCGAACCCGAAGGTCGGCTTAACCCGAAGTTCAGAAGAACATTTGACCTCGCCGTCAGGCATCTGTTAAACAAATAGCCATTAACCCGAAAGCCGTCTCAATCCTTAGTTGAGAAGAACATATGACCTTTCCTTCAAACATCTATTAAACAAATAGGCATCGAACCCGAAGGCCGACACAACACGAAGTTGAGAAGAACATCTGACCTCGATGTCAGGCATCTGTTAAAGAAACAGGCATCGAATTTAATGGCCGACTCAACCTGAAGTTGAGAAGAACATCCGACCTCGCTGTCAGGCATCTGTTAAAAAACAGGAATCCAACCCAAAGACCGGCTCAACCCGAAATTGAGAAGAACATCTGACCTAGCCGTCAGGCATCTGTTAAACAAAAAGGCATCAAACCCAAAGGTCGGCTTAACCCGAAGTTGAGAAGAAAATCTGACCTCGCCGTCAGACATCTGTTAAACAAACAGGCATCAAACCCGAAGGTGGTCTCAACCCTTAGTTGAGAAGAACATCTGACCTTGTCGTCAAACATCTGTTAAACAAACATGTATCGAACCCGAAAGCCGGCTCAACCCGAAGTTGAGAAGAACATATGACCTCGCCGTCAGACATCTGTTAAACAAACAGGCATCAAACCCGAAGGTCGTCTCAACCCTTAGTTGAGAAGAACATCTGACCTTGTTGTCAAACATCTGTTAAACAAACAAGTATCGAACCCGAAGGTCGGCCGGCTCAACTTGAAGTTGAGAGGAACATTTGTCCTCCCCATCAGGCATTAGTTAAACAAATAGGCCGCGAACATTAAGGCAGGCACAACACGATGTTGAGAAGAACATCTGACCTCGCCGTGAGGCATCTGTTAAACAAACAGGCATCGAACCCGAACGTCGGCTCAACACGATGTTGAGAGGAACATCTGACCTAGCCGTCAGGCATCTGTTAAACAAACACGCGTCAAACCCGAAGGCCGGCTTAACCCGAAATTGAGAAGAACATTTGACCTAGCCGTCAGGCATCTATTAAACAAATAGGCATCAACCTGAAAGTCGTCTCAATCCTTAGTTGAGAAGAACATCTGACCTAGCCTTCAAACATCTATTAAACAAATAGGCATCGAACCCGAAGGCCGACACAACACGAATTTGAGAAGAACATCTGACCTCGCTGTCAGGCATCTGTTAAACAAACAGGCATCAGATTTGATGGCCGACTCAACCCGAAGATGAGAAGAACATCCGACCTCGCTGTCAGGCATTAGTTAAACAAACAGGAATCGAACCCGAAGGCCGGCTTAACCCGAAATTGAGAAGCACATCTGACCTAGCCGCCAGGCATCTGTTAAATAAACAGGCATCTGTTAAATAAACAGGCATCAAACCTAAAGGTCGACTCAACCCGAAGTTGAGAAGAACATCTGACCTCGCCGTCAGACATCTGTTAAACAAACAGGCATCAAACCCGAAGGTCGTCTCAACCCTTAGTTGAGAAGAAAATCTGACCTTGTCGTCAAACATCTGTTAAACAAACAGGTATCGAACCCGAAGGTCGACCGACTCAACTTGAAGTTGAGAGGAACATCTGACCTCCCCATCAGGCATTAGTTAAACAAATAGGCCTTGAACCCGAAGGCCAACACAAAACGATGTTGAGAAGAACATCTGACCTCGCCGTGAGGCATCTGTAAACAAACAGGCATCAAACCCGAAGGCCGTCTCAACATGAAGTTCAGAGGAACATCTGACCTCGCTGTCAGGCATCTGTTAAACAAACAGGCATCGAACCCGAAGGTCTGCTCAACATGAAGTTGAGAGGAACATTTGACTTCACTGTCAAGCATCTGTTAAACAAACAGACATCAAATCCGAAGGGCGGCTCAACCCGAAGTTGATAAGAACATTTGACCTCACTGTCAGGCATCTCTTAAACAAACAGGCATCAAACCCGAAGGGCGGCTCAACCCGAAGTTGATAAGAACATCTTACCTCGCCGTCATGCATTTGCTAAACAAACAGGCATCGAACCCGAAGGCCGGCTCAACACGAAGTTGAGAGGAACATCTGACCTAGCCGTCAGGCATCTGTTAAACATACAGGCATCAAACCCGAAGGCCGGCTTAACCCGAAGTTCAGAAGAACATTTGACCTCGCCGTCAGGCATCTGTTAAACATATAGGCATTAACCCGAAAGCCGTCTCAATCCTTAGTTGAAAAGAACATCTGACCTTTCATTCAAACATCTATTAAACAAATAGGCATCGAACCCGAAGGCCGACACAACACGAATTTGAGAAGAACATCTGACCTCGATGTCAGGCATCTGTTAAAGAAACATGCATCGAATTTGATGGCCGACTCAACCTGAAGTTGAGAAGAACATCCGACCTCACTGTCAGGCATCTGTTAAAAAACAAGAATCGAACCCGAAGACCGGCTCAACCCGAAATTGAGAAGAACATCTGACATAACCGCCAGGCATCTGTTAAACAAACAAGCATCAAACCCAAAGGTCGGCTCAACCCGAAGTTGAGAAGAAAATCTGACCTCGCCGTCAGACATCTGTTAAACAAACAGGCATCAAACCCGAAGGTCGTCTCAACCCTTAGTTGAGAAGAACATCTGACCTTGTCGTCAAACATCTGTTAAACAAACAGGTATCGAACCCGAAAGCCGGTGTAACCCAAAGTTGAGAAGAACATCTGACCTCGCCGTCAGACATCTGTTAAACAAACAGGTATCAAACCCGAAGGTCGTCTCAACCCTTAGTTGAGAAGAACATCTGACCTTGTTGTCAAACATCTGTTAAACAAACAGGTATCGAACCCGAAGGTCGGCCGGCTCAACTTGAAGTTGAGAGGAACATCTGACCTCCCCATCAGGCATTAGTTAAACAAATAGGCCGCGAACATTAAGGCCGGCACAACACGATGTTGAGAAGAACATCTGACCTTACCGTGAGGCATCTGTTAAACAATCAGGCATCGAACCCGAAGGCCGTCTTAACACGAAGTTGAGAGGAATATCTGACCTCGCCGTCTGGCATATGTTAAACAAACAGGCATCGAACCCGAAGGTCGGTTCAACATGAAGTTGAGAGGAACATTTGACTTCACTGTCAAGCATCTGTTAAACAAACAGACATCAAATCCGAAGGCCGGCTCAACCCGAAGTTGAGAAGAACATTTGACCTCACTGTCAGGCATCTCTTAAACAAACAGGCATCAAAACCGAAGGGCTTCTCAACCCGAAGTTGATAAGAACATCTTAGCTCGCCGTCAAGCATCTGCTAAACAAACAGGCATCGAACCCGAAGGCCGACTCAACCCGAAGTTGAGAAGAACATTTGACCTCGCCGTCAGGCATCTGTTAAACAAATAGGCATCAACCCGAAAGCCGTCTCAATCCTTAGTTGAGAAGAACATCTGACCTAGCCTTCAAACATCTATTAAACAAATAGGCATCGAACCCGAAGGCCGACACAACACGAATTTGAGAAGAACATCTGACCTCGCTGTCAAGCATCTGTTAAACAAACAGGCATCAGATTTGATGGCCGACTCAACCCGATGTTGAGAAGAACATCCGACCTCGCTGTCAGGCATTAGTTAAACCAAGAGGAATCGAACCCGAAGGCCGGCTCAACCCGAAATTGAGAAGCACATCTGACCTAGCCGCCAGGAATCTGTTAAATAAACAGGCATCTGTTAAATAAACAGGCATCAAACCTAAAGGCCGGCTAAACCCGAAGTTGAGAAGAACATCTGACCTCGCCGTCAGACATCTGTTAAACAAACAGGCATCAAACCTGCTGGTCGTCTCAACCCTTAGTTGAGAAGAACATATGACATTGCAGTCAAACATCTGTTAAACAAACAGGTATCGAACACGAAGGTCGGCCAACTCAACTTGAAGTTGAGAGGAACATTTGACCTCCCCATTAGGCATTAGTTAAACAAATAGGCATCGAACCCGAAGGCCGGCACAACACGATGTTGAGAAAAACATCTGACCTCGCCGTGAGGCATCTGTTAAACAAACAGGCATCGAACCCGAAGGCCGTCTAACACGACGTTGAGAGGAACATCTATCATAGCTGTCAGGCATCTGTTAAACAAACAGGCATCGAACCCGAAGGTCGGCTCAACATGAAGTTGAGAGGAACATTTGACTTCACTGTCAAGCATCTGTTAAACAAACAGACATCAAATCCGAAGGCCGGCTCAACCCGAAGTTGAGAAGAACATTTGACCTCACTGTCAGGCATCTCTTAAACAAACAGGCATCAAACCCGAAGGGCGGCTCATCCCGAAGTTGATAAGAACATCTTACCTCGCCGTCAGGCATCTGCTAAACAAACAGGCATCGAACCCGAAGGCTGGCTCAACACAAAGTTGAGAGGAACATCTGACCTAGCCGTCAAGCATCTGTTAAACAAACAGGCATCGAACCCGAAGGTAGGCACAACATGAAGTTGAGAGGAACATTTGACTTCACTATCAAGCATCTGTTAAACAAGTAGACATCAAATCCGAAGGCCGACTCAACCCGAAGTTGAGAAGAACATTTGACCTCACTGTCAGGCATCTCTTAAACAAACAGGCATCAAACCCGAAGCGCAGCTCATCCCAAAGTAGATAAGAACATCTTACCTCGCCGTCAGGCATCTGCTAAACAAACAGGCATCGAATCCGAAGGCCGGCTCAACACGAAGTTGAGAGGAACATCTGACCTAGCCGTCAGGCATCTGTTAAACAAACAGGCATCGAACCCGAAGGTCGGCACAACATGAAGTTGAGAGGAACATTTGACTTCACTATCAAGCATCTGTTAAACAAGCAGACATCAAATCCGAAGGCCGGCTCAACCCGAAGTTGAGAAGAACATCTGACCTCACCGTCAGGCATCTGTTAAACAAACAGGCATCGAACTCGAAGGGCGGCTCAACCCGAAGTTAATAAGAACATTAGACCTTGCCGACATGCATCTGTTAAACAAACAGGCATCAAAACCGAAGGACGGATTAACCCGAAGTTGAGAAGAACATTTGACCTCGCCGTCAGGCATCTGTTAAACAAATAGGCATCAACCCGAAAGCCGTCTCAATCCTTAGTTAAGAAGAACATCTGACCTTGCCTTCAGACATCTATTAAACAAATATGCATCGAACCCGAAGGCCGACACAACACGAATTTGAGAAGAACATCTGACCTCGCTGTCAGGCATCTGTTAAAAAAACAGTCATCGGATTTGATGGCCGACTCAACCCGAAGTTGAGAAGAACATCCGACCTCGCTGTCAGGCATTAGTTAAACAAACAGGAATCGAACCTGAAGGCCGGCTCAACCCGAAATTGAGAAGAACATCTGACCTAGCCGCCAGGCATCTCTTAAATAAATAGGCATCAAACCTAAAGGTCGGCTCAACCCGAAGTTGAGAAGAACATCTGACCTCGCCGTCATACATCTGTTAAACAAACAGGCATCAAACCCGAAGGTCGTCTCAACCCTTAGTTGAGAAGAACATCTGACCTTGTCGTCAAACATCTGTTAAACAAACAGGTATCGAACCCGAAAGTCGGCGGGCTCAACTTGAAGTTGAGAGGAACATCTGACCTCCCCATCAGGCATTAGTTAAACAAATAGGCATCGAACCTGAAGGCCGGCACAACACGATGTTGAGAAAAACATCTGACCTCGCCGTGAGGCATCTGTTAAAAAAACAGGCATCGAACCCGAAGGCCGTCTAAACACGAAGTTGAGAGGAACATCTGACCTAGCTGTCAGGCATCTGTTAAACAAACCGGCATCGAACCCGAAGGTCGGCTCAACATGAAGTTGAGAGGAACATTTGACCTCACTGTCAAGCATCTGTTAAACAAACAGACATCAAATCCGAAGGCCGGCTCAACCCGAAGTTGAGAAGAACATTTGACCTCACTGTCAGGCATCTCTTAAACAAACAGGCATCAAACCCGAAAGGCGGCTCATCCCAAAGTTGATAAGAACATGTTACCTCGCCGTCAGGCATCTGCTAAACAAACAGGCATCGAACCCGAAGGCCGGCTCAACACGAAGTTGAGAGGAACATCTGACCTAGCCGTCAGGCATCTGTTAAACAAACAGGCATCGAACCCGAAGGTCGGCTCAACATGAAGTTGAGAGGAACATTTGACTTCACTATCAAGCATCTGTTAAACAAGCAGACATCAAATCCGAAGGCCGGCTCAACCCGAAGTTGAGAAGAACATCTGATCTCACCGTCAGGAATCTGTTAAACAAACAGGCATCGAACTCGAAGGGCGGCTCAACCCGAAGTTAATAAGAACATTAGACCTTGCCGATAGGCCTCTGTTAAACAAACAGGCATTGAAACCGAAGAACGGCTTAACCCGAAGTTGAGAAGAACATTTGACCTCGCCGTCAGGCATCTATTAAACAAATAGGCATCAACCCGAAAGTCGTCTCAATCCTTAGTTGAGAAGAACATCTGACCTTGCCTTCAAACATCTATTAAACAAATAGGCATCGAACATGAAGGCCGACACGACACGAAGTTGAGAAGAACATCTGACCTCGCTGTCAGGCATCTGTTAAACAAGCAGGCGTCGAATTTGATGGCCGATTCAACCCGAAGTTGAGAAGAACATCCGACCTCGCTGTCAGGCATTACTTAAACAAACAGGAATCGAACCCGAAAGCCGGCTCAACCCGAAATTGAGAAGAACATCTGACCTAGCCGCCAGACATCTGTTAAACAAACAGGCATCAAACCCAAAGGCCGGCTCAACCCGAGGTTGAGAAGAACATCTGACCTCGCCGTCAGACATCTGTTAAACAAACAGGCATCAAACCTGAAGGTCGTCTCAACCCTTAGTTGAGAAGAACATCTGACCTTGTCGTCAAACACCTGTTAAACAAACAGGTATCGAACCCGAAGGTCGGCGGGCTCAGCTTGAAGTTGAGAGGAACATCTGACCTCCCCATCAGGCATTAGTTCAACAAACAGGCATTGAACCCGAAGGCCGGCACAACACAATGTTGAACAAACAGCATCGAACCCGAAGGCCGTCTCAACACGAAGTTGAGAGGAACATCTGACCTCGCTGTCAGGCATCTGTTAAACAAACAGGCATCGAACTCGAAGGTCGGCTCAACATGATGTTGAGAGGAACATTTGACTTCACTGTCAAGCAACTGTTAAACAAACAGACATCAAATCTGAAGGCCGGCTCAACCCGAAGTTGAGAAGAACATTTGACCTCACTGTCATGCATGTCTTAAACAAACAGGCATCAAACCCGAAGGGTGATTCAACCCGAAGTTGATAAGAACATATTACCTCTCCTTCAGGCATCTGATAAACAAGCAGGCATCGAACCTGAAGGCCGACTCAACACTAAGTTGAGAGGAACATCTGACATAGCCGTCAGGCATCTGTTAAACAAACATGCATCGAACCCGAAGGTCAGCTCAACATGAAGTTGAGAGGAACATTTGACTTCACTATCAAGCATCTGTTAAACAAACAAACATAAAATCCGAAGGCCGGCTCAACCTGAAGTTGAGAAGAACATCTGACCTCACCGTCAGGCATCTGTTAAACAAACAGGCATCGAAATCGAAGAGCGGCTCAACCCGAAGTTGATAAGAACATTAGACCTCGCCGTCAGGCATCTGTTAAACAAACATGCATCGAACCCGAAGGTCAGCTCAACCTGAAGTTGAGAAGAACATTTGACCTCGCCATCAGGCATCTGTTAAATAAACAGGCATCAAGCCGAAGCCCGTGTCAATCCTTAGTTAAGAAGAACATCTGACCATGCTGTTAAACATCTATTAAACAAACATGCATCGAACCCGAAGGCCAGCTCAACTTGAAGTTGAGAGGAACATCTGACCTTCCTGTCAGGCATTAGTTAAACAAACAGGCATCGAAGCCAAAGGCCGGCACAACACGAAGTTGAGAAGAACATCTGACCTCGCTGTCAGGCGTCTGTTAAACAAACAGGCATCGAATTTGATGGCCGACTCAACCCGAAGTTGAGAAGAACATCCGACCTCACTCTAAGGCATTAGTTAAGCAAACAGGAATCGAACCCGAATGCTGGCTCAACCCGAAGTTGAGAAGAAAATTTGACCTAGGTGCCAGGCATCTCTTAAACAAACAGGCATCAAACCTAAAGGCCGGCTCAACCCGAAGTTGAGAAGAACATCTGGCCTAGCCGTCAGGCATCTGTTAATCAAACAGGCATCAAACCCGAAGGCCGTCTCAACCCTTAGTTGAGAATAACATATGACCTCGTCATCAAACATCTGTTAAACAAACAGGTATCGAACCCGAAGGTGTGCCGGCTCAACATGAAGTTGAGAGGAACATTTGACTTCACTGTCAAGCATCTGTTAAACAAACAAACATCAAATCCGAAGGCAGGCTCAACCCGAAGTTGAGAAGAACATCTGATCTCACTGTCAGGCATCTCTTAAACAAACAGGCATCAAACCCGAAGGGCGGCTCAACCCGAATTTGATAAGAACATCTTACCTCTCATTCAGGCATCTGATAAACAAACAGGCATCGAACCCGAAGGCCGGCACAACACGAAGTTGAGAGGAACATCTGACATAGCCGTCAGGCATCTGTTAAACAAACAGGCATCAAACCAGAAGCTCAGCTCAACATGAAGTTGAGAGGAACATTTGACTTCACTATCAAGCATCTGTTAAACAAACAGACATCAAATATGAAGGCCGGCTCAACCTAAAGTTGAGAAGAACATCTGCCCTCACCGTCAGGCATCTGTTAAACAAACAGGCATCGAACCCGAAGGGCGGCTCAACCCAAAGTTGATAACAACATTAGACCTCGCTGTCATGCATCTGTTAAACAAACAGGCATCGAACCCGAAGGCCGGCTCAACCCGAAGTTGAGAAGAACATTTGACCTCGCCATCAGGCATATGTTAAACAAACAGGGCATTAAGCCGAAGCCCGTGTCAATCCTTAGTTAAGAAGAACATATGACCTTGCCATCAAACATCTATTAAACAAACAGGCATCGAACCCGAAGGCCGGCTCAACTTGAAGTTGAGAGGAACATCTGACCTCCCCATCAGGAATTAGTTAAACAAACAGGCATCGAACCCGAAGGCCGGCACAACACGAAGTTGAGAAGAACATCTGACCTCGCTATCAGGCATCTGTTAAACAAACAGGCATCGAATTTGATGGCCGACTCAACCCAAAGTTTAGAAGAACATCCGACCTCACTGTCAGGCATTAGTTAAGCAAACAGGAATCGAACCTGAAGGCTGGCTCAACCCGAAATTGAGAAGAACATCTGACCTAGCCGTCAGGCATGTGTTAAACAAACAGGCATCAAACCTAAAGGCCGGCTCAACCCGAAGTTGAGAAGAACATCTGGCCAAGCCGTCAGGCATCTGTTAAACAAACAGGCATCAAAACCGAAGGCTGTATCAACACTTAGTTGAGAAGAACATCTGACCTCGTCGTCAAACATCTGTTAAACAAACAGGTATCGAACCCGAAGGTGTGCCGGCTCAACATGAAGTTGAGAGGAACATTTGACTTCACTGTCAAGCATCTGTTAAACAAACAGACATCAAATCTGAAGGCCGGCTCAACCCGAAGTTGAGAAGAACATCTGAACTCACTGTCAGGTATCTCTTAAACAAACAGGCATCAATCCCGAAGGGCGGCTCAACCCGAATTTGATAAGAACATCTTACCTCTCCTTCAGGCATCTGATAAACAAACAGGCATCGAACCCGAAGGCCGGCACAACACGAAGTTGAGAGGAACATCTGACATAGCCGTCAGGCATCTGTTAAACAAACGGGCATCATACCAGAAACTCAGCTCAACATGAAGTTCAGAGGAACATTTGACTTCACTATCAAGCATCTGTTAAACAAACAGACATCAAATCTGAAGGCCGGCTCAACCTAAAGTTGAGAAGAACATTTGACCTCACCGCCAGGCATCGGTTAAACAAATAGGTATCGAACCCGAAGGGCGGCTCAACCCAAAGTTGATAAGAACATTAGACCTTGCTGTCAAGCATCTGTTAAACAAACAGGCATCAAACCCGAAGGCCGGCTCAACCCGAAGTTGAGAAGAACATTTGACCTCGCCATCAGGCATATGTTAAACAAACAGGCATCAACCCGAAGCCCGTGTCAATCTTTAGTTAAGAAGAACATCTGACCTTGCCGTCAAACAACTATTAAACAAACAGGCATCGAACCCGAAGGCCGGCTCAACTTGAAGTTGAGAGGA